>OW240913.1:351851874-352305953 GCA_933207985.1 Pelobates cultripes
GGGAGGGGGGAAAGGAATTAAATTTGAGGGAGGGGGGAGAGGAAGGAAATTTGAGGGAGGGGGAGAGGAAGGAAATTTGAGGGAGGGAGAGAGGAATGAAATTTGAGGCAGGGAGAGAGGAAGGAAATTTGAGGGATGGGGGAGAGGAAGGAAATTTGAGGGACAGGGAGAGGAAGGAAATTTGAGGGACGGGAGGAGGGGAAGGAAATTGGAGGGGAGAGGAAGGAAATTGGAGGGGGGAGAGAAGGAAATGAGAGGGAGAAGAAGGAAATTGGAGGGGGGAAGAAGGAAATTGGAGAGAGGGAGGGAGGGGGAGAAGAAGGAAATTGGAGAGAGGGAGGGAGGGGGAGAAGGAAATTGACTGGGGGAGGGGGAGAGATTGACATCCATCACACACAATGCACACCTTGCACACAGAAAAACACACAATGCATTACACACAGACACACGTACACAAGCAATGCATTCCTTACACACAGCAACACACAATGCACCCCTTGCAGACGCACACACTGCATCCCATACATACACAAACTCATCTTGCAGCCCTTACACATACAAACACAGATTCACACAATGCATTCCTTACACACATCAGGACATCCCCCACACACACCCCACTCCCTGTGAACAAACTCATTGGTGGAACATGAAGGTGGACCCTGGGACCCAGACCTTGAGCTGTGTAAAGGGCCCTCAAAAAAATGGAGCTGCTTCCCGTTCTCCCAGAACAGTGATTTTTGTGGCCACAGTTACAAACCGCCTCCAGAGAGCCTGTTGTACACCAGACCAGTGGAACCAGACGGCAGCTAGAGCCCATCATCATCCTCATCTGGTTGTAAGTAGGCAATCTAGTATATTATTCGTGACACTAATCTCTAATTTACCTCACATTTAAGGGACACTATAGTCCCCAGAACCACTTAATGTAGTGGTTCTGGTGTCTAGCATGTCCCTGCAGGCCTTTTAATGTAAACACGGCGGCACTGCAGCACTGGTGTTAGTTAACATGGCAGATCATATGGGTGGGGCATTGTGATGTCCCATTGTGATGGGATTCGGGGGTAGGGGGGCAGCACTTTGGGCGGACTCGGGTGCAGGCACCGGGGGGCCCCGACCTTGAGCTGTGTCAGGGGCCCCAACATTTCTGATGGCAGCCCTGACCATCTTAATGAGGAAAAGTAAACTGCTAGGGCAAGGCGTAAGTATAAACACACTTACGTCTGCGGCACGTCCTGCTAGTGGAACCCACATTACCATCCCTGTGTGACTTTGACATCTCCTTCCCAAATTTATTTGAAAGCAATAAGGGCCTGTAAACACAGCATTCTGGGATACAAGCGATTTACATTGTATGCCACGCTGTGCCTCGACACCTTCATACATGATTCAACACATCATAACTTGACTTTCAAATAGCTATTGATTTGTACAGAAAGTTCACATGTGACAGATCCTCTTTAAGTAAAATGATCCAGAAAAATAGTCAATCTACTTTAGAAAATGACATATACACAAGATCAATGGACTATAATTTTGCCTGAGCAAGATACATGATTTTACAAATGTATTATGTAGCATAAATTTAGCACAGGGTGACAAATCTTTTGACAAGAATACGCAGAGAAATATAAGTGGAGCTCTAATATACCTGAGTAATATTATGGGAAATAGTCTACATGATAAATATCAAACACAGATCTTTGGATCCATTAGGGAGATCCAGAGCACTCTTCCGTGTCTTGGAACCCAGATAGTCGTCAATAGGGAAAGGAAGGAAACTTGAGGGTATTAAAGAATATGTAAATTTATTAGTAATGATAAAGGAAAAATAAAGCTGATCAAATGATCAATATACTTAAAAACAAGTGTATATTCAGTCCAAAATGCGTCTCGCCTTCAGCAGGCTTCCTTAGTTGGTAAATAGTGTATGGTTGGTAGTTCCATCATTTCTATAGTCTTAATTGTAAAATCGCTGGCATCTGTGTTCTTGGAAGCTTGTTCTGTGAAATGCACATTCCGTCTATTGGAAATGCACGTTCCATCTGAAGGTAAAGTCCGGTGGAACGCAACCTGCGTTTCAATAGGTGATGTCACTTCCTCTTTTTTTATGGAGCGCACGGCTGCATTCCACTGACATGCTTTTGAAAGGAAGTGTCCCTCTGAAGATTTTTATATTGTTTGTGGAGCGCATATGCGTTCCACTTAGTCCAAAGCACGAAATATAGTGAAATTTTAGGGAATTGACTAAAGAATTTTCAATTTAGGCTAAAAAAGCCATATTAAAAAAAAAAAAAACAACCCTCTAACCAAATTATTTTTTTCAAACAGTCTGTTTTGGTCTAAAATTTCCTAAATTTTAAAAACAAAAATAATAGTTTATTCAATAACTTTGCAAGAAAATATTTAATATATGAGGGTCAATCTTTTAGCAATCTGTCCATGATGCTATTTATGCTGAAAGAGTAACACATACAATATCGAGGCCTTTCAAACAGATGACTCATGACTGCCTTGTTATCTTAACATCTGGACCAGAATCTCAAGACTGAAAAGGATCACTTTTTACAGCAGTCAAGAAATGAGAGCCAATACAACATGTAAAGGCTTCTGTCCAGCTGTTGATAGATACATATCATCTGCTGTGGGCTGTTTTTTCCTCCCTTTTTCCAATCTTCCATGTAATGTTCAATTTTAGTAAGTTCACATTGCCTCGAGTGAAATGCTACATCTTTGATTTGTGTGGGGGTTTTAGCAAACATCTCAAAAGAACACAGATTACAATACCAGATTATAACACAATAGTGCTTCTTGTCTCGCCATTTTCTTCTCTACTTAAAAGCCGATATATATTCTTCCTCGGAATATCTGTTTGTATATCTCAAGCCATTTTTTCCCATTCGTCTACAGTAATTTCCCAAGACACTTATACAAGATCGTTATCATTGCATGGATCACCCTCTGCAAAGATGTACTTTTTGAAATAACTTTTCAATTTTCTACACTGTAACGTTACACATTCTCCTCTTGTTTAATGCTTTATTTTAAATGTATATTTAATGTCTCGCCTCTAGCTCTTTTTCTTAAATTCCTAAACTTATTTAAAAATGTATCTGCTGATAAAATGTTTTAGGATTATTGTATAGTTCCTAAACTACATTTTACTTTTTTGTTTTGTTTTGGTTGAATAAATTAGCAAATTGAAATTATCAATCTGCAGATCTGTGCAATATAAGCACATTTTCTGCAGCCCAAAACAAGATATTGCTAAAATCATTACGGTAAAATACACCTTTGTCTTTATAGATGCTTTAACAATGTACAGATATGATGGTGATGGTGAAAGTTAATGATGTGTGACAAAAATCAGTATAGTGAATTGAATTACAGTATTGTGATACTTGGTACATAAAATGTGCACAGTAAATATCACTTGCACAAAATATCCCATAAATATAGTGTATTACTGTGATTTTAAAATGAAAAAATAATGGTTATTTGTGAATGAAATATTACTAGCTATTTGTTCTATAATTTACTACTAGTGCTACAAATAGTAATGGTTTGTTAATGTATTTCCTTTAATTTACATGCCTTATGTGTTATGTTATAATTAGTGATGTCCCGAACTGTTTGGCGAACGGTTCGCCACGAACGGTTCGCCACGGACTCATCATTGAGTAAACTTTGACCCTGTACCTCACAGTCAGCAGACACATTCCAGCCAATCAGCAGCAGACCCTCCCTCCCAGACCCTCCCACCTCCTGGACAGCATCCATTGTGAAGCAGCATTCTTAGTGAGTTGTCCAGGAGGTGGGAGGGTCTGGGAGGGAGGGTCTGCTGCTGATTGGCTGGAATGTGTCTGCTGACTGTGAGGTACAGGGTCAAAGTTTACTCAACGATGAGTCCGTGGCGAACCGTTCGTGGCGAACCGTTCGCGAACCGTTCGGCAAACAGTTCGGGACATCACTAGTTATAATGTGACAATCCAAGTCTAGTGAATAAATAAGATTGCTATCGATCAATGCAAAAATGAAAATCAAAGATCATATTAAGATTTCATGCCAGTTAAGCTGTTGATTTTGCATTAATAATGAGGGAGGTTTAAATAATAGAAAGAAAGTTTAAAGATGCATTAGTTCAAGGTTTACTTCAGTCACCATAACCACTTCAGTGGTTTAAAGTGGCCATAATGGTAGGAGTCTCTATGTGCAATGTTTTAGCTTGTAACACTGCACATACTGAGATATTAGCAATATATTATTATATTATTTGCATGCTGATAGCTAGTTGCATTCCCCACACACGTGATCTTAACATTCCATAACTCTATTCCAGGCTGGCAAATTTTGTGCATCACAGAACGCTTCCAACATATGTAAAAAATGTTTCCCTTGCCCGGAGAGTGCCTGCAAGGTGATGCTAGATCACACCCTCACGCCCACTCTGCATTCCCTCCCACCTCTCTTACTCTCCTAATGGGAGCGAGCGCATTAGGCCCTCCCCAAAGAAAGCACTGAATCAATGCTTTCCTATGGGGAAATAGCTAACATGGGATGTCCTCATGCTGAGCGTGAGGACATGCAGCGTCAGTTAGCAGACCAAAAGTCCGGTAAAATTTCGGGAGGGCCTCTAGAGGCTGTCTTAGTGCTGCAATGTAAACATTGCAGTTTCTCCGGAACTGCAATGTTTAACATTGCAGCACTAAGGGCAATAGGGACACTGTACCCAGACTACTTCAATGAGCTGAAGTGTCCTGCGTGCCTATAGTTTTCCTTTAAATGTCCCTTCAGTGGGAGCTGCTGTGTGGCCTGAGTAATCTACAGACAGTGTTTTTTTTTCTGTCTAAATGTTTGGATCACTGGCTGCAATCTGATATGTACTGCTCAGAGGATGGGATCTGAGCTGCACTCATTATATATTTTAGTAACATCATTAATAGAAACCAGAGGGGTGGATGAAAACCCCAATATAATGAAATATATAGAGCTATGGTCATTATAGCACATAGGACTAGCAGATGTCATCGTGTTATTTTAGACCGTCCTAGAATCATCATGATCATGTATCGAATGCTCATTTTATAAATGCAGATTATATGACTCCTAGAATATCCGTTTGCAGATGTTTAACCCATTCTGGTCTGTTTATATTTTACAATGACTTTATCCCTCTTTGCAGGTACACCAAGCTTAAACTCCAAGCAAACCAGGAAGGTCGGATTCCAGTAAAGAAGTAAGTTGCACTTTTTTTGTTAAATGAAATGTAGCTGAAAAAAATAGCAATGCAATATTAGGCAAATGCTAATACCTAACGGGCCTCATTGATATGCTGTATTTTTCAATGCTCAAATCTTTATAGTTTTTGAAGAAAATATATTTTTGGTATAAGCCTTATAAGCCTTAAAAAAACATTAGTGTAACCCACACCTTAATTGCATGAAAAAAATGTAAGTAAAAAGCTTTATTTTTTGTTGATTTTTACTGCAAATCAGGGGAGGAGGGGGCGCTAAAACTAGTCCGGCACTAGCATACAATAACGTTAGAAAGTTAGGGATACAGGTTTGTGTTTCTACCGCTACAGTTTTCCTTTAGCCACACTCCATCATGCCAGAAAGACTTCCTTATCAGTGTATGCACACAGCTCAGTCCCAAAGAGCACTAAGTGAGCTGCTATTAGCCACGACCTAGCTACGGACAATCAGAGAAATTAGAAACAGTTAGTGATATCATTACTATATGTCTCCCTGGGTGTCTTCTCCTTCTAATACCTGTGGCTTTGTAGTACAGATCATTCCCACCTCTGATGCTCGCCTTCCAGACTTCTCAAGGGCTTCACCGTTCCTGTGGAACTCGCTTCCCTCCTCCGTTAGATGCTCACCCAGTCTCCACTCCTTCAAAAAATCATTAAAAACTCACTTCTTCATAAAAGCGTATCAATTAAACTGTTAATAGCTCCAGATCTATTCCTCTCTTGCAACTGTCATAAGTCTAATACTATCCTTACCTTTTGTGTCACTTTACCCCACTACCTCTAGCATGTAAGCTCATTGAGCAGGGCCCTCAACCCCTCTGTTCCTGTGTGTGCAACTTGTCTGGTTACAACTACATGTCTGTTCATCCACCCACTGTACAGCGCTGCGGAATTTGTTGGCGCTATATAAATAATAACATAATATTAATTCAGTGTTGTCAGTGGCTGAGCTGTGTACATACATTTGTTAAAGGACTTGGCTGACATTATCAACTACTTTTTAGTCTGGAAGTCATTGCAGAAAGCTTAGAAGTGTAGTGCTTTGCAACAAACACATAGACTTAATCGGAAAGTGTCATAACTTAGCTTATCATTTTCTTAGTGCATTGTTTATGCCTATGGTTATGCAAGAAGTACAAAATGTATCAAATCTCTCCGCACTGTTCTTTATAGTGTTCCCTATTTATTTTGGCTTTTTAGTATCAGCTTACAAATGTAGCTTGCAAATAAATTTGCATTATCTGGACCCATCCGTTCCTTTGCCTGTTTGTTATATAGATTACATTTTACTAGTAATTTATAGAGGATTTTGTAATGTATACATTTTTATATGGCAAGCGTCAATTCAAAGCTAATTCAAAGCCTTCTTGTGAAAGCTTACTGTCATCATAATATATTGGTGATCTCAATAGGTGTATAATTTAATACAGATCTAAAGAGTCACTATAATAAATTGTAAAATCAAATCTCAAAAATAGGTATAGTAACATCTTGTTAGCATTTTTAAAAGAAATCACTATTTTCCAACTTGAAGGCATGAATTATTTAAGTTTATAATTATGAAAAGAGTCTATCTTCAGGGAACGCACTCGAAAGGAAAAAAAAACAACTTAAAAGGGGAGGAAATTAAAGATAAAAGGGAAGCAGAAATTGTCTTAAAGAAATCAGATCATGCAACAGCTTAGCATTTTTAGTAGGTCACACAAATTAAATAATAATTTGAAGTCTATACTTTAAGGCTGTTGATGTAAAAAAATAAAATAAAAATAAAAATAAAGCGTCTTCATGCTAAGTTATCTATTTCAAAATAAAGATGGATAGACTGAAACATATAGTCTAGGCAGGGGTAGGCAACCTTCGGCTCTTCAGATGTTGTAATCTACATCTCCCCTGATGCATTATGGCTGTAAGAGCATCATAGGAGGATCTGGAGCATTGAAGGTTCTTATTCCTGGTCTAAGGATTCTCGCAGTTACTATATTGTGTGTAATATAGCCTAACCTAATGGTTCTTAGTCTCCGAGTTGGGACCCAAAAGTGGATTTAAGCTATTTCAATGGGTTTCCAATGTTTGATAAAGGCATATCATATTTATCAAGTCTGAGACAAATGTGCACAATAAATTGGTTACTAGACTTGACGATTTTGGTCCGAATTGAAGTTCATCCAAATTTGGGCAAATTGGGTGTTCGGGTATATGTCTGAATTACGAACTGAACTTTACCCTAATTCTGAATCAATGAATAGCACAATAATCAAACTGTTTAGGTTGATTCAAAATTCAGACTTCAGGATAGTGGCCACTGGCACTTAAAGGGAAACTCCAGGCACCCAGACCACTTCTGCCCATTGGAGTGGTCTGGGTGCCAACTCCCACTACCCTTAACCCTGCAATAAACTGCAATATTTACCTTGCAGGGTTAACTCCTCTTCTAGTGGCTGTCTATTAGACAGCCACTAGAGGGCACTTCCGTGATTATAGCACACGAAAAGTGTGCTATATTGTTGCTGGACGTCCTCACGCTATGTGAGGACCTTCAGCGTTGCTGAAATCCCCATAGGAAAGCATTGAAAGCATTTTTCAATGCTTTCCTATGGAGAGGTCTAATGCACGTGCACGGCCGCGCATGCACATTAGGTCTCCCCCGCCGGCGGCCACTCATGCGCAATAGATCTCTCCCGCCGGATGACGTCGGTGGGGAGGAGCGTGGGCGGACCCTGTACCAGCCCTGAGGGACATCGACGCTGGATACAGGTAAGTCACTGAAGGTGTTTTAACCCCTTCAGCAACATGGGATGGGGGGTGGGAGAGAGAGGGGACCTGCAGTCCCTGTAAAGTGACACTTTAGTCACCAAAACAACATTAGCTTAATGAAGCAGTTTTGGTGTATAGATTGTGCTCCTGCAGTCTCACTGCTCAATTCTATGCTATTTAGGAGTTAAATCACTTTGTTTATACAGCCCTAGTCACATCTCGCTGCATGTGACTTACACAGCCTTCCTAAACACTTTTAAAGTGAAATCTAATGTTTACATTTCCTTTATTGCACAGTCGTTTTAATTTAAACTGTCTTATCTCCTGCGTTGTTTATAGCTTGCTAGACCTTGCAGAGGCTTCTGTGTGTGATTAAAGTTCAATTAAGAGAGCAGGAGGTAAAAACATATAAAGTAGGTTAACATCTGATTGAAAATGAAACCATTTATCTTTTATACAGGCAGTGATTTAACTCTTCAGAAAATGAAGTAGTAAGACTTCAAATGCATAATCTATATCAGGCTTCCCTAATCTCCAGCCCTCCAGATGTTGCTGAACTACAACTCCCATGATTCTATGAATGAAATTGATAGGCCGAGACTCATGGGAGTTGTAGTTCAGCAACATCTGGAGGGCCGGTGTTTGGGGAAGCCTGATCTATACACTAAACCTGCTTCATTAAGCCAAAGTTGTTTTGGTGACTATAGTGTCCCTTTAACACCAACTTTGAATTACTAAAGAGTTGTTGTTTTTTTGTTAAAGGGATTCTATAGGCATCTTTTTTTCTTGCATTGTAGGGCTTTATATTATGAATTCCTTCAATTATTAGTAATTATAGCAACAATTAAGTAAGCTTTGAATGAAATGGTGTAGCTTTGGTACTCACTAATACAGTTACTGCCTTTAACGGGATTCTATAGTGTAATGAATACAAAGTCTCTCTGCCCCCCTACTCCCTCGCAGCCCTCCCCCCATCATGGATAGGGTTAACAAGGGTTTCTGTACACACCTAATTCCAGTGCCGATCTAGCTGATTAACAGCCACCAGAGGCAGTCTTAGTCCTGCACTGTAATTATATACATTGCAGGACTAAGGGGGACAGGGACACTTCAGCTCATGGTGCCTATAGTGTCCCTTTAAGAATGATCTATATTACAGTGTATTCTCCTGTGTACAGGATACAGTTTCTGTATTTCCTTGTTTCTGTATAAATATAAATAATAATTTAATATAATGAACATATAAATATAAATGAACGCATTGATTTAAAGAGGAATAAATGGGCATAAAAATAACTTTAAATACGCTGTTGGTACTCTGTGGATAGTGAGAATGTGTGTTTGGTGATGAACAAATGCTCCTTGTAGTTTTTGATTGTTGTGGGCTGTATGTGAAGAATGTGTTTCAATGCTGTGTGTTATCTTTGAATGCTATGGGAAGTCTGTGTAGTCATGATTCCCTTTTATTCCAGAAGTTTGGTCCTTAAGGGGTTAATGAAATGTAATGATACTTTTAAATTATGTATATTGTTTATTTTTGTGAGACAAATTCACGTTTTATCTTCCCGAGCAGCCAATTTGGGTTTGGATTGTACTGTTATCTGATGAACTGCTGCTTAAAGGACCACTATAGTGCAAGGAAAACATACTCGTTTTCCTGGCACTATAGTGCCTTAGGGTCCCCCTCCCGCCGGGCTCTGGGGGAGGGAAGGGGTTAAACATACCTCTTTCTCCAGTGCCGGCCGGGGAACTCTCCTCTCCTCCTCTTCGGCTGAATGCGCATGTGCGGCAGGAGCCGCGCGCGCATTCAGCCAGTCCATAGGAAAGCATTCTCAATGCTTTCCTATGGACGCTGGCATCTTCTCACTGTGAAAATCACAGTGAGAAGCGCGGAAGCCCTCTAGCGGCTGTCAATGAGACAGCCACTAGAGGCTGGATTAACCCATTTATAAACATAGCAGTTTCTCTGAAACTGCTATGTTTATAGAAAAAAGGGTTAAACCTAGCTGGACCAGGCACCCAGACCACCTCATTAAGCTGAAGTGGTCTGGGTGCCTATAGTGGTCCTTTAACCTAACTTACCTACTGCGGCAGTTTTGCATGGAACAATCACAGCAGCAGGCAAGTTACGTTGAGCAGCAGTTGGTCAAATAACAGTCAGATTTCATGATAGTTGTCCCATAAACATTTTTTGACAAGTTTAACCTACATTAACATAAATTGTTGGTTTACTGAGGAATAAGTTGATAATGTAAAAACTAGCCAAATTTACCAAATTTTTTACTCGATCAGTTTCCAATTCTACTGTAAATGTTGAAAATTGATTTTAAACTCACAAGGAATGGCTGCTTAGGCAATAAATACTTAGAAAATTAAGTGTGTTTAGTTGTTTATATTTTCAGGTCAGATTGATGCAACTCTTTTACCTGTTGAATAGTTTTCAAAAACAAACACGGACATATATATAATTCCATTAGGATGAACCAAGAGATTTACTGGAATTAACTTCACATTTCTATTTCAAAGATTAACCCCTTTAGGACCAAGCTTCTGGAATAAAAGGGAATCATGACATGTCACACGTGTCATGTGTCCTTAAGGGGTTAAAGGATTCGCATTACATTGATTTCAGTTCATGTATCAGATAAAACAGCACCTTGGTGATAAATATAGTTGAATAATCTGTCTGGGTTACAACAAAAGAGTGGGTCAGATATACCATAGTCCAATTGTTTGTAAATATTCTTCATGGTGTGCTGATCTCTGATGAAATAACACAAACACGGTATTAATAAATAAGATACTACATATATATTATTAAATTCACAATTTATTGTATTGAGACAGTTTTACATAAAATAGCAACGTGTTATTGACATGTAAGACCATGCCAGTTTATCAGGAACCTGTAATCAACACACATTGATACATCAATGACACATTTCCCATCAGGAAGTGCAGATTTAATTAATGTCAGACTTGGAGATTTATTTAGTTTTGAACTGCAATTGTAAATACAAATGATCTATTCTCTCATTCCATTCTCAGATAGATTGCCTGTCCAAAGCTGCTGCAATGAATCATTCAAACTCTTTCTCTCCTCTTTCTGTGGTGCTGCTGCCTCTCTCACACAGTGCTTGCCCCTCCTCCCTACTTCCCATTGCAGGCAATGCTTTCCCTAAAGCTGAATTCAAGCAGGAGAAATGCCAAGAGAAGAGTTTCCTTGAATACAGCCTTCTTATCTCTGTGCTAATTGGCACTGACTGAACTGACTCAGTGGAGGGGAAAATGGCTTCGGATTTTTGACCAATCTAAACATTTGCTAGCCATCCTGCAAGCACAATGTATAGATAAAATCGTATTCTCAAACATTTAATATTAAGTTGTGTTTGTGATGACAGATACCATTTAAAGTGTTTTAGTGCCTTGGAGAAAACCCTCCATGCCCATATATATTTAGGAGCTAGATTAAAGTGAGCACAAGATTAGAACAAACATATTTAGGGTTACTCCTTTTGATCATCAGAGTCACATATACCTGTAGCACTTAATCATAGGTAATTTGACGGATCAGAGTTGAAGCTAGAGTAACAACCAGCTTTATGCTATTCATTTATTTCCTGCATTATTTAAATAAATCCACTACCAACGTACTATATGTGTGTTTCATGAGTGCCTGTTTACATACAATTCGGATATTTTATAACGCGCAGCTGTTTTGATTGTAATGTTTCTAATTGATTGTCTACTCACTGCTTTGTGAATACATCTCTTAAAGAACAGCATCAAAATAAGCTTGTAGAACTGACTTCCATTAAAGATCAGTGAGATGTCCTGAAAATGATGGGAGTGGGAGGTCATTTCCATGAGTTACCTAGATATGCGATGATTTAATCTTCAGAGGCTTTCACATGTTGGATCTCTGCACAGCTGTATCCACTGCTATCCCTAATGGCTTCATAGCTTTTAAGATTGATACATAAAGGGACAGTTTGGGGAGAATGTATACCCCGTACTCACTGAGATTTAAAAAACATCTTCTCACCCTTATATCTGCTGTCATATTTGCTTGTTTAATCCATAAACTGCTATTTTCTGTTAGGTAAAACATAACATACTTAGCTTCAAAGAAGTGCATGTGCAATTTATTTTTGACATAAAGATATCAATGTTGAAATGTTCCATTGTACAGGGGCCTATGTGTCTAAATATATCTGAGTTGTCTGCACTGTTAATATCCCAGGGTTCATCATTATTCAAATATTGGCCTTTCGGGTCCAATTAAAGTAAAAAATGGGTCCGACATTCAAAGCACTGCCAAGGGTCTGTCAAAAATACAACCTGTGTGTGACCCACTGAGAACATCAATCTTCAATGCCACCTAGATATTTAATTAAGCTATGTAGTAATTTATTTCTCAAAACTGTGTGGTGCCATGTTTTTTTCTGAATTAATACGCAAAGCGGTGGAGATAGAGCAGCAACAACCAAGAGTATTTCATGTAGCGGATCTCTATCTACATGTACAACTGGATTGCAGTTCCCACATGCAATCCTCTGCATTAAAATGGATCTAGATTAAGCATATATCCCTCCTCTAGTCCCTCTCAGTTTGCAGGACAGTAATGAGGCTATCTGGCACACCCTAAAAGTCTCTCTTGGTGACATTTTGATTTTTATGGACACATTACCCTAATTTCTGTTTCCCCAGTGCTCAGCTTGAGTTCCAGTTGTGACATAGTATTTGATGCTGACACTACGTACCAAACGCAAGTGCCCATCACTGGCTTATTTACCACTTTAGCATTAATCATTGATGCTATCCATTACAGCCTTGTCAATACAAATGCAGTTTGTTTGTGCATTGTGTGTTTGTGTCTCTGTTGTAGGGTTGATCTATGTCAAAACTGAATGTATGTGTGGATCTGCTTGTAATATTGGTCATTGTGTATCTGTTTTTGTGCTCTATGTATGTGTGATGAGTTTGATGCATTGGTCTAACCTGATTATACCATGTTCCTGAAATTAGAAGTATAGTATGCGTTTGTGACTGCAAGACACTTTACTTACAGCTCTTGCTGTGAATATATTACAAATCCACTGATATAGAAATGGTTCAAGCAGCTCTTCTTTATTCACTTTATGCACTATCTGTATCTTCTTCTCTTTCCCCCCAGTATATATCGTCTCTTCTCTGCTGATAGGAAACGAGTGGAAACTGCATTAGAAGCCTGTGGTCTTCCATCCGGGAGAGTAAGTATCTCTGACGTGCTGTGCCACATAATGCACATTATTTGCTTCACAATCGAGTTAAATGTGGAAAGAAACAGTAACGAAATAAAGAAAATGTTCCGTGAGGGCTCTTCCTGAGATTACCATAATCACGTTTCTCTTATCATTTTATCCTCTCTTCAAATTCTTAAGAGATATCAGGACACAGCTGTACTGCAGATTGTAAGGCAGTTTCTTTTTTTTATTGTTACATTTTACATAATGTAAAACTCTTTATTTACTTGTATCCACAAGTTCTTACAGGAATGCATAAATAGCAGAAGAACTTATGGGCTAGTTTACTAAATTTTGGAGGTAATAATTGCAGCCAATGATATCTGAAAGGTAGACCAAGAACTGTAGTAGAACTGCAAATTTCTAGATGGTTTTGCTAAGGATTTTCTAGTATTGCTGGGGGTTTATCCTTTGGGTACTCGTGATTCTAGGTTGAGCACCTGAGTAAGAACACAAAGATCTCACAGTTCACGGATGATGAATGATTATGTTTGATACATATAAATTTAACAAATGTTGATATGGAGCCCTCGTATCTGGTCCTTCTCCAGGTTAAGGGTAAATTAAGATATAAGTTCTAGATAGAATCAAAACATTATAGAAGATGGAAACTCAAAATAGAAACTCAACACATCTATATTTAATGAATGTTTCCATATTGTGCCACACAAACCATCTGACAGGTAATTGGAGAAAAGTCCAGGCGCACACTGGTCATATAAAGCATATTTTTGCCTTGATTTGAAAATGAAGCATGATGTGGAGTCTAAACTTTGTCTGCTCTGTTATGTCTGCCTTGGATGATCTGTGTGCCCGAACTCATCTTCAGTTTATAGAATATGTCAGAGGAAGAGGATGGGGTCACATCCTATACTGAGGGCTTAGGGTTGGGTGCCAGGAAACCACCATGGGACTGTATGACATGATCCCAAAATTGAGCCTGCAGCATGATTACGGTGTCATTAATATTTCCATTAGAACTATGAGATTCTTAGGAATAGGGTCAGGGAGCGCTGCATTCGGAAGCAGGTTCTGCATATGACCTGTCTTACTATGTCTCACTGTGACTGTCTATATCACATTATGCCACCACTCTCTTGCCTTCTAAAGTCTCTCTTTGAGTATCTCAATGTTTTTCTAGACTTCACTAAATTAAAAAAAAAAAAAAGAACCTTAAAAAGGATTAGAAAAGGCTAGGTCTGATAAGTATAATTGCAGGTTCCTCTGCCCGAAAAGTGACAGTTTATTTCAGTGGGAAAAATAATATGCTCTGTGATGTCATCGTCATGCAGCTCCGTAGAATATATTTATTGCTTTGTTGTGTAAAGACTTCAAGGTTTTCATCGACCCAACTAACACCGACTGTAAAATCCTGAGTGGTTTATAAGCCTTCACTACTCTGACGCATCACAATTTTCCAATACATTAACTTCATGGCTAACAGCTATATATTAATATATTTAATTAAAACCGTAGGTAAAATGAGACTGGAAATCTCAACATCGGCATCTTCCCCCATTTAACACAGCTGACCAATTGCCACCCACTTGAAACAGCTCACAGGGTATAAGTAGGAGTTGACTTCACCTGATTTTATTGTCAGGCATCGCCTATAATGAGAATTGCATTACTGGCATTGCTCCCTTCAATCTCTCACCATTCGCAATTTCATTCCTACTATCATTACGAATCTCCAACTCTGACCCACCTTGCGCAAGGAAGATGGGTCAGAGGGTGAACTGAGAAACTGGGAGGGTGAACTGAGAAATGAAACAGTGTTAAACATGATGGGACATAATCCCGAGCCCCAGCTGTGCCAGCTCTATTTCATTACTATCCAGAAGTTACAAATGTTTCCAATTTTCTTTCTTGCATTCTACATCTGCCGTTGAGCATCTCCCTTACCGCGTGTTGGATTCTCCTTAACATTTACAGTTTTTTGTACAAATCTCTTACTCCTAGATCAGTGGTAGGCAACCTATGTCACTCCAGATGTTGTGGACTTCATCTCGCATAATGCTCATACAGCCATAATGCTGGCAAAGCATCAGGGCAGATGTAGTCCAAACATCTGAAGTGCCAAAGGTTGCCTACCTCTGCTCTAGAGATTGCAATGAATCTTCTATTTCAAACTCATCACTCTAACGGTGATAATTAAGCAGTATTTCCGTAGAAGAGCTGTAAAACATTTTATAATTTGTTTTTTAAAGTACTGGCCAACCAATTGCTGCCCACTGGGTTAAAGCCACAAATATCTATTTCTATATTTCATCTGTTGCCAAGATACAGTACTTTGCATTTTTATTAGAGAAATAAACACCTGATAGCCGAGCAAAGAACTCAGTGAACGCTAATTCACACCACAGAGAGGTATTTATTTTGAAGTCATTTTGAAGGTAACAGTTCAGACCACTTCAAGATGTTTTTCAGCACTGAGAGATCTCTGTAAAATTCTGTTAGCTTTTCTTATTTATGCTTTTGAAATAGTTTATTCCACGAAGAAGGCAGATTGTTGCCATGGGGATCATTGCGCCAACATTAATATATGTTTTTATCATATTCCAAAAGTGAGCGCTGTGAGCACTATTTGTACTTCGATTCTATAATAAATGTAAAAAATCACAGATCTGAAATATAACCATAATAAGTTTATTGTTCTATACTTAGTAGGTTTTTGTAACAGAATCAGGAGCAGATGTTTTATATAGGTAGCTTTGATTGTTGACACCTGTAAAGAACATTGGTTGTCCAGGTGTAACAAGCTTATTTAAACGTGCCTTATTAACTTTTATCATTATTTGCTTTAATTATATTTCACTGTTCCTTTTAATGTTTTTGATCCAGTACACAGTAGAGCAGTTCAATTACTTTCCAAATTGATGGACAAATTACTCTTAAAGGAACACTCCGGGCACCATAACAACTTCATCAAAATCTTGAACAGTTAAATCCCAAAGTATATGTTCCAGCGCCAAATCTCCCTGACTCTCTGTCCCTTCGTCTTATCAAAATTGGAAAACCTGGAGGCTCTTGCAGAATCGGGCAGTGGCGCTATGTATAGTTTAGCATTCTTTTTGATTATAATGGCAGATTATCTGAAGTTGAGCATTCCAGAGAGTAAAATATGCAAATATATACAATTGGTCTGCTATATATATATATCCTGTAATGTATATATATAGCAGACCAATTGTAGGAGTTATTAAACTGATCAGTAGTCTTTTGAGAATCAGTCCTGCCATTACAATTGTATTCTCCCTTAAAGTATAGTACACATTTTCAAATGCCTTGCATCACAGACATGCCCCAGTGCTGATCCTACCACCCTACCTTCATGATTTCATACTTGCCGATATTGTCGAGTATAAGATATATGAAAAGCAAGTAGATGTTAATCAGGTCAAGTTGTTCTGTTACCCCATTTTGCTATAAAGTGGACTCTAGTCTATGGTGGAGTGATACAGTATTTATTCAGCATAGAACAGCTGTAGCCACATGTTAATATGAATATGAGTTGGTCATCTGCTTACTGCAATTTATTTATTTATAAAATATTTTACCAGGATGGAGAAATTGAGATTTCTCTCATTTTCAAGTATGTCCTGGGTCTTTGTCCACAAAACATTGCATTGTTACAATAGGATACAATATTACAAAAATACAATATGCAAACTAGAAATATATACACACATACACACATATATAAATTTAATACATAACAGGTAATATATATATTCAACCATAAAAGGTGCATTCTGTGCTGAGGTATATTGCCATAGATCTTTTAAAAGATTTTAGATTGAATGAAGATTTTACTGTGTCCCTGAGGTTATTCCATAATTGCGGTGCTCTGAAGGAAAATGAGGATCGAGGCACTTTATTTTTGTATTGCGGTATGCTAAATATCGTGCTAGTACTGGATCGGAGGTTATAGGAGGTGGGAACAGCCGGGTAGAGCATTCTACGCAGGTAGGGTGGGAGTTTCCCAGAAATGCTCTTATGCACAAGGAAAGATGAAGAGTGCGTCAGGATTCCAGCGATAGCCAGTTTAGCTCTTTCAACACGTCACAGTGGTGGGTAAAGTAATTACATTCTAGTACAAAGCGGCAGAATAATTTATACAATGTATTAAGTTTATTAAGGTGGGTTTGCGGTGCGGGTGCATACACTACATCCCCATAATCAATGACCAAAATTAGCATTTGTTGCACTATATGTTTCTTTACTGTAGGGCTTAGGCAGGAATTGTTTCTGTACAGGGCTCCAAGTTTTGGATGAAGTTTTGAAGAGATTTTTTCAATGTGAAGGCCAAAGGATAGATTGGGGTCTAACAACATACCTAGATATTTAAAAGAGCAGACTCAATTAACTGTTTAGTAAAAAGAAAATCTTAAATTCCAGTGAATTTAATTAATAAATTGTATGTAAATGCTAATTGTGTTTCATTGATTTTATCGGTATGTGACTCGCCAATGGCTAAGCTTTTCTAATACTCATCTATTTCTCTTGTTTCTGCAGAGTGATTTGATTCCTCAAGATGACTTCACCCCAGAGGTGTACAGGGACTTCTTAAACAATATATGCCCACGGCCCGAGATCGACAATATTTTTTCAGAATTGTAAGCTTTATCAGATTTTTATGTATAGAATTGCCTTTAAATTAAATAATTAAAATTAAAATGAAATTACATTAAATTATCAATTAATGTATAAAAAATAATTGTATTTGGCTACTATAAAATTGCTTGTATGGATGGAAAAATAAGAAACAAAATCCTAAATGAGAAGTCCTTACCCTGGCAATAGTGTCTCTTTAATATGTGCATTCAAATTACTTTCTATCACCCAATCCTGTGAATAAAATATTTTTACTCACTAAATCCATTGAGTCCTCTGAGCCCTTAATATCATTAATTAACCTCGTCGATACCAGCTTCAGCCTTTATGCTGCGTAAGCAGAAATTATGGTGTAATAGGCTTTAGCAAGAATCAAAGATTTCATTCATTAAACAGCAAATGATGGTGAATTGAGAACTGAATTGGAAAAGTCGGGAGAAAAATTATTATTCTGTGACTAGAGCTAACTTGGAGAATGTTTTTAAATCAGTGGCTTTTACCTAAATACTGCAAATCAGGTTTAATTTCACAACAATCTGGTTTTTAGTAAACAAAATCCATATAGTTTGAAATTCAGGGTTTTTTCATTCAGCTAGAAACTGACCAGGAAATTACAAATTTTAGTCCAAATTGGGAAAAGTCACAACTCATTTGAACAGGAGGTGGGCAGACCTGGAGCAGAAAGTACTGCCACTTGCATCAAAAGGCTAGGGCATCTGAAGATGGGACTGAATCGCTAGAACACCCAGTGAGGGGAACAGAAAGAATCCAGTTATGGTATCACCGCTGCCTTAAAAGTAGGCTCTCTTTTAATATAGATCACTGCTGCGATGACTAACTGTGGGTATTCCAGCTAATGTTTCCTGCAATGCTAATATGCTACCTAATTTTTAGCCTACATATTTTAACAGTGAAATGACTGTGTATGAAAAAATGATTTGTTACAAATTGGGGTTATTCACACAATGTCAAACTGTAGTGAATTGAGAAAATTTCAGGAATACATAACAGATTTTAGAAACATTCTCTTATTCAGGTGCAATCACAGCACGCCTATTTTAGCCAAAATGTTGCTATTCAGTTTTCATTTCACTATTAATTAATAATTTCCACTAATTGATGTTTGACAATTAATCAAGGGATATAAAATATTCTATGTTTCTAAAAAAAAAAAAATTTAAATGCGGTTTTATTTATTTTACAGTGGTTCAAAAACAAATCCATACCTCACCGTTGATCAGATGACCGAATTTATTAATTCAAAGCAACGCGATCCACGATTAAATGAAATTCTTTACCCACCTTTAAAACAGGAACAGGTTCAACAGCTAATAGAGAAATATGAACGTAACAGCACTTTTGCAGCAAAAGGTAAGCATGTTTAATTGTACTAATAAAATAATATTTCATGATACAAATGTTTCAGAATACAATTGCATTTTCATTACATTTTACTATAATACTAGTTATGAAATCATGGCTGGTTAAATACATACCAACTAAAAGGATTCAAATGGAAGATTATTGAATGAAGCATTTGCACTAAAACCACCGCATTTCACTATCCTGTAATGTATGTCTGATACTAGGAGGAGCGTTAGGGGACACTCCAGACCACTAATATGTGAAAAGTGTGTACTCTTATTTTTAGTTTGAGAAAAGTACAGATTTTAATAGAAATTGACACTTTTATAAATTAAACCGATTACACCCTACTGGTTGTCAATTAGACAACCCGTTCTGTTACTTCCTGGTTTGGTTAGCTCACTTGAGCTAAACTCAAGAGGCAGCAATAGCCCAGCGCACCTGCCTTGCAAAGACTTCTCATTGAGCTGCATTGAGAAGTCTGTGATTGGACAGCCACAGAAAGTTTGAGCGGTGTTAGAAGGGAAGGGCTTACAAAAGCCACAGGCAAGAGAACTGCAACTTTTGCAAACTGTTTTTCGATATGCCCCCAATAAAAAAAAATACTTGAATGTATGTTTTCACTGGGGTATACCAGTTAAACAGTTATTTTTATTTTTGTTTGTATTTGGGAAGTGGAGTGTCCCATTAAACAGTCATCTTGCTGTATATATTATATTACACGCGTAGAAACTAATTTTACTACTAAATAACAGGTCTCTGAGCTAGTTTTATGCAATATGATTCCCTTACAAAAAAAAATGTCAAGAGACTCTGCACTAAGCAATAACATTAAATAGTACTTACCGTCACTAGGAGCATGCTATACCTTTATGGTCTATCATATTCCATGTCATTCTTTGAGTTCGGGGCCTTGAAAGCTTCACCTTTAGGTGTTAGTTAGTTAACTCAGGGGAGATAAGCAGATGAAAAGCATCATTAGACAAGGTTTGACATCTCACATAGATCTGAGGTGTTTGTCAGTATTTTCAATTTTATTTCTTATTCAGACTATTTCCCCTCAGACTGTGCTGTCAGGATACAATGAACTGCTCTGACAGAGGAATGTGAGCATTAAGCATGTACCTGGGGAGTTGTGTGAAAGCTGGCCCGAGTGTTAAATGCAGTAAGATATACAGAAACAAAGTACAGGGGAATTTCTTTCAGATAATTCTGTCTGTCTGACACATAGAACATGAAAAGTCCATGAACGTTCTATAGAGAATTTGAAAGTTCTGAAATATGTAAAACATGATGCTCTGATACAATTTAAGGTGAATGTGTGTTCCTAGTGTAAGAATGTATTGCATTCAGTATGATTCAATGACCAAATCATTTTACTTGGCATTTGACATAACCCAGTAGAATTTTTTGCACGATGGTTTAGTGGGGGAGGTGCAAGAAATAGTCTGCTCTCCCGCTAGATCTCCAGAGAACACGGCCGGCCTTAGGCCATTAGGCGCCCTGTGCGAAAAGTCTTCACGGTGCCACCCAGCCACCAAGTTGCCTGTATACAGTCACACAAACAGTTACATGCAGACAGTCAGACATGCTCAGTAACAGGCAGACAGTCACACACACACTCACAGTTACAGGCAGACAGTCACTAACAGTTACAGGCACACAGTCACAGGCAGACAGTCACACACAGTCACAAGCAGACAGTCACACATAATCCATTACAAGCAGACAGTCATACACACTCCGTTACAGGCATGCAGACACTCACGCATGATGATAGGCACACACACACACTCAGTTAAAGGCAGATAGTCACACATACAGGCACAGGCACACACAACGGCACAGCTACAGCGACACACACAATTGGAGTCACACACAGGCAGACAGTCACACACACACACAGGCAGACGGTCACACACACAGGCAGAAAGTCACATACACACAGGCAGGCAGACAGTCACACACACACAGACAGACAGTCACACAGGCAGACAGTCACACACAGGGAGGCAGTCACACAGACAGACAGTCACACACACACACACACACAGGCAGGCAGTCACACACACACACACACAGGCAGGCACACAGACAGACAGTCACACACACAGGCAGACAGTCACATAGACAGACAGTCACACACACAGGCAGACAGTCACACAGACACAGTCACACACACACACACACACACACACACAGACAGACACACACCCAGGCAGGCAGACACACACACACGCAGGCAGGCAGGCAGGCAGTCACACACACAGGCAGTCACACAGACAGACAGTGACCCACACACACACCCATACACACACAGGCAGGAAGGCAGTCACATAGACAGACACACACACACACACTTACAGGCAGGCAGGCAGACAGTCACACACACACAGGCAGGCAGTCACACAGACAGACAGTCACACACACACTGGCAGGCAGACACATAAACAGGCAAACAGTCGCACACACAGGCAGGCAGTCACACACACACACAGACTCACCTCTTTCCATTATGGCTGGAAGGGGTAGTGGATGCAGTTGGCTGTTGGGGAAGCAGTGATGCCTTCCTGCTTCTTTCTTCCTGTGCAGCTTCGGGTAGGTATTACCGGGGGCTTCTGGTAGGTATAAGCCCAGCCTTTGCCTCTTGATAAGCCCCGTCCCGCCTCTCGTGAAGCCACGCCCCTGCTGCCTCGATTTTTTTTTTTAATAGACCTGGGTGGAGAATAATGAAATCCTCCACCCGGGTACCTGTTTTAGCTCCCCTGTTTTAGCTCTCCTGTCACCCGGCCATGTGTGAGCTGTATCGGCCACATGGCGCCCCCTGGTCCATGGTGCCCTGGGCAACCGCACAGTTCGCACACCCCTAAGGCCGGCACTACCAGAAAAAAACACCACAGTCACCTGCATCTGGCAACAAAGGTATGTCATGATGGAGGTGGATGTCAACATTGTTGATGGTATGGGGGGGGGCACAAAATGTGCACCCCTCCCCTACCAGGTTTAAACTACATGTGATCTGCACTTATCACCTGCCTGTTAAATAGCTATTTATCAATGCTTCCTTACCCTGGGATGTATGAATGTGGTGTCGTAGGGTGCAAAGGGTGTGGAAGGAGTGTGACAACCATACAGTAGTAGAAGGAATCACATGAACAAAAACAGTCTGAAGCTGGATAGCTGGGTTCGCTGTTAAATTACAGGCAGTCGAAATATATTAAAATATATTTATTACACTATCACAGCATATGCCTTTTGCCGCCTCAAAAATGGCACAACAATGGGAGAAAGATCTACAATTTTCTTTCCCCGCTAAACAATGGGAACAAATCTTCAAATTACCCAGACAGCTGATTAAATCCTCAACCCATATAGAACAATACTATAAAAGTGTATATTGATGGTACATGGTACCAAGTAGGTTACATGCACTTTACCCCACCACGCCTGCCACGTGCTGGCGATGTTATGCTGAGGAAGGTACTGCCCTTCATGTATGGTGGACCTGCCAAGCTATACTGGAAAGGTGTGCACGAATTAGCACAAGAAGTGACTGGATGTAAGATTCCTCTATTGCACCAACACTACTTTCTAAAAGACCTAACCATAGTGATAGATAGAGCCAAACTGAAAATATTGATACATATAGCATTAACAGGTCAGAGGCTAATTGCACAAAATTGAAAATTGACAAGTGCACAGTCTCTTTGTCGCTTGCTCTCTGAACTGGACACACAAAGCTTGTATGAGAAAGGCATGAACAAGTTATTCCCCCCTACCCAAGTATCCCAAAAAACATGAGACATGTGGGATTCGTGGAGATCGGGTGCCCATTAGGAAGTTTACCACAATGCATCCCTGTACTAGTGTCATGTTGCAACTACGATGACAATGTATGACATACATAGGGCGAGATGCACATCGGGCATGGGTGAACACGATCATATACATGACTGACTTAAGTATATGATGATCCTATTATTACTGTTGTATAAACTGATGTACCAGACATATGCAACGTTGTCTTTGTATGCACTTTTGGGCACAATGCATATCTTATTGTACTGCCTTCCTTCTATAGTTCATGCTGTGTGATGACAAACTCCTCCCTTCCCCCCCTTTTTCCCTTCTGTACACCCAACTATTATACAAAATCAATAATTATTGTCAAATTGAAAAAAATATATATACAGGGAAGCCAAATGAACACTGCATTACCATCCAAGATACCTTTATTTTTCATTTAAAAAATGTATAGGCTGAAAATAAAAGGGACCCCACTTGGAAAGCAGAATCACTGTCTTATTCATTCTGTGCATTTAGAAGAAGTGTGAAATTAAAAAATGCGTAAGATGGTGGTCCAGGTGTGATGCCCCCCCCTCCCCTCCATCCCGATTTGCAGCTGATGTATTTTTAAAATAAAGAAATTAAGGTACAGCAATTGTATTTATCTTAGAGGGGAGGGCAATGCTGTGTTCATTTGAAGTTCCCCAAGTGGGGTCTGCCCAACATGTACATTTGGAAGTAGAAGAAATCACCCAGAAAAGGGCCAGTCATGCACAACAAATGGGGCTACCAATGCACCAAGCTCTACTGCAGTGTTTCCATATGGGCTGAATGCCCTGGGTGTACATTGTTCATCATATCACGTCTAATTTTTCTGAAAGACAAGACAGGAGTCTCATATTGGGACGGTTCAGCCAAAGCTGAGAATATTTAGACATATAGCTTATCGCTGGCACCCCATGTACTCTGAGCCTTTCTCAATTATTCGTGCCCTTAAGGTTTTTGCATACAGAATTCCACAGACTCAAAACATTTGTATTTTGTATGCTTTTCAATAAATATGTTTGGCTATTGGTTGCCTGTAAGAGCAGCATTGTTAGAGAACTAAATAGCAGCATAAATAACATGTTTTGTTTTTCTAATTTTATAGGTGCTACAGTAGCCTAGCTTCCATCCCTTTTTGACCTTACTCTGGGATTCAAATCTCATCATGTTGAGGCTACCTGAATGCCTGCTTGTACTGTAACTCTATATAGATTGCATGAACCCCAAATCCATTGTTTGGTAAAATGGCACCAGGTTTAAATTACATTTATATTTTTCCAAGAAAATGCATATTCAAATAAATAATGATTTTAACAAATCATTTAACTATAATGATTACTGTGGCTAATAATTATTTATTTTGTGACTGCCTCTTCAGTTTAACATGTTTGTTCACCATTTTCACATTTTATATTTTATTTTTCCGTTTAGTGCTATTAGCTGATGAACCCAGCTTGACAATAATCATGCTAATTATATAACTGGTTAAATACTTATTAAATAACTAAAGCAGTAACAACATGTTTCTTTAAACAGAGCGAGCGTTTAGCCAGGGTCAGCTGGCGCTTTAAGAGCTGTATCTTAATATATCTGAGATTTTACGTTTCTCAACAGGCATCAAAGCCAAACTGGCATGAAAGTAGAATAAATACGTCAAAATTGTTTTCGGTTAAAGCTAATAATAGAACTGTCGTCTGATAATTAATCTTCATGCTGAACATGCAGATGATCCAAATACATTTTAAGTTGTAATACAAGAAAATACTGTTTGATTTCTGGATGTTGTGTTTATTCATCTGGGCATTGTGCCAAAATCTCTGCGAGAACCTCTTCCACTCCTGCAACATTTTAATCTACCGAGTACTAAAATAATATACCCACGCCACACATACATCTTGATTTATTTTAATTTATCATTGAGAACATCACATTTATTATATAATTACATTTTAAAAATCTCAGTGCAGAAACTTTACTACAGAAAATGAAATGGTTTATTGGATTGGATAGAGAATAAAATTAAACAGCTCAATTCTGTAATAATTTACCAAAGCAAAAAGCTTTTGGCAATTTTGGTGGAAAGTGCTTAATGCTGTAATATATTCTAAGGGTTTCTATGGTGATTTTTCTTTATTTATGAGTTTGTCCCAGTTGCAATCACATTTTATATGATTCTCTTGAGAAAATGTTTAAATGTAACTTGTCCCTCTCTAGGTGTTATAGACATCATTGTCTGTAACTCTGTCAGCCATGATGGGCCAAAATGATCTAACCAGTGGTGTACTTACCACAGTTGCAGTGGTCACAGTTGCGACCGGGCCCCTCACTCCAGGGGGCCTTGCCACAGCCGGCCACAGCCGTGACCCCTGCAACCGTTGGCTGCCTGGATACCTTCTTGGTGGGTGCCCAACAGCACCGGCCTGGGTCAGCAGTTCCCGGGTGTCTGGCAGAAGGGGAGAGCTATGCTGCTCCCCTCCTGCCTGTGTGTAGCATGGACGAGCAGTCTGACAAGAAGTGCTTACTGTGAGAGCACTTCCTGTGAGACTGTGAACCGCAGCGAGAAGCAGGTACAGGACGGGGGAAAGAGACACATGGGACATGGAGGGGAGGTGGGAGAGAGGGAGGGTATGGGACACATGTAGGGGAGGAGAAGACAGGAAGGGTATGGGTCAAATGGAGGGAAGGGGAAAAGAGGGAGGGTATGGGATACATGAAGGGGGGAGAGATGGAGGGTATTGGACACATGGAAGGTAGAGAGAGGGAGGGTATAGAACATGAGGACTGGAGGGGGGGAGAGGGAGGCTATGAGACACATGGAGGGGAGGGGGGAGAGAGAGAAGAATGGAGCAATTTTCACAGCGGGGCCCAGGGGATTTTTTCCCCCTTTGGATCTAACCCACAGTTCCCTCCTTAGTTTGCTACATGTACATTTTGCCAGCTCACAATAACTGTTACTTGCAATGGAGGCTATAATAACAAAAAAAGAAATTAAATTGCACTAAGTTAAAAAGGTGAAACTGTTTTTTTTTTAAGTATAGGAAACACTTTCAGGGTTACATACCAAGGATTACAAGGATTATTTAAACTGAATGCAGGTTGGGCTGCAGAGAGAAATTGGCCTCGGCTCAGGATCGCCTTCTTTTTTTGTTTTTATGTGGTGGCAGAACAGTACAGCAAGGGTTACTCTAATCAAAACCAGTGTTTTATGAAAACACAGGTTTGTGGTTGGAGTAACACTTTAAGTTTAAAACTCACTTTAAATTCTCACTTGAATAGAGAATAGCCCTCTTAACGTCGGTGGTGGGCAAATTACTCGACTTTGAAATATCCAATACAATTCTTGTAGATAAACTCACATACTTACTAGTGTCTAGCCATTTCTGATAATACAGATATTTTTCTAATTCTGGCCCTTATAGAAAATCTGATTTTATGAAACCTGACGATATATATTGCAGAGTGATCTGTGTTCAAGCAGGATTTTTCTTACTATACTATTAAAACTATGCAGTAGTTGGGAGTTCAAGTATCCCCAAATCGGTGAGAAAAATACATACCAATTCCTCTCCTTTTCCACACTGAAACAACAGAACAACACCTTCACTAGAACATGGGTCCCCGAGGACTGTGGGTTAGTTAGATATATCCTGCTATGGTTGATGCCAATATGGCCAATATTTAAGAGTGTCTTTCAAGATTTGAAGTCAACCTTTTAGAATTCTTGTGTGATTATAATGGAGTGTGATAAAGGACAGAGGATAGATAGAATGTTAATAAAAGGAGGGTGTCAATGTTTGATTTTGAGAAAACCTTAAATATAGGCTTTGATACATGCTTAATAATTAATTTTTAAAAAATCATGATTATAACAAACACAGACAAATTACCAAATTGCATTAATTGTTATATAATTGTCATCTGGGTGACCTTGTAAATTGCTGAAGAATTCTGGAGGTAGATAGATTATGTACCTTTACAAAACTGAAAAATAATCAGAGCAATATTTTTGTAATATAGTGTTACCACCCTTAAAGGGATCCTATAGTGGCAGGAAAACAAACCCCTTTCTCCTGACACTATAGTCTCTTGGAGTGCCCCCTCCCTCGGCGCTGAAGAGGTTAAAATCCCTTCAGCCACTTACCTTCATCCAGCGCCGGACTCCCTCTGTGCTGGTTACCTCTCCTCCCCCACCAATGTCAGCTCCTGAGTGGAGCCGAATGCGCATGCATGGCTAGAGGCATGCGCGCATTCAAACCCGCCCATAGGAAAGCATCGCGGAAACGTGTCTAGTGGCTGGCAGGGAGACAGCCACTAGAAGCTGAATTAACCCTGCAGTGTAGGGTTATGTTTTTAGCTGCAGAGTTATAACTAGGGTGACTTGGCACCCAGACCACTTCATTGAGCTGAAGTGGTCTGGGTGCCAGGTGCCTTACCTTTAGACTACTTTTCCTCCAGGGGCTGAGCCCTCAGGGTCTTGTGACTGTGAGATTTGTAAACGATCCATTTTACAGATTTTGTGTAAACTAGCCAAGGTAGACACTCAAGTAGGCAACTGTCATGAATTTTTGACTGGTTTAGGTGGAAGAGTCCAAAAACAATTAATGGACTAATCAAAAATTGGTGCAGAGCAACCATCTACCACCAGGGTTTGAACCTCTTGTTTTGGAAAGTCAAGCCATCTCCTAATGCAAAATGTATTTTAGAACTGGCGTAGGCAACCTTCGGCACTCCAGATGTTGTGGACTACATCTCCCCTGATGCTCTGCAAGCATTATGACTGAAAGAGCATAAAAGATGTAGTCCACAACATCTGGCGTGCCGAAGGTCGCTTACCTCTGTTCTGGAAAGTTGTTTTGGACATAGCCTGGATTGGTAATATAAATTGGGATACACTCACTACAGGTCTCAAGTTAATACAGATCAGAATACATGGTGTGAATGCAAATGAGGATCCCAATTGTCTTCAAGTCTGTTCTTTTTGATGACATAATATTATCTCACTTGATATAATAACCCTGCTTCTTCCTAGATGTCTATTTGCCGCCATGGCTCAGTGAATCTCTACAGAGATATTTATGACAATGTACAATATATGTATTCAAAATGAATGATTGATTTTGAGCCAAGAATTGTGAGCCAATTATCAGCTTACTTTATATTCATTAAGCAGATTTACAAAGACCAGCATATATACAGCTGATATTTACCAGGAGATTGTAAATTAAAGGTGGCATATTGGATATCTAATTAATCACATTATTGATTCAATTAAAAAAAGTGCATAAAATAAAACATGTTGTGGGCAGATGGTAAAATCATAAACTGTACGTATTTATAACAGAAGTCCATAGAAATGCAAATTACACATTAGTGTATTAGATTAAACGACGAGGGAGGAGAATTGAGGGGCTATGGGGTATAAGTTGGATGAAAGAAAAAAAACTAAATGAGAATATAGTGAAGGGTAAGTAAAGTGGGTCTGTGTCTTTGAGATAAGATTATTTTTAAATCCAATTGATAAAATTAGCTATCACTCATGTTGTACGTTTATATTCATTTTCTCATATGGCTTAGTTTTACTTATAATTTTCAATTAAAATAATGTAAGTCAAAAATTACAGACGTCTTTGGAAAAAGTGTATACAGGGTATTTCATTCAATTTTTGTATACTTGGATACATTCTATAACTCCAATAAAGAATAATAAGATGTATTTATGTATATGTTTATCGGACCTTTATATATTTTCTAGGGAATCATGTATATACATGATTTTTAATTTTCCTAATGAAATGAATTTTTTCCCAATACATTAAATTTCAATTTGTCGCAGACTGCAGAACTAGCACAAGCATTAGAGCATTGTCTCTGTGAGGACCGCCTACAGCTTTGCGAGACGGTGGGGAGATATAAGGTCTGCCGAGCCCTGCACTCTTCGCTCTGGTAGAGGATGCTGCAGGTTTGCATCTTTTCTCTGCGAGGGAGCACTGTCGATGCTCCCTCATAGTTACAGACCAGAAGGGAGCATCGTCAGTGGTCTGCACCAACAGAAGGTGCAGAACAGCAGTTCAGCTCACTGTGCCATCAGGCAGCCTGTTCCACCAGGAAACCAGTTTAGAGCCTCCATATGTGTCACAAAACGTAAGGAGGAGGGAGACTGAAAAAAAATAAAATACAAAAAGGAAAGTGAGGGAAGGCTGAACACAGATTCAAATGTTATTTACTTACAATGCTGTTTTCTTATCTGTAAACATTATTTGGTAAATTCATTCTTAAAAGTTCTTTTGTCCAACCAAAATTTTCATTTTTGTTTCCATTACATATTGTGCTATCTATTCTTACTGAAACAAAAACAAAAAATTAAATTTAAACATTACTTTACAGGACACCCCGAAATACTTGTGTTCTGGTGGTTTTTGCAAACCGCTTTGGAGTGAAGGGCTTCATCTGAGACAGACAGATAAATAAAAAGAGAACTGTTTTAAAAGATATGGGACCAATATGAAAGTAAATTGTCTAGTGATGTATGTGGAATGAAGAAGGAGAGACTATAGAGAGAGAAGAATATAGAGAATATCGGAGAGAAGATACTATTGAGAAGAAGTAGGGGTGAAGCTATAAATTGGAAGCTTTGTGGTGAAGATTTTGAAGATGGGGAAGAGGAAATTAAGTGTAGTAATTAAAATAAATGTGTTGATAAAAGCTTATGATTTAGTGTGGGAGATTCTGCATGTTGTGGGAAGAAACATTTTTTGCCAACGTTTTCCAGTAGTTTAAAAGCCATGATATAAAGTGGATGATTCTGAATGGGGCCTCTGCTCTATTTCTAATGTGATATTCTAATGCATTCGAAAGATTATATGTTACTTTGTAGCAATATATTATCACTTAAATTACCACTTTTTCTTTTTTCTGATCAAATGCTTTGGCTGGAATTTTCAGATATCACAAAGGGTCACCAAATTATCTGTTGCCTGTATGGACTGTGAATGAGGCTCTGAATCAGATCACAGTTTAATTATTTAGCCATTAAGGCACTTTCATGAGGTTAACTCTGTGTAAAAAAACTGATATAGAATATGTATTTATGAGTATGTATGGCTGTTAGCATGAGCTGTACAGTATCCGTACAATGTCTATTTGCATCTCCCATTCTGTATGTAAGTGCCTGACTCTTTTTTTTAGAATATTTAAAAACTTTTTTAAATGTCCAGTGTGGATGCCAACTATTACTTTTGGCATTTTGCAGCTGGGACCTGCTCTTAAAAGAACACTCCAGGCAATATACTAACTTTAGTGGAATGACAGGAAGTAAATGGCACCGACTTATCTTAATTCGTTCACAAACCATAATCGATTGTTGCAATCTTTTCATTTGGGATATATCTAAAACTTTGCAAAATCGCCCGGTCTTTTGCCTTCCTCTTCTAACTCTGAAGCCTTTGCAAGTCCTCCCAATGCAGCTCAAAACAAAGTCTGTGCAAGACAGGTGCTCTTGGCATTTGCTGCCTCTTGAGTTAATCTCTACTGAGCTAAACAACCAAGAAGTAACAAGGCTGGTTGTCTGATTAATTTATAAAGGTGAAATCTGCACTTTTTGTAAAATGAAAATAAGAGGATCCACTCTTCACAGATAAGGCACTTCAGCAAGCTGACGTGTTTGATACTTCTTTAAGTTCTTCATGAGCTGCAAAAGCTAAAAAAGGTGGCTAGTTCTTACTTAAGGTTTCAAAGTAACAGATTATGATGACTGTAAAAAATGATATATTTTCTTAAGGTTTTAAATCCCAATCACAATGTTAGCTTTCTTCCTTTGCATAAGCCCTTCTTATGACAAATTACTATGTAAAACATGACTGTTGGCTGACCTGAGGCTCATCTCAACCATGAATTCTATAGCACAGCACGACAAGCTAATCAACATTCTATTATTGCAGCAGAAGTGTAGCCCACATTTGAAATGGTGCCTACAATAACACAAGGATACATGAAGCGTTAATAATATGAAAATTCTCTAAAAATGATAGAATTAAGGATTCGAGAATATTAAAACTCACAGATTCTTTTTTAGAGTATGGATAAAGTTTGTTGGAGTTCAACTCTAATTTCAAAAGATAAAAACATCCTTAACAGATTTTTTAGATCCGAATAAAATGTAGGTATAATCAGTTCTTCAAATACACCACATTAATCAGAGTAGAGAAATATTTCAGCGTTTAATTGAAAAATTGGCATGAAAAGCAAAAAAAAAAAAAAAGACTTTATGTTGATGGTTTCATTCCAAGCTCACACATTTTCCAAAGACACAGAGAACTCAATATCAAATCTGTTTCAGATGGTAAATTGCTGTTAATGGGGCATATTAAACCCACATCTGTTAGGATGAGTGTGTCCAAGTTTCCGTTTGATTTGATTGGTTAACTATATTGTGTAAGGTTCTCCAAAACCATTTCAAGGGGTTGTTTCCAAAGCTTCCATAATGAAAATTAAAATCTAAGGCGGTTAAGACCACTGAATTTCTTCTTTGGTCAATAACTAACATTTTTGATGTACTCAACTGAAATGTGTCTATCAGAATGATATGTGACATTTTCATCATACTGCAATATTTTAGTAATTAGGAATAATTTATGTATCTATTCTTATTTTTAAAAGGTCATAATATTTTATTTCTAGAAAAATCAGTGATGGGGGAGTGATTTTTTTTCTTTTTTTTCCAGACGGGTGCTTTTATTCAGCTACACACATGCAGTAAAACAACATATACAGGACAGGTCCTGGGGACCTATATTTGCTGGGACAGGACTAAATTCAGGATCTATGCAGTATGAACTACTATTATTGTTATTCTAGAAACTTGAAAGATTCCAAATCCCAGCATATTTGGCATGAATGCATTAGACAGAACCAGATAAACCCATTTTGATGTTTATAGAATTTGGTGTTTCTATGCACTACACGCAACAGATTAAATCGTTTTAATATAGAAAATATTAGAAAGTTAGGTTTTTTTTTTTTTTTTTTTTTACATTCCACAAAGTACCTGGAGGAGGTGCTGGGTTATCAAGTCTACTTTTATCAGACTAATTGTATGTATCTGTGCCTGTAACTCTACTTTTGATTGACTAGGTACAATATTTTGTAAAGTCCTCTAGATAAAAGCACTACCTACCTATAAACTGTTAAACAAATAAGCATACCTGAAGCATTATCAGAGCCTCTACAGATGTTTAAACAGATACTAGATGCATACTTGCAAAAACATAACATTCCAAGATATATTCTTTCTGTAGGGTAGTAGCTTCATGATCCAAGGATATATCAGACTGCTATTCTGGGGTTTAAGAAGGAATTATTTTCCCAGTTTGTTGCAAAGTTGGAAGTGCTTCAATTTTTTTATTTTATTTTTTGCCTTCTTTTGAATCAACAGCAAAAAACAAATATGAGGAAGGCTGAACTTGATGGACACATGTCTCTTTTCAGCCTTTGTAACTATGTAACTACCTTGAGAGAGATAAATGCGGGAAGAGAAAAGGGCTCAATAGGGGACTGTGCAGGAAGCAACAAGGGGTAGGCACTAGAAACAAGCAGGCCAGCCCCAAACGAGGTATATCCGCCTGTTGTGCCTCATGCCTTTGTGGTGGAGTTACTGGGGACATTTCTCTGGTGTAGGACAGAAAATCCAAATCGAGTCTGTCCCACCAATTCTCTGTTACTAAATAAATATTCCATTCATGTTTGTCTAGATAACTCTTCACATTGTGAAAGATGAAATTGGGGCAGGAGCAGAAAGAGAAAGAATGTGCCAATGGTTAGACAAATACCCAAAAATGGGGTGTCACATCCAGTCAACAAGATCTTCACATTTTCAGGGCATTATGGAAAAACCCTAAAAATGGGACTTACGTCTTACTTACAGGTCTGTTGGGAGGTATGCTCCCAGCTTTCTGTTGCTGAAATCTTGGGCATGCTTATTTTTGTTCCATGTTTACTACTTGTTGATCTCTAAAACTTTAAATGACACAGAGTAACTGCAGAGTAGCTGACAGTATTCACAATGTAAATGAAATATTATCTCAGAGGCTCCTGGTGGAGTGCGTTACATAAGGTAAAGAAGTCCCTACTGAATCTTTTATGTGACTACATAACAATCAACGATGAAATGTTAATACTCAGACAGAATTATTGTAATGCATCACATATTTGTTCAATCTCGTTCTACAGTAATAAAAAAGTTAATTGTTTTGACTACATAATTAAAGAAATCCCAATGGCCCTTGAAGACCAAATTTGACAACTATTACTACAACCCCCAGAATCCTCAGCAAGCGGATTTAGCGTTCCTAAATTGTTTCTGTCTCACAGGGCAACATTTCTTTATTTGTGTTAACAGTTCTAACGTTCCGGTAACACGACACTTGAAAATCTTATGCCAGGCTAATTCCCAAGTAATTACACTTAGTCATTTGCAATAATAAGCCTTTAATTTATATTCAATAGATGAAATAATTGCCCGTATTCTGTGTGCCCTTGCAAGCACGGTTTTCACCACACACGGTAGAATTAGAGCGTTAATGACTGTGGACAGTAGCAATTCTCACTAGAGGACAGATAACCAATGATAGGAAAATATAATGCCAATTCAAATTAGCGACTGTTTAGGAAAATAAATTGCCTGCATTGTGTACCATTTTCCCTTGTTGAAATCATAAAATGTGCTATTTTCATCCATCACCATTGTTTGAAAGTTACTTTTAGTGATTGGATGTGTTGGCTTGTTATACGGAGCAATGGGGTCCTCAACCACGGAAAAGACAGCAATGAGATCTCTAGGAAATTGCAATATCTGGTGATTAATAGCTTTCACAGTGTTATTTGACATACTGAGAGATTATTAGTTATTATATTTCATGTCTCAGGCAAGGTGATGGGAAACCTGCAAGTAAATAATATATAGTATTAACTTTTTCAATTCTAACTTAATTGTGTCCTTAAAGATTGTTTGCCACCAAGGAATAAGCTATTTTATTTCTTATTAGAAACTCTGTAGTTTGGCTTACTATTATTATTAGTGATATTTTTTATATAGTACCAACACATTCCGTAGCGCTTTACATTATTATTGAAGGGGGAGATTTAACAATAATGGAGACAATTACAAAAACAGGAACAATAGGCTTAGGCTGAAATGAACAGGATATTTATAGTCAACAGGTTTGTTTAATACCAGTGGCCATCAGTGGCTTTAATGAGTTAACTCTTTTTGTTTTAAGATTCTGCATTTTCCATTTAGTCTACAAGAGAGCTAATGTCTCTGTATTCATTGCACGAACTAAGTGTATTACACAGCGAAATGTGATGCATTACAAAACGTGAAAAAATTAGGACAAGATACCTGTGTAGCATAAGATCTCAGCAGACCTATCAGGGCTTAGATATATATATATAATTCGGGCTTCTGATCACAGTTAATAACCAACGCTCTTCATTTTAATGGGGTCAAACCCTTTTCTTATTTTTTGCCTCTAAGATATATTATGTGCATGTCTGTGGCACATCGTAGTCCTTATTCAGATCTTCAGCTCTCGGCAAATTTATTTTCATGAGCTATCAGCACTACTGTAAAACATGTGTCTGAAAATCGTTTGACGCATGTTTGATATTTGGATTGCACAATGGGCATGATGATACATGTGCGTATCACCTGACATTTGATGGGACACCATACTTTTTTAAAAATTTTACAAATTACCAGAGTTGGTTTGTACAGTTATATCATCATACATTATTATTATTATTATTATTATTATTATTATTATTGCCATTTATATAGCGCCAACAGATTCCGGAATACAAAATTAATCAATCTATTAAAGGAATGTTATCGTTTGCAGTCATCGTAATTTCGTCCCCAAAGATTGTATCCCATCACAGAATGTCCAGGTTATTAATCACGAGCTGTGCTATACAGCGCACCACTTTTCATTTGAGTAATATATTCCAATTTAGAAAATGATTCATAGAGAGCATATTGCTATTTTGGATTAGACCATGACTCTTTTAGATATTAAAGGGGTTAATAATATGAAAAACGTTTGCTCCCATCGAATATGAGTCTCTACACCAAAACAAGAGTAGACGAAGTTTGTAAATGAAATTAATGACCATATATAAATGAGTTATGTGTTTTTTAAAACGTCAGATTCCCATGTCTCATGATGATTATTCCATGCTACACTGAACAGGTCAGGCTATTAGCTCTTACTTAAAGCAGACTTGACATGTATCTGTTTTCTGCACACTAGCACCGTTAGTAGAAATAAGTGACAAGTCTGCATACGTTTTAAAACATATACTTTTTTAAGCAGTAACTCAAAGTCACCTCTAGAACTATTATACTCAATGTCATTGTCATCAGTGCACAGCTCCTGACAGCCTCACTTTACAGGAGGTGAGATTTGGAGTTTTTTTGATGTCACCACTAAATGAATGACCAAAAAAAGTCCTGTTTGGAAGATAATTCGAAATGGTGTCTTTCAACCTTCTTTGAGCACAAGTAAATGAAAATAGGAATTTTTTGAAGATTGACAGGCTCCAAATCCATTTAAAATAAAAAGTATGAAGCTACTCTAAAACGTCTTATTTAGAGCATAACCCTCTGACTTAGTATGGAACCAAAAACCAATGGTAAAAGAACTTCATTAGATGTGTCCTCAGAATTGAGTTTTGTATCCAGTCAATAGGTGGCAGTGTTGTTGTAATATAACAAATGGTTTAAAAGATGGGCAGACCTCAATGTCGGTAGCCAAATATCTCAAATGCCTCCCATTAACAGACTATACATGTAGGATAGGGAGATAGAGGTAAGAGGTATGCCAAAGTTATGCAAGAGCTCTAGTTTTTCTAGTAGGGTAGGTACCCACTTGTGAGCTCAGATAGGGATGTATAAATGTGAAGTCTTAGAACATTGGTTGGCAACCTTCGGCACTCCAGATGTTGTGGACTACATCTCTCTTAAATCTATGCCAGCATTATGGATGGAAGAGTATTATGGGAGATGTAGTCCACCACATCTGGAGTTCCAGAGGTTGCCGACTCCTGGCTTAGAACATGTAAGTCAGAGAGTATATAAGAGACTGTAATGGAGCGATAATTCCACACTGGATCCGTTTCACAGGTTACGCTTCTGTAACGCCAAATGTTTGCTGAGTATGGCTTACTGTTACCTCGACTGTAATACGAAGTCTACCAATCCCTTTGGTGAAGTAAACTCAGCAAATTCAAAAACAGCTGTGACCATAAAGGCTAGGATCCCTAATATTCAGCCTTCCTCCTGGTATCCCTGAACCATCGATAAGGTACTACAATAAGGGCAGGCTAGATACTGCTTGCAATATGGATCCCAATATCTCGATGCCCTAAGGACCTGCACAATGTCAACCCAATACTATAATTCTAAGTGCTCCCATATCACTAAGTGATTGCACACATAATATTGCCAAAGTTCTTCTATACAAAACACTATTCTGGGACATGTTTAATGAAGTACATTTTGAGCATTGATGTCGTAGTATTGTTTTTCAGTGAAAAATCCCTAAAGTATTTTTATTCAGAACTGTGTAGTAATTTAAAGCATCTCATGAAAAATATGTCATTTGGAGCTGGGATGCTCTTATTATAACTAATTAACTGGTCATGGCGTCCCCTGACATACGCTAGTTGTACTAATGTGTCCTATGACTTTTAAACCCACTTGCCAGGTCACAGAACAGGTTGAGATTATTTACTAAATCTGGGATTGTGGGTCACTGGATATAAAATTGCACTTTTATCCCAAAATAACTGAGAGGAAACAAGTGGTGAGTTGGGAGAATTTAAAATATACCCAAGAGGTGCCAGGGGGGCTGTTTTTTTATGATTGGGTTCAACAAAATATTAAATCCTCACAAACGGATGATAACAGAATAATATGTGTGGCATGAAAGCCCAAACTGTTGTTGCAGAGTACAATTCCACTGTATCTAAAACAAGATGATGAGTGACAAAAAACGAACAGCTAAACAGATACGCCAATTTGTGAATGTGAAAAACAAACAATGTTTATTTTGGGTAATGAAAAGTTTATCAAACAGCATCATTTCAATGGCTCAGCAAACACACACTACCATGAGATACAATTAAGTTTTGCCTTTCTTCTTATGCAAATGAGTGTTTTGTAGATGATCGCAATCAACTTATCCAGAAAATCCTTGATGTGCACCCCCCATCCATTTCAATTTAATGAGAACAGAATCCTGTGAGCATGTAAATGTTAGCAGCATGGGAAAGCAGTTACACAATCCACGTGAGCGAAGCCAGCACAACTATTCTCACAGCCAGCAGCAGTCTTCTGTGTCACTTGTCAACTTGATGTATGCTGTCAAGCATTTTGGCTACAATGGGCTGCTCCGGAACTCTGTGAACCTAAAGGAACGGTCAAGCTGGTTGTTTTGTTAATGGGTCTGTTTTTCTGGGAAAAGTGCCACAAAATGCCTGGCCCTTCTGTTCTTTATTGACATCAGCAAGTCCTGCTTATTTTTATGATGCAAGAACAAACAAACTTGGGTTCTTTATTGAATCCAACCCTATTTGTGACCTTATTGGGAGCTTGAGCTGTGATTTCATGTTCGCTGTGCCAACCTTCTTCCCTGAATGGGAAATTCAATGAGTCCATGACCTCAGAAACAGAGAAAGCAAGGAGATAGATGCTCTGACACAATGGCCATTGGAATCACGGAACTAAGCTCAAAATGTTGTTTGATGATGCAAAATATGATCTGTTTGAGACCTAAAAGAAAGCTAATGGGATCTAATGTGATTTTAAAATAAACAATACTGCTATCTTGGAGAACACACATGGAGGGTTATTTACTAAATACCAAAAGGTCCACCATCCCACCAGTGGCTAGGGGATCCTAACTACTCTTCCTAACCCTAATCATAGTGAGGGAGGTTGATAAATCTAATACCTGTAATATAAAAAATAAATTATACTCCCTTTCCTAAATCGTCTTTCCTTCAAAAAGTAAAAAAAAGTTTTAAAAAAGCATTAAAAATTGATGAACTATTACAAATGGACCAGAATTACAAAAACCCGAGCAAAAAAAAAAAAAAGAAAGAATGTGCTGCAATAAAATGTCTACATTTATTAAAGGCCAATTACACCAATTTGTACTTTTATTAACAGGAAGCAGCCGCTGGTTGCTCACTGTCTAGTAGACATTCCACTATTCCATTCCATTATTGTTTGCTGGGAAAAAGCCAGTGAGTGATAATGTACAACATGCCTCAAACTGAATGCATTCGGTCCAGAAAAGAACTTGTATATGTACAGAACAACAACAGAAAAAAAAAAACAATACAAACATGCATGTTTTTCACATATGGAAAACCGATACGGCATTTTGAAAGTGTGTGGTTTCTGTTGCAGAGCAGGGTTATCTATAAGGTGACTTTTGGGAGTCACCTATGGGATTAAACAAGAGTCCAAGAACCACGGATTTGCTCGACCTTATTCACAATCCCTATGTGAAGAATGAAGGGGGGGCACAATTTAGACATCTGCCACGGGCTCTGTGGGATCTTACTCCATCTCTCATTTTTTTGCATGACGATTTCTGAACATTGGAACAAAATCTATTACAAATTTTTAGTAAACAAGAAAACAAGAATCACTATGGCAGATTGCTGTTTTTTTATTCAGTCAGCATATCTTATATGAGCTTTTATCTCATTGTGTCCTTTTTTTTCTTTCTTGCTACTTGAAGTAAACTAAACAAAGGTAGAAAGTATTTAGTTAAAAATCTTGTTAAAGGGTGCTTCAGGTAGCAACTTAACTTGTATGTATATTTTATCTGGTGGCCTTTTCCATGCTCTGGTTTATATAGCATACCTTAACCTTGAATACTTTGTGCCATCTCCCCCACTGCAAAATGCTTACTTGTTAATTTACCTACATTTATAAATTACCTCTCTGTCCCTACCTTTAACCTGCAGTGTTCAGTCACACAAAATGTGCATGTCATCAGGATCGTTTTGAGTGTTGTAGGTCAGTTAAACTACACAAATGTCACAAAATCCCAGCTCTAAACAGAATTGGGACAGTGCACAGAGAGCTTTGAAATCTTCTAGTAAGATAGCATACTTTCACATTACCAATAACTGCAAAAAATAAATAAATAGGAAAACCTAGTGTAGTTCTAATCTATAACCGTTGCTGTACTGGGTCAATCATGTCCAATGGCATAGACCAGAATGAGAGGATCCTGATTGGTCAAGCTTATTCTTAGAGTGGGCAGAAACCATGGACTTATAATATTATAACTGGATTAGACTCTATCATTTTTGCACAATAGCTTACATTTTTAAAGTATCATTCTTTTTTTCACATATATTTTTAAATTACGTTTTTAGTTTATATCATGCAATATAGGGGGGGGGGGGGCACTTCCCAGAGTCGTAGAGTAACTTTTTAATTGCCTTCTTTGTTGTTCTGAATGATGCTTAGTATAGTGCAACTTAATTTAGGGAAGTTTCCAAGACGAAACCTACAAAAAGTTTGCTTTTGGCAGAAACAGATGGGCAGCAATGGTGGAGGAGACAAAATGTTCCCACCAATCAGATGCGTAAATCCCGATCCTGACTAATAGTAAATTACAGTAAGGGCTGATCTATTCTGCAGGCTAAGAAATATATTGTTATTGTTGCTGTTTGCTTATGGGTGTTAACCTTGTGTAGTATGATAAGTGTTGGAACTATTGTCCATGTGTTTAGTTCCCTTATGTTTACTCTTCCTAGAATATTGTTAATGTCATTGTGTTGGTGATATTAAGTGAGTTGATGTAGTTAAGTCAGTTTGTACTTTCCTTTCTGCCCCCCCCCCCTCTACGTTGTATATTGTATACATTATATGTATTGTATGTACTCTATGAGAGATTATCCTGGATAAAAAAGTAGACGAGTCCTCAACCAGCCCCTTATCAGTTCTGTATAAAGCCTAGTACTCCCCATAAGATGCACAATGCCTTGTTCCTCTATATCTAGTGCCCAGGCTGAAAACTGTGGGAATTAAGTGCAAAGCTATAAGCACTGGCCCCTGAGCTGGGGATCTTGGGTTGTCTAAGCTGCCCATCCACTGATGCTATAAACTCCAGAATAGTTTGGATAATATCTTCTAGAATCCTGACAGTGTCTCTGTTACGTTCAGTCTGTTGATCGCTTTTCTTTATTCCATGTACTCTAAACCTCTAATGTCTTTACAATTCATTTTTTTGGGTGAGAGTTTAAGAGTGCAAGTGGTGTAGCGCTTGTGTATACATTTCCATTTTGATGTTAATATTATCCCTTCCTTTTTGGCTCTGGGGCCAGATTAACGTAAGGGTTTTTGGAGCTGAAGCTCCATGCTCACTCATTGCAATAAACCCAAGAAGTCTGACAGTTTTTTATTTTCTGTGATTTTCTGCTGCTCTGAAGTGCCTAGTACCGTATTCATGGTAAGGTTCCTGGATCTGTGACAGGGTAAATTATCTTTGTAACTGTATATATAAATAATAACAAACTGTTTAACCAGGAATGGTACATTCAGATTACTCTGGTTTTAAAGTACGTCCTGGGGATGTTACCTTAGCTGAACATCCAGGTGTTGTTACTATTACCCAATTTAATGGTACTCATTTTATCTACACCAGAAGGACATAAGGCTGAGTCACTACTGTCAGGATTTAAACTTGCAACCAAGGGCTAAACAGAGTCTACTGATGATAAATTAGCCCACTGAGCTATCTCACCGGCATAATAAATAATAAATCTGACAAATGAGGGCTTAGCTCAGCCCCTCTGTGCCCCAGATAGGCTGTATTCTATCTATGCCATGACCCATAGGCATTGACCCCACTTTACCCATTGCTCTTCCAATTTTCCTTTTTATAAATGCACATAAGGATGGTCTAATATATGGCTGACAACTCTAGTTGCAAACGGAGGTCAGGCTCATGAGTTTTCAAGCACAAAACACGGAAAAGTTACATTTTTTAATTAGGCCCGTGGAAGTTTTCACCTCTGGGCCAATTAAGCTCCCAATGTAGAACTGAATGGCTCAATGTTTACAAGATACATTTTTTTTTATCATTTAGAATTTAAGTTAAAAAAAAAATAGCTTATAGAATGGTCAATATATGATATTGTATTGCAATTTATTCATATACCTCAATTGAAACATTTCCATTTGAAACACACCTGCAGTACAATCTAGAAAGGATCTTTGCCCGCTTAGAAAATCTATTCTATTTTCTCCTACCTGCAAATGTGGGAGTAAAATTTCATTATACCAAAAAGTCATGTATTAATAACATACAATGGAAAAAAGCCTTTGATGAACATTCTCGATGCACAAAAACATCTCTGTGGAACTGTAATACCCACTGAGCTTAGAGTTCTAAAAAATATTTTCTTGTGGAAGAAAACTTCAAGTTATTTAAAGAGCTTGTGAATAAAACTAAAAAGTATAATATATGTTTGCGGTGGTCCAGATAGTTGGTGGGAAATATCATGTTGCTTTGAGACAAATACCCCTCTATATTATAAAGTAGACTTTGAAGATGCCTTTTTTTCTTTTTTGGGAAATGTACTCAGATTTAAAAAAAAAAAAAATTATTGCTATTAGAGACATGTATACAGTTGTTCTGTTATTTAATACAAAGTACAGACATTCTTTTTTTAGTTAAAATATTTGAAGGCATGCAAATTTACTAAGAAATGCACATAGACAGTAAACGTTTTTCCCAATTGGTTGGTGAGCAGACAGCGGACATTTATTTTTTGCTGTTTAGCTTTTTTAATTCTACAATAAAGTATTTTTTTACCTGTTCCCCGGGTCACCAGAGCATATATTGGATCTCACGTACTCTAGGAACTGATCCTCCCTGAGCACCATAGCTTTGAATGGGGCTTACACCACTCCTAATTTGTGAGTTTTATCCTACTATGGGATTTTAGCTGTTTATGCATTTTAAATGACTTTATTGCACCAGGAGTGCTTCTCATCATTTATCTCCTTTTTACAGATACCTACAGTGCATATTGCCCAGTGCATATTGTACAGAGTATAAGTATATGCATGTGTGTGATTGGTATAGGTCGTCGTCATATGGGATAACACCCACTCCCCTTATGTAAGCACTTTAAGATATCAATTAAGAATTAAGATTTTATAAATATCTTTTGCACCCTAGCACTTTACACTTTTATCTTTTTGTACCTCATTACCAAGGTTTACAGCGGGTGCTGCATATCACAAAAGTTTTCTATCATTCTGTTTTAATTATTTATGGTTGCACCGATTTTATCTATATTGTGTTATAATTTGTAATATGAATTCCATTTTATTTACAGTAACAATACTCACACATAAAGCACTCACGCTTGCTTGAGTCTGTCATACTGTGCATGGAGCCTGCCATTATTGTGACACTTTATATTTTGGGGCAGAAAAAATTCCATGGGCGTTTTCTTCTGCTTCCGCTAGCTCCACAGAGCTAACATAGCATCAGGCATACTTGGCTAGCACGCACCTGCCATCCCTCCTTCTCAATGAATGGTATTACAGAAGCATAGGAAAACCGCAAATGTGTGCTTGCATTCACGACTCCTGTACATAGACTTCCCTATGAGAAGCCACTGATTGGTGCATTACCTGGGAAAAACTGGAGGGCTTGCAGAGGCTAAAGACAGCAGACTGTTTTTTCATACAACCCCAAAGGAAAAATAAAACACAGACAAAATGACATTCCTGTTTTTTTGGGGGGGGTATATTTGTTAAAATAGTAAAATTTTAAAAATTAAATTTTTAATGGAATGTTCTTTTAACTGTAGCTGCATAAATAGTCTCTCCCTTTCTCTAAACTGCAAGTTATCACTAACACTCTCATCGCCATTCATTGCTTCTTTGTAATGTGTCTATGCAACGTCAAGATACCAATTATCTGTCCGTTATGTCTTTCCATTGTACTGACTCTATAATTTCTCGGTACTTTATGGATAAGAATGAGATAGACATCAGTGAATACAATTTTGTTATCTGTCACTACAAAATGGCTTTATTGAGAAGATGTATCAGATCATCTGAAGACAACTGCTCCATTCAAAATGATGGACACAACGGAATTGCCTCATGTTTGATAAACTGAATGGGAATACATTATCATGTCGAGATAATAGAAATTTGTCTGAGCTAGAAAAACCCATTGGTGTGGGAATTACAAATTCATGATATGTAGTAATGGTCCCTTAATTTTATTCTTGAGACGTACTTAAAGTAAGACCAGTACAGGCTTGTGATTTGTTAAGAAATATGTTTTCATGACTTCTAAATTCTGAGAAATATTAATAATAATGTAATCTTTCTTAACAAAACTTTCTATTATACACAGATCACTCCCGTACTATGACTCGAGTAGTGGCTAAAAAAAACCCAACAAATAAAAATGTCTTTATGTTCTAACAATTTGTTTTCTTATGTTTTATTAATTGTAAAAAAAAAAGGTATAAATAGAAAAATAAATAAACAGTAAGTATAGAATACTAGTTTATTAATATGAATATTATATTTTATTTTTGGGATATTTTTTGCATTGTATATACTGATTTAAATATTAAAGAATGCTTTATAAGAATCACAGACATATTAATTAATTTTTTAATTGCTATTAAGAGGAATCTGAGTGGAAGATTGGTCCACATATAAGACATAGGTGCAGCAGATATTGTATTTTAAAGGATCCAACACTAGCCATGGACCAGCCATTTCCCTCTTGATCTTTGTGCCTTTAAGGTCCATTGGGCTTTCGGTGGGTTACTAAAATACAGCAAAGCAATGCAAGTAAGTGATCTCTTCCATTATTTTGTCTTTCCGTAGGACACATATCTGTGGAAGGGTTTATGAGATATCTAAGTGGTGAGGAAAATGGAGTCATACCGCACGAGAAACTGGATTTAAATGAAGACATGTCACAGCCACTCTCTCATTACTTTATCAACTCTTCGCACAATACCTACCTCACAGGTAAATCACCATTCACTGATTATCATACATGAAAAATACAATGTGGCACAACACAATTGAACGTCACAGGGTAACAGACAATGATTGCAATGACCATATTTAACATCTCTCATAATGAAACTCAATGTGTAGGACTTCACACATTAATATATTATGATACCAATTAGTATTCTGATAATCAGAGACAAAGTCTTACCATAAGGGGTTAAACCAGTACGTAGCTTTTTCACACCGTTTTGTAAATGTGGTTTTAGTGAGAGGCTGAGAGCATCACCTGGCACTCTAAGTCTCATTGGCGCCAAGTCCGTGGCTTTCTCATCTAAGCCTCTGACATCATTGGAAACTAGACGATAGAGCAGTTTGGCACCATCTTTAAAACTTTAATGTTAAACTATCCTTAAGTTGTTTAACCATTTAAGGTAATTCGGTGCCAAGGACCTATATGCACCATAACAACTTAATTGAGATGACATTATGATGGGGCTCAAAGTGTTGCTTTATATATAAGTGCCAGTAGTTAAATTATTGCCTCTTTTACAGTGAGATAAATGGATTATACTACAGCCCATTCCTAATAATATAAATACATTTGGGTTTGAAACTTGTTTTTCTTTACCCAACACAAACATATTTACCTGGACATGTATCCCTTTTTTACAGTGATAGCCCATGCCATTGACCTGCGGTGTGTAGAATTCATATGCTGCAGTTCCCTCAATGATTAAAGAATTGACTTCCCTCTTGTAGCATTTTAAGTCTACATACTGCAAGGGTATCGCTTTTAACATGCTGGCCATCAATATGTAAGTAATACGTGCCAAGGGAAACATGGTGGATCTAATACCCTTAACTATTCGAAATTAAGAGGTGTGAATATAGCAATTGATTGATGTCTGCCCTGAATGCTCGGGAAAAAGATTTCCAGTAACAAACACAAATGGCTCTCAGGGTGTGTAACACAATGTCATTGTATTTAGAAATCCCACTGTGTTATCTAATAAAATAAAATAAGCTTTAGTTATTGACGTAAGATGGTTCAGCCAAGCTTTATGGAAAATGTAATCACAGTCGCACTGGGCTAACCATCACTGATGTAGTGCCTTGTTGTAGGTGGCAAGTTGGTAACTATGTTACAATCCAGGCATGCAAAACACTGGGCATATTTCTAATTACAGGGGCCATTTCCTGAGTTTTAAATGGAAAGTCTTGGCAGCACATCAAGTACTGATCACTTATTTAGAAGCACCATTGTGGTTTTGTTTTTCTATTATTTTAATTTATTTTTTTAGAAAATGATTACAGCCTGTGCTAAGAAAAAACAAACAAACAAAAAACATCTTAACATTAAAACAGTAGCTTATATTTGAGCAGAATAACAATCAATCCCGATTTCCTATATACTCCAAGCAATGCCAGTGTCATAGGTAGGGCTGCCAGTTCCATCAGGATTTGTTGGCATAAATGATTTGTAAATGTTGGTGGGCAGCTCATAAAAAGCAATTAACTAATCAAGGCAACCCTTTGGAATAGCTCTTTGATTGACTGAGTTGCCTCATGCAGCATATAAATTATATGGGCTTTATCCAACTGCAAAATTCACACTGAAATAGCCGTGCTGTGAATATAGCTGGGTCAACGCTACATTTTTACATTTCAGTTTTGAATTCACTGAAATATATTCACAAATACAGACCTCTTAGAAACATTAGTAAGAAATTGCCTGTATATATTTATTTGTCAGATTTCCTAAGGCAGGGGTTTCCAACCCAGTCCTCAAGTACCCACTACAAGTACCGAATTTAGGGATTACCCCATCACACGCACTTTATTCATATTTATCCAGCCTTTCTCCACAAACCCCTCCTAAATACCCTAAATACAAGCTCTCATCCCCAACATTTAAATCTTACTCCCACCTTCTCTTCCTTTCCATCCTACTACTCCTAGCAGCAGGTGATGTCTCTCCAAACCCTGGTCCCTCCACTACTCAGCCACCTGGTACAAACACCAGAAACCACAACAACCTAATACCCATTCCATGTAATTCTCACTATAATTCCTCTTTTAAAGCTGCCCTCTGGAATGCACGCTCTGTGTGTAGCACCTTTAAATCTACTTCCATTCATGACCTATTTATCTCACACTCCCTAAACCTACTTGCACTAACAGAAACATGGCTCTCTCCCTCTGATACTGCTACACCTGCCTCACTGTCCTTTGGTGGTCTTCACTTTACCCACAACCCAAGACAAGCAGAGATTAAAGGTGGCGGTGTAGGTTTTCTCCTCCCACCCCACTGCACCTTTAAAACCCTGTCCACCCCCCCTTCCCTCTCTTTCCCATCATTTGAAATTCATTCAATTCGTCTTTTCAAACCCTTCTCTGCTAACATTGCCGTAATCTATCGTCCCCCTGTTTCCCCTCTCCTCTTCCTTGACCACTTTGCTGCCTGGCTACCCTTCTTCCTCTCTTCCAACATCCCATCCCTAATTCTTGGAGACTTCAATATTCCCATTAACCCACCTTTGACCCCAGCAGCCTCTAAACTACTTTCAATCACTTCCTCCCTTGGACTTTTGCAGTGGGCTAATTCTCCCACTCATGTAGCTGGCAATACCCTCGACCTTATTTTCTCTTATTCATGTACAATATCTAATATCTGCAACACCCCATTTCCTCTCTCTGATCACCACCTCTTATCATTTGCTCTCAATTACCCCCTCACCCAACAATCTCAGCCTAACCCCCCTCAGCTCAGGAGGAACCTTAACTCTATTGACCTCCAGCAGCTGTCAGCTGACATTGATTCACAACTGCTATCCATCCCTTCCCTCTCCTGTCCCTCACTGGCCATCTCCACATATAACACTACCCTCACATCTGCCTTGAACGCTGCAGCCCCACTCAAAACATGCACCTCGAGGAGGACACGACCCCAACCTTGGCATAATAAATCAACACGCTATCTGCAGAGTTGCTCCCGTTGTGCTGAACGCTCCTGGAGGAAGTCCCGCACCCAGGCAGACTTTCTCCATTATAGATTCATGTTGCTTTCATACAGCGCAGCCCTCGCCCTCGCCAAACAGTCATACTTTTCCTCTCTCATTAGTTCATGCTCCCGCAATCCCAGACGTCTCTTTGACACCTTTAATTCCCTTCTCCGCCCTGCTGTGGCCACCCCCCAAACTAACCTTACAGCTGATAGCTTTGCATGCTACTTTACCGACAAGATTGAACAGCTAAGGAAACAATTCTCCCCTCCTTGCCGTTCTCTTTCTCAACCACATGTAAATCTTGCTTTCCCTACCCTCCAGACTTTCTACCCAGCTACTGAACAAGAGGTGGCTGCGCTTCTCCATTCCTCTCGCCCCACCACTTGCCCGCTCGATCCTGTCCCATCTCACCTCATCAGATCTCTCTCCCCTTGTTTTGTGCCTACCCTAACACACATCTTTAACTGCTCTCTCTCTTCTGGCACTGTTCCTGCTGACCTTAAACATGCCACTGTAATACCTATCCTGAAAAAAACATCTCTTGACCAATTCTCCCCTTCTAACTATCGTCCCATATCCCTGCTCCCTTTCTCATCAAAGCTTTTGGAAAGACTTGTCTTTACCCGTGTGTCCCGCTTCCTTAATTCCAACTCTCAACTTGACCCTCTTCAGTCTGTCTTCCGCCCTCTCCACTCTACTGATACTGCTCTTATCAAAGTGACTAATGACCTAATCTCCGCTAAATCCAAAGGTCATTACTCCATATTAATTCTCCTTGACCACTCTGCTGCCTTTGACACCGTTGATCATGCTCTCCTCCTTCAAACTCTTCAATCGCTCGGTCTCTGTGACTCTGTCCTCTCTTGGTTTTCCTCCTATCTCTCCCAACGCTCATTCAGTGTCTCCTTTTCCAAGGATACCTCCTCCCCTCATCTTGTCTTGGTTGGAGTTCCCCAAGGGTCTGTCCTTGGTCCCCTTCTATTTACTCTTTATACTGCCTCTCTTGGTAAACTTATTGCCTCTTTTGGATTCCACTACCACCTGTACGCTGATGACACTCAGATATACCTCTCCTCCCCGGACCTCTCCCCTGCCGTCCTGCAACGTGTCACTGCTTGCCTTTCTTCCATCTCTGACTGGATGTCCTCATGCTTTCTGAAACTTAACCTCTCTAAAACTGAACTCCTTGTCTTTCCTCCTCCTAATACTGATCCTCCTCTCTAGCTCTCCCTTCAAGTCAGTGATATCCACATAAGTCCATCCCTGCAAGCGCGCTGTCTTGGCGTCATACTTGACTCTGGTCTCACCTTTGAGTTTCACATCCAGTTTGTTGCCAAGTCCTGTAGGCTCCAACTCAAAAACATAGCCCGCATTCGCCCCTTTCTTAAGCAAGATGCTACCAAGGAGCTTGTCCATGCTCTAGTAATTTCCCGCATGGATTACTATAACCCTCTCCTGATTGGTCTCCCCAAAAGCCGTATTGCCCCGCTACAGTCTGTAATGAATGCTACAGCTAGACTGATTTTCCTCTCTAGTCGGTCCTCTCACACCTCACCCCTCTGCCAGTCCTTACATTGGCTCCCTGTATGCTATAGGAGTCAATTCAAAGTGCTAACCCATACATTTAAAGCACTGAACAATTCTAGCCCCACTTATATCTCTTCACTAATCCATAGATATGCCCCTCCTCGTACCCTCCGCTCTGCCCGTGACCACCTCCTGACCGCTGCTCGCACCCGTACGGCCAACTCGCGCTTGCAGGACCTCTCGCGGGCGGCTCCTCTCCTATGGAATAGCTTGCCTACTGCCATCAGACTCTCCCCTAGTCTTCAATCATTTAAGAAGGGCCTTAAAACCCATCTCTTCAGGAAAGCTTATGGCCTCCCAGAGTAATCTCTACCTTACATACCTGTCTCCTGATTTCTCATATGGGACAGTGCTTTGCTCTCTCCTCCAGCTCTGCTTCACTCCTACTTGATATTTCTTGTCCTAATGTTTCAAATACCCTACCTCCTATAATCTGTAAGCTCATTTGAGCAGGGTCCTCTTCAACCTATTGTTCCTGTAAGTTTTCTTGTAATTGTCCTATTTATTGTTACATCCCCCCTCTTAAAATATTGTAAAGCGCTACGGAATCTGTTGGCGCTATATAAATGGCAATAATAATAATAATTACCCTGCTGTGTCTAAAGTGTTTTTTTGTTGTTTTTGTTTTCTAAAAACACTTTAGACACAACTGTGTAATCCCTAAATCCTGGACTGTTATGGAGTACTTGAGGACTGGGTTGGGAACCACTGGCCTAAAGGAACACTATAGGCACTTTAACAACTTTATCTTATAATGTTGTTATAGTCAGTGGTGTATCCTGGTTTTGTGCTGCCCTAGGCAGTATGACGTCATATTCCAGTTCCTGGCATCACTCTGTGGTGCACAAGGAAGCTGAGCAGAGAACTCACTAATCAGTTCTCCCTCGCCAGTGCCGCCCGCCCGCCTGCCCATATTTTTAATTAGCCGTTAGGCTAACAAGAAATTTGCTGTGGGCATTTGGGGGCGTCTTTTTTTACCGCCCCCTGGAAAGTGACGCCCAAGGCAAATGCCTTGTTTTCCTACCGGCTTATACGTTCCTGGTTATAGTTCCTGCATTGCAGTTCTCCACCGGCCCTTAGAATGAGATTTGCAACCTCCATAGATATATTTTTACTATTATACCTAGAGAGCACACTATTGTAGGAAAGTATACTCTGTTAGCAGTGCCAAATGTTTAAAATATTCTATTTAAGACTTTCTCCATAGTGATGGTAGTACTGAACTTTTTGTTTAAGTGTTTCGAGCTCCTGTAAAGCAAGTCAGGGGAAGGGGTGGGATTTTATACTAATTCTGTTTAATGCAAAGGGCATTTTGTTTCCTGCTGTGAAGATCCCCAAAGGACAAAGGAGAATGTAGGGACTTAAAGGTACACATCACTGCCCAAATTGAATATAAATCAATAAATAAATACATAAAAAAATGTAAACCACTGTTTAGTAAATATAACCCTAATGAAATCATACATGCAATTAATTGTACATTTCTTATTTGTGGTATATATAAATACAGCTTGGAAAAGATGTAGATCTCTTGTTTGCAGCCCTTGCAACTCCTCCCTTTCTAACCCCACCCAGTCTTTCTGTGGCTGTCCAATCACAGACTTCCCAATGCAGCTCAATGAGAAGTCTCTGCATGGCAAGTGCTCTGAGAAATTGCTCCCGTGAGCTAAACAACCAGTAAGTAACTGGATCGGCTATCTGACTGACAGCCAAGGGGATGCAGCTAGGTTAATTTATAAAAGTGCAAATTTCAACGGAAATCTACAGTGTAAAATGAAAAAAGGGGACACACTCTTCACACATAAAGCATTTTAGCACGATAAAGTTCTTCAGGTGTTTGGAGTGTGCCTTTAATACTTGCTAAACAACGCTAAGCATAATGTGTCCAATGTATAAATGGAATAGGGAAAGATGTTTTGCTAAATGGCAAGATGTGAGCTGACAGCCTGGCTAACATTGTTATGCTGGGAATAGGTCTTTTTCAGTGTTTCATTTTGCCCTACATTGTGCAAGTCATGTAGTGAATAAAGTCCCACATTTCGCAGTACACCCGCTGTTTCAAATCTCTAAACTCCAAGCACAGTCCATTGATATTTAGCTTAGTGTAACAGAAGCAATATTTTATTAATATGTGCAGAGAAAATATAGCACAGACATATTTTTGCATTTTCTTCGCTGCGTGCTGAGGATATCACCCAGTCATCTGGAGAGATTCCTGGTACATTTCCCACCTTACTTTATTAAACATGCCTTAACTCAAACAATGAGTGGCAGGCAATAAGACGTAATGTTATACAGTGCCTTGCAAAAGTATTCACCCCCCATGGTAATTTTTGTGTTTTGTTGCCTCACAACCTGAAATTAACATGCATTGTTTAAGGATTTGCATCATTTAATTTACAGAACATGTCCACAACTTTGAAGATTGTGGTTTTTTTTTTATTGTGAAGCAAACAACAAATAGGACAAAACAACAGAAAAAGTAAATGTGCATAACTATTCACCCCCCTAAAGTCAATACTTTGTAGAGCCGCCTTTTGCGGCAATCACAGCTCCAAGACGCTTTGGATAAGTCTTACCACTGGGATTTTTGCCCATTCCTCCCTGCAAAACTGCTCCAGCTCCTTCAAGTTGGATGGTTTGCGCTTGTGAACAGCAATCTAAGTCTGACCACAGATTTTCTATTGGATTGAGGTCTGGGCTTTGACTAGGCCATTCCAACACATTTACATGTTTCCCCTTTAAACCACTCAAGTGTTGCTTTAGCAGTGTGTTTGGGGTCATTGTCCTGCTGGAAGGTGAACCTCCCTCCTAGCCTCAAATCACGCACAGAGTGGTACAGGTTTTGCTCGAGAATATCCCTGTATTTAGCACCATCCATCTTTCCCTCAACTCTGACCAGTTTCCCAGTCCCAGCTGCTGAAAATCATCCCCACAGCATGATGCTGCCACCACCATGTTTCACTGTGGGGATGGTGTTCTTTGGGTGATGTGATGTGTTGGATTTGTGCCAGACATAGCGTTTTCTTTGATGGCCAAATTGAATAAATACGCACATGCCAATTTTCTGTTTTCTATTTCTAAAAAATAGTTTCATGTATATATTTTTCTCATTTCACTTCACCAACTGAGACTCTTGTGTTCTGATCCATCACATAAAATTCAGATTAACAAAACATGGAACCTAAGGCTGTAATATAACAAAATAGGTAAAAAGTCAAGAGGGGTGAATACTTTTGCAAGGCACTGTAATTGTAATTATTTGTATAGCGCAACATATACCGCAACTGGATGTAAGGGCAAATAACAGATAGACAAATAAAAGTGACAGAACCAGGAGATGAACACAGCCCTATTAAAACAAGTTTACTGTCTAAGAGAAGTTTTATTTATCTCCTAGGAGAAAATTACAATATGAGATGAATAAATCACAAGGGAAAGTTATACATCACATTAAACTTAGACGCTTTCTCATCTTGATTAGCGCAAATAAAGGAAGCTTTGCATACAACTCGGCAAACATTATAGTAGATCGTGTGTTTACTTTATGATGCTGTCATTGAACTATATTTGGGTTGCAGTCAAAAGCGTTTCTTTGTTTTTGTTTTTTTTTATGTCTTGTTTTGTTTAATCTTTCCTTCATACCACAAGCCGTAATGTTTGCATTGATTATTTTATCTGCAGAAAGAGAGCTAAAATGCAAGAAGAAAAAAATGGTTACACCCTTGGTGGCAAACACAGACTTTAGCATTTCAAACTTTAACTTTTTCATTTGTTAATTTTTAATCTCCGTCATGGTTGTGATAAAAACACAGATGTGTGCTTTCTTATGTACTCAATGGAAAGTCTGCACTCTTACAAGAATATAGTAACACAACCAAAACAAAACAAAATAAGTCATGACATTTTCTTTTTGTCACTTGGATTAGTTTCATACCCCTAGTCCTTATCCTAAATTCTAAGGATATTGACATGTTATTCACTAAGCAAGCTGCCTTTTTTTAAGACTTTCTTCATACCTGATACCAACAGGACCACACAAAATGTAAAAGATCTTTGATAAAAAAAAAATTAACGTTCATGCCTTATACTGACGTGGCTGCTGTAATCATTGTTTCTCTTTCTGTATGTGTATGTATTTGTTTATGATTATTTTGTTTAATGTAATTTGTTTTCTGCTTGTATTATAAAAACTCTCTTAAATATAAACAGTCAAAAAAAACATTACTTATAAATGAATATTGTTATTGGTATAATAACAGATACTATGGACTACTATGATCAATAAGTCTTCTAAAGAAAAGTATAGACATGTGCAATTCGTTTCGGGCCGAATATGAATTCGGACGAATTTCGGGCAATTCGGACATTCAGGTATTTCTGAATGTCCGAATAGCCAAAGTGCCAAATTGCTGAACTGCCGAATTACCGAGGTCCCGAAGTTCCGAAATTACCGAATTTACGAAGTGCCAAAGTGCCAAAGTTCTGAAGTGCTGAAGTGCCGAAGTTGCCAAAGTTCCAAAGTGCCGAATTGCCGAAGTTCCGAAACACAGTATTGCCTAAGTACCAATATACTTACCCAGTGGAAGAACAAGAATGTTACACTGTATACAATTTTAAATAAAAAGTATACAAACATAGCCAGGATTCAGCTGTAAGCATTTGCAACACTTACAACAATCAAGTAATACACATTCATAAAAAATGTAAGTTACTTAGCCAGTCAATGGAATGACAGGAATGAATAAGTAGATAACTCCCTAATTCCCACGGTATTAGGGAGCTGTCTACTAAAAGGCTGAAAGACCTGAACTGGTCTTTCAGCCAAACTTACTAATACTAAGTAAAGATTAGGGGCATGTCTATTAAAAAGTAAAAAATACTTTAAAAAAAAAAAACATCCCCCCTCCCCCTCCTAACCTGAAGGGGGGACCTATTGCCTCTCCCTGGCCCCCACCCCTGAACGGTGGGTGGGGGCCTAAATACTAATTGGGGGATCTAATGTCCTCCCCCTGGCCCCCACCCCTGAGTGGTGGGTGGGGGCCCTAAAATACTAATTGGGGGGGGGACCTACCGTGGGAATAAGGGAGTTATCTACCAAGCGGCTGCAAGAGACGTTCCGAAATTCCGAAGTGCCGAAGTTGCCGAAGTTCCGAAGTGTCGAAGTGCCGAATTGCCGAGGTCCCGAAGTTCCGAAATTACCGAATTTCCGAAGTGTCGAAGTGCCGATGTTCCGAAGTGTTGAAGTGCCGAATTGCCGAAGTCCCGAATTTCGGAATGCCGAACCGAACCGAAAATTTTTCCCATGCACATGCCTAGAAAAGTATGCAGTGTTGTATAAAGAGAATCGCAAATAAAGGAATACAGAAGCAAAACATGGTGTCACTCCTGATCAAACCATGACAGCATTAACTGATGAGTGTTTCTGACTCACAGCAGAGAGGACATTAAGCAAAACGGTAGAATTAGTACAAATAGGATTTTTCAAAAGGAAAAAGTATCTTTCAAAAATGTTATTTTGCCAGAGTAGCTAGCATTCTCATTTTCAAATATATATAATTAGTGGGAAGGCTGAACCTGGATTTGTGGGAGTAGTTTAGCCAGCCTATTTCTAGTCCCTACCAGATTATCTCTGAGCACCATTGCAACTTTATGGTAACCTTGCAAACCACTATCCATAATGGACCCATTATAAGGTGGGCGTCCTTTTATTCAGGCCTACCCATTTGTAACCGACTAGCACTCTAAAGGTATTTCTCTTGGTACTTCCCAATTGTCATCAGCTTTGGACCCTAGCCACAAATATATTGTGTCAACAAGTTCAAGTAAATGTGTTTTGTTTTAAAAATAGTTTTCCTTTCATTGATCAAATCCAGATATTACATATCTACTAGAACTTCTTATTCAGGGTTAGCATGGATGAGATTTTTCAAAAGGATCTTTCTACAAACTTTAGGACTACATGAAACACGGTAATAAAATGAAAACACCAAACAAAGCTTTATGGACTATTGCCTTCACAAGCGTAGCTTGATAGGAGGCAGAGCACAACACTAGATATCTAGTAGTCTTCTTCCAATTCCCAACTCCAAAGTTACGCGTAATGAAAGGAAAGCAGCAGACACATAGTGCAAAAATGCTCTATAAAACAAAATTTTTTATAATAATTGCACTTTCAAGATATCAGTAGATAAAAGGCACATCAAAAGCAAGGTTAAGTTGGAGAATAAGAAAACAACAAAGTGTGTGTGCACCAAAATGATTGAATAGACACATATAAAAATGAAATAGACTTTATATAAATAAACACAGAAATATTTAAGCAGCATTCAGAATCATCAACCAAAGATGAGATCTCACTTTGTGTCCATAAACACGAAATAACATAAACCAAAATAACAATATGTATCTAACAAGGAAAACAACGATAAAATAAATATCTCAAATGGACCTGTCACAGTTTCCAATATAAAGAAGCAGCACGTAGCAGTCCAGATGGGATATTTATGAAAAACAAAGCAAGACCACTCTTCTAAATATCGCTGACAAATATAGATCCAAAGACGCTAAGTTATAAAAGGAGGATCCTCATCTTATTCAGGACTGTCAGGAATGGAGACACCCTAACACACAAACTAAAGGATACAGTAAAGGCACACATACAGGTCCTTGGAGTGGTCATGCTAGTGCCTAAGACAGATAAACAAAATGTCTGCAAGCAGACAAAGAGTAAAGAAGAAACTGGCCGAGGTCTAGGATAACAGTGATACACAGAGTCGATAGTCGGGCCAAGGTCAGGATTACAAAGAGCAATAATGTTCAAACAAGCTGTCAGAAAACTGTAAATCAAATAAGCAGAATTAAATCACTATCATGTACAAGAACCGAAACTGGGCAAGGGAACACAGTTAGCTAGGAAGAATTTATATCCTATACTGGATTGTGATTGGATAGGGGATATAGTGATGTCATATGTCTTTGCCAAAAAGCACACATCATTAAAAATGCCTAATTACTTAGCCTACCAATAGAAACCCAAGAAAAACATTAAGCATCATAAATGATGTCACTTCCAGAATCACACGGCACTGTGATGGACAGGTATTGCTACAACGACAGGGCTTTGTGAATAACTTTGGTGACCTCCAAAAAAAGGGCATGCAAGGAGACTTCTCATTACAAATATGATCCTACAGTCACTGAATGGGTTTCTGCCTACTTTAAAATATTGTCACAGTTTCTTATTTCTTTACAGTTTCTTGTCTTAACCACACCAGATGTGTTTTAACCACACCAGATGTTGCTTTTAAATCTTCGTGCATTGTTTTATATTTAATTGGATTTATACGCAACTGTTAAAGGAATGTATGCCATAGTTTCAAGCCTCGTGTAATATGATACATTTTGTTTCTTTCCTGTGTTTCAGCTGGACAGCTGGCCGGTAATTCGTCAGTAGAGATGTATCGTCAAGTTCTGTTGGCAGGCTGTCGTTGTGTTGAACTGGATTGTTGGAAGGGAAGAACCGCAGAGGAAGAGCCTGTCATTACACATGGATTCACAATGACCACTGAAATATCTTTTAAGGTACATTTTTAATTCACGCTTCATTATAGAAGTCAGTTGCCCCTTATTGCTAATTAATTATTACTATTATTTTTTTTTTTGTTCCAACAGTTTAGTTTCTTAACAGATTTTGGGCTTGCAATTGTCTTGTTCAATATCAATCTGCATATTACGTTTATTCGAGGATAGGCATCCAATTTTCCAAGGAAACACTATATTCAGTAGTTGGAGGAAGCAAGTCGGAATGACATAACCATCTACGATACAGCTGCCTCACATATTCTATCCACGTTCCTGTCCATACCCAGCCTTTTGCTGCTATTTCTGTAAAAAGAAAAATAAGCAAAATGATTCAGGTTCTAAAACCCATAATCCACATGAGACATAAATCCTAATATTAGAATACACACTGCAGCTTGTAAGATATGAATTAGAAAATAAAGTTTCAACACCCATAGCCATCAGCTCATAAATCATAAAAAAACAGGCACGGTACTGATACATTTTCATCATTTGTACACAGGGCATGCTTAATGGACATCTAGCCGTGTTCAAAAGTTGCTCCCCTAATTAATATTTAGAGTATTTTTAAAGAAAGTCTGTGCATTGTGACCCATATTTTTACTACATAGGTAGCTAGCTATATAGTCAGTTTACGCTGATAATTCTGCTAATTGCTGTGCTATCTGCAAAGCTATACCAAGTCATGAACATTGTACCCCAAGAGGGCTCATTGGCATGCGTTTAGTGAAGCCCAAGATGCTTTGTCCAGGGGAATGTCTTCTTGGTACCAAATTACAAATTCACAAATTATAGCATAACGGTCTGGTTTTCGTCCACCAATAGCTAGGAAAACTTGCAAAACTTGTAAACAGACGTTATGGCCTGAAGACTGAATGAACTAGGGACATCCTGTAGCTGTATACCCACAGTGAAGAATACTGCACTGATAGAACATACATATAGAACATAGATAGAAGATAGCATTGTAGAGGGTCAGCTCTCAATGGAAAATGTATCCGTCACAGTAGAAATTTCCACTGGGTGCTTCACTTATTAGACACCCATAGATAATAACCATCTGTTTTCACCTTCAGATCCAGCATATTACTCAGTAATACATAATGCCACTTTCTTTAACCCTTCACTACCAAGCAATTTGCAACATCCACCTCAAACCATGACTTTTTGGTATACTAGAAGTCATGTGTGGGTGTTTTTGTTATAGTATGTATATACTGCACATTAATTGAAACAAAGTAATAAATAACATTTTTAATATGTAACATATGCAACATATTGCCCCCTGTACATTGTATGTTGTCACATCACCATAGCATTGCCTATATTTCCCCCACATTGTAGTCGCATTGCATCTTGCCTTACAAACACTGATAAACACACATACTAACACTAACACACAAAGACACACACTGAAATACACAGTCACACTGATACTGCACTCACAGACCTATTTTTACCACTCTACCCCTCCCATGTACCTTGCCTTTCTGTGCGTGATTTTATATTGAGTCGGTGGAACGTGTGTATTACATGATAGAACACGTATATTGAATGTATATGCAGGATGTTGATTTACTGTTTCAAATTCAAAGTTAGAACAGTTCTTTTTCTTTGCTGGTATTTTGAGATGTTGAATATGGGTAACAGCTATTATTTTCCATTTTTTAGCTTGTTTTTAATTCCTCCCAAAGAATATCCCTTAACATACTTTCCATTGATTTATGCCAAAGTAAATACTCTCTTATTTTATACTATTTTATATTGTGCACATTCTCACGCTGTGCAGAAGTAATGCTTTAGCTAAATGTCCTGAATTTTCGACTGTGTAATTAGACAATTACAATGTGAAATATTTTCCTAATTTTAGGAAGTTATTGAAGCTATCGCCGAATGCGCCTTTAAGACGTCACCATATCCAATTCTTCTGTCTTTTGAAAACCATGTTGATTCGTAAGTAACTGATTTTTTTTTTTTTTTACAGTTTACTCATGTCTCTCAAAGGGTTAAAGTGGAACTGTCACTTCTCTGGAATTTACAAAAAACTTTGATAATTTGTGTTAACCTTTTTTTTCCCATGAGATCGAATTCCACATAATCCGGTTCAGACAAGACAAAGTCGATTTCATTGGTAATGAAGAGAAAGGAGAATCATTGATTAATTTATCCTCTTCTCTGTAGGCTTTCTGTGCATTTCTACATTTTATTTATTTTTTTGTAAATATTTAAACACTACATATAAAATCCTGCAAAGTAACAGTTTTGCTTTAATAAGTATTTATTTATGGCAGCAATATATAGATCAGTTTGCAATATACAATGTGCATTTTTGTGCTGTTAATCCTGATGAAGAGGAAAGGAATAGACCTCTAAATGTAACATGTTAGAACAGTGACGTCCTATACCTGCTGATACTAAGTATTAATATAGTCACACATGGTACCGAAATCTCCATGTTTTTTCCAGTGCTCAGGGGGTTTATCTCCAGGGGAATGGTTTCCACTCCAATTCATCTCATTCTTAAACCAATCCATAGCTAATTGAACGATGAAATATAGGGTTCTAATAGGTGAGTTACTTGCAGGTTTATTCCAACATTTCTACTTTAAATACAAGTTTGCGACTTGGTTGTTGACATCTCACAACTCAACTTTTGGTGAATAAACTTCTTTGTGTGAATGCCATCTGCTACTTTAATTTTATTCTAAAATGGACATGTCCTGTCTTTAGCCATCCTTCCGTTTATCTCTTTTTTTTCCAATCAATATTTATTGATGTTTTTGTAATGACAAGGAAAACAGGTACAATAGCCATGGATTTCAAAGGTAAGGAAGGTAAGGAAGCAGAAACATAAAGGCACCACGTCCGAGTAAAATCAGAGTCTGGAGTTGATGGTCAATAAAGAGATAAGAGGAGAAGAAATGTCTCAATCCGAACTCGACTTGAATCTATTGAATGCCAAGTTTCTAGGGACGAGGGTGGCTGGGACCTAACGTAGGGGAGTAAAGGCGGCAGAGAGGAGGGCTAAGGGAGAAGGAGGCAGTTAAGGGAAGAGAAAAAAAAGAAATGTTTTTTACTCTGAATATATTGGAAGACGGTCAGAACGCGGATGCCTGGTGGACTCAAGAAAATCTCAAATTGTTTAGAAATAGTATGACTACTAGGCGGTGCCGCCAGAGGTCTCCTGTAGACTCTTATAATGGTGTTAATAGGGGCTATGGTGCCTAGAGTACCTGTTTAAAAACAATTCCAAAAAGGGACAAAAACCTATACAATGGATGCCCAATATTACTTGGTGATTAACAAATCTTTTGTTAAAATGCCACCATCAATCCTCTGCTTTATATATACTTTCCAATACTTCCAAGGTGTACAAATATATTGTTAATAGGATTGTCAAATACCCTGATTCCAGTGCTATATTAAACATTGAATTAATATAGTTTAATCACTAGAGTGTAAATTCACTAAATACCGAGCTGTGCTGTATACAACAGAACTGAGTCATTTATACAAAATCAGCAGAACATGAATAAAAGTGTTGTATTTAGAAATTAAAGTAGTTTGGGCTATATTTTGCAGATCACGGAGCCGTCAGTTAATGTAACTTCCGTTGCGCACTAAACATTAATCTAAATTCCAAGGCTTATCACACATAGAGTTCTGTCTCAGTGGGAGATATAATAAAAAGGTTTTGTTGCTTTAGACAGACAAACACATTTCAATAAAGTGACCTTGAAGGTGAACATCTCCATTCACAAATCACTTGCATTTTACATTTTTTACACAATATGACGATCTACCCATTTCCGACTGAAGCAAATAAAACTGCAAAATGCATTTCTACTATATTTTTTATAACCCTTTTAGGAATAGAAAATAAGTTGCATGTATTTTATTACATTTAACAATATACAACAAATAAATCATTACTTTGAATGTCACAGTTACAACTCATATAGAAAAAATGAGAACTAGAGTTAACCACATGCACTAATGCATAATTGTCTAATACATTCTCCTACACATTTTCAAATACATCTCTTTGATGACCATTAGTGAGGTCCCGAACGGTTCGCTGCGGTTCGCCACGAACGGTTCGCCACAGACTCCAGTAAGCAGACACATTCCAGCCAATCAGCAGCAGACCCTCCCACCTCCTGGACAGCTCACCAAGAATGCAGCTTCAAAATGGATGCTGTCCAGGATGTGGGAGGGTCTGGGAAGGAGGGTCTGCTGCTGATTGGCTGGAATGTGTCTGCTGACTGGAGTCCGTGGCGAACCGTTCGTGGCGAACCGTTCGCGAACCGTTCGGCGAACTGTTCGGGACATCACTAATGACCACTAAAGCTGTTCTGTCACCTACTGGGATCATTGCATATTTTCGTGTCTGATGTCCTGTGAGTGCAAGGGGAAGGTTACTTGACACTTCCTATCGCAGCAACCATCATGTCTACCCAGAGAATCCTCCTTAGCGCATGGTGCTTCATCTGCCAGTAATCATGTTCCCACTGTATTCTTGCGCATGCACAACCATGCAATACTGATGTCTATGGAGCCTCCAAAGACAATATATTTTTCCTTAATGCATTCACTCATGATGGCTGGGGAAACTGACAAACCCTGACATCAGTAGCTCCACCGTTTGTCAAGTTTTCTTTAGTGGATGGCAAAATAACAAAGACAAAGTAGACCCTACTGTCTCTTATGATATCTTTTGACTGCATTGGGATTTCTGTGAAATTCCAAAACAGTTAATGTGAATATTTATCTTTGTGATTTTATCTTCATGAAATACTCATTTATTCTTTTTTTTGGAGTGAGGGTTGACAGAGGAACTTTAATAGCAAGGTTGTAGGTATCACCAGTTGTGAGTCAAACTAAAACATATTTCAATGCAAAACGATAAAAAAAATTGGGAAAAAAATCAGAAATCTGTATATTCACCCGAAAATGTTTACCCTACTTTCTGTTGGACATGGGAAGTGATTTTTTGCTCACGAGAATTGCTGTTCTGCTTGAGGCTTTTCTCTTGTGTTCTATCCTTGTCAAGATTCTCACGGGACCGAAAAGTCAACATGTCTTTTTATATATGAAATACTGTGTATACATAGCTTTTTAAGCTTCTATTTTTTGTACTTGTCATGTTCTACTATACAAATACACAATGGCACTGCCTGAACTGCAACATTCCATGCAATGACTATACAATGTACAAATATGCATATTCTGTGTTTCCATGACAACCATAAACAAATTGCAGTGATTATAATATGGAGCAACAAATGCTCTAATATGAAACAAACTGAATGTGAAGCTGACAGAGTTTTGTAAATAGCAATATAGTCTGAGGGGGTATAAAACTGATGTAGTTATGACAGTGCAGTCTACATAAATGGGTAGAACACTTTGTATTGGAAAAAGTGAAACTAAACTGGTTGCATTGCCAAAAAAAGGCAAACATAAAAACACTGACAAATTTACTAAATTGCTCCAAATATGCATTTGAAATGTAAAGTTAAAGTATCAGCTAAGCGTTGCTAAATCTCTCAGTTTGGCTGTTCCTAGCCAAACCACATGGTCTGGAATGCAAGAATGTAAGTGTTGGAACTTTTTTTAGTGATCACTATACCTGGATGGAACTGCTCTCCTTATGCCATGGACTTTTTGGTTCTGTCCAACCATAGTTTTCCGCCTGAAGCCCTGGGGTACTCGATCAAACACACAGAAGTTTCAAAGCCATACCAATTTAGCAGAACAAAGTAAGGGTTTATATAAGCCTGTAGATAGAAGTTTCAAGACTTTCAGAGGTGTGCATAATTAGGCAATTAGGGGTGTGCATAGTTAAGCAAACAGGTTGAAATGTTTTGCAGAAAAATATTTATTGTGGTTATGAAGGGGTTTGCTGTTTCAACATCATAATGAGGGATTTGTTCTTTTTAGCGGTAGAACATTGGAACGTATCTGGCAGACGACACGTTTTTCTTTTCTTATCTACAGAACTTACTTAAAGGACCACTATAGTGCCAGGAAAACATACTCGTTTTCCTGGCACTGTAGTGCCTCAGGGTCCCCCTCCCGCCAGGCTCTAGGGGGAGGAAGGGGTTAAATGTACCTCTTTCTCCAGCGCCGGGCGGGGAGCTCTCCTCCTCCTCTCCGCCTCCTCTCCTCCTCTTCGGCTGAATGCGCATGCACGGCAAGAGCCGTGCGTGCATTCAGCCAGTCCATAGGAAAGCATTCACAAGATGAGACAGCCACTAGAGGCTGGATTAATCCATAGGTAAACATAGCAGTTTCTCTGAAACTGCTTTGTTTACAGAAAAAGGGTTAATCCTAGATGGACCTGGCACCCAGACCACTTCATTGAGCTGAAGTGGTCTGGGTGCCTATAGTGGTCCTTTAAGGCTAAACTGGTCAGAATTAGCTTGAGGTCAGTGAAAGACCACTCAATACATTTTAACCCTTTCAGTAAGACACACATACATACATACATACATACACACAGACACACACATACATACATACATACATACATACACACAGACAGACACACACACACATACATACCTTTCACACACTTACTAGGGTTCTCTACCTTCTTTATACATTACTTGGCTGTTACCTGCCACACAAAATAACATGAAGGTCATGTAATATTCCATGTATCACAATATATTATTATTTTTATTATTATTTAGCACCAATATATTCTGCAGTTTTATGCTCTATATTTATACAATAGGGATATTAAAATAAAATACTACTAGAATATTTCTAGAATACTGTTTTACGCCCCCACAGCAATCACTTGTTTATTTCTGCCATACACCCATCTGTTTTACTCCCCAATGGGACTCCCCTTCTGCTTATTCACGTAACATCTACTTGGCCACGGGGCTGCCAAGGAAAAGTAGGTTACTTCTCTTGATTTTGTTACTCTCGGGAATCTTCACTCATGTCATTTCAATCATCCTTTCGGCAGAGCAAAGCATATAAAAGGCAACTGCAGATACTTGGGGCTAAGTAATGTTCTCACCGTCGTAACACAGTTCTGCCTGCCCATCTGTACTCTCCTAGGAAGTCATTTTAACAGTTACTCATAGCCAGAACTCCCGTTGAGAATTTTGCTGAAACAATTTTCCCCAGCTGCCCAGCACTGCACCCTGTGTGGTCAGCATAGAACTCTCAACAGCCAAACACATGTTTCCTTATCCCTCAAGCCAAACTGTGTCAGCTTCTATGTCATTCTCACACTCTACTGGACATGGGATTGTGGAGCCTGCGGGGGGATGAGCTTTTAAATGCCCGCTATGTGTCTGACATGAAGAAATTAAACTCAGCAACTGGATCTCATGTCTTATAATAATAAGGAATAAAATGTGACCTACTCTGGGGTTTTCTTTGGACATGATCATAGTTGGAAACATTATTGCTTTAAAAAGTCATAAAATAGCTGTTCTTTTTGTCTTTCTTAAAAGGACACTCCATGCCGAAACAGACTTTTGTTAGTTAAAGCTTTAGATGCATAATATATACAAATCTGCAAGAAAATAAATTTAAAAAAATATAATAAAAAGGTAGTAAAAAATAAAGTTCTAGCTGTCTCTGCTAATACACAAGTAAGCAGCAGAGAGCACCTCCCAAACCAGAACTAGTTCTATGGGGGTCGGGTCTACTCTCATAGAACTAGCAGGGTCTATGGACATGTTGGTATAGTCCTTAAAATGCACATGTTGCTGTTGTTAACATTTTCTCTTATACTGAGTTTACACTTTCTTTCTCATTATGATAAATAATTTACTTTATTTATTATATTTCTGGCTGGATTATTCACTAGAATGTAAGTTTTTGGGAATCAAAGTGAGTTTTAAAATTATAGCTTAAAATATAAAAATTCAAAAATAATAATAATAATACTTGACTTGGAGAGATTTGCCAATTCAGCTATTTTACGGTAAAATGTGAAATTCACTTTTAATTCCTGTTGTTTCTCATTTTAGTTTTGCTTTTTTCAGTGAGTTAGACCATTTTCATTTATAGACATCCAGCCTGATCACCCACTATGGAGATTCATAGATTCATAGAACATTATGATGTGTTCCTTATTGAATAACAAAGATAGATCAACTATCTAGAAGGGCAATATCCCCAGTATATTAGGAACTCGATGTACAGAAGACAAATCTAGACAGTTTTTGCTAGCAGTCCAAGTCCATCGGGAAAGCATTGGATTGGATAAAATGAGCAAGGGGGTGGAGCCAAATGCAGTTTTGGCCAATCAGCACCTCCTCATAGAGATGCATTGAATCAATGCATCTCATTGAGGAAAATCTAGCGTGCCCATGCAGAGCGTGGAGACACTGTGCAGCACTGAACCAGGAAGCACCTCCAGTGGCCATCTGAGGAGTGGCCACTTGGAGGTGTCCCTAGGGACAATGTAAACACTGCCTTTTCTCTGAAAAGGCAGTATTTGCATAGAAATGCCTGAAGTGAGCTATTATACTCACCAGAACAACTACCTTAGGCTGTAGTTGTTCTGGTGACTATAGTGTCCCTTTACAGAAACACTATCTTTTCATATAATGACCATTTCATCAAGTTTCGAAAGGAAATAGATTCTGTGTTAAATAAAGTATATGTAAAAATGAGGGGAAAAAACATCCCTACCTCTAGTATATGACAGGATTCTTCAGCCACATACATACACCTTGGGCTTTCTCTTTATAAAGTGCCTTTACAATAATGTTTAAGTGACCATTGGGAATTAATACTTTTTTAAGATTAAACTTGTATATTATTCTTGCTTGTTCACACTCAATGATATATTTTATAAGCAACATAATAAATAAATAAACAATATAGACTGATATTTTTGGTGCAAAAAGCAAATATTAAGCATGAATTGAACCAATATATTACCATAGTATATATCAAATTAGAGGAGTGTGTCAGGTCTAAATTATAGTAATGTGAAGTAGTGTGCTATATCTTCTTCAAATGATTACATTTAGATTTTTTTACCTTTGATTTGCAGACCAAAGCAACAAGCAAAGATGGCAGAATACTGCAAGCAAATATTCGGAGATGGGCTCCTAACTGACATTTTGGAAAAGTATCCTGTAAGACAAATCAGTTGATAACATAGAGTTTTCTATATGAATAGTTTATCTATGGATGGATATTATATAGATATATCATATTCAGGGCATAATTTTTGAAGTCCTGTGCCACTAGCCTAACTTAAAAGTCATTTGCCATTGTAAGCCATAGATCACTCACAAGGAGTCCTTTTTACTTGTCGAAGCTAAATTTATGAGCACTAATATATAGCACTAGTAGATGTCAAAAAGTTATTACAGCAATACAAATACATATATATATATATATATATATATATATATATATATATTTACTGGGAATATTGTACTGATGGCTAGAGTTCCATTTCAGGCCGAACCGCAATTTTTCCGAATTTGGTCGAATTGGGTGTTCGGCCGATTTCCCAAACTCAATGCTGAACATGTTTGGTTTGGTTTGGTTTGTGATTCTGGATTCCTTTGGCTCAAAAAAAGAGATGATTGGTGTCTAGGGGACAGTCAGTAAATGCTGATTTTATTCACAGATCAAGTGACCAATAGAGGGAAAAATAGGAGGAGTAGTAAGAGAAAAATAATATTATTTATATGTTATATATAAATAATAAATAATGCTCTTTCTGGTTTTTCATCTATCGGTTACTTTTTCTTACTTGATCTGTGAATCAAATGCTCCTATCAATGATGTGTTGCAAGATGAATATAATATATATATATATATTAGGTTATATACATTATGTATATATTTTGCAGTACATTGATTGGTCCATTTTATTGTTCCTTTTTATTCGGCTTCCGTATCGAAATCTAGGTTGAAAATTCTGTCGAACCAAAGCATCTGGATAAATTTTAGGTATCCCGTCTACTTTCAGAAAAATAATTCCACAGAGTCGCATTCTCACTGGGTACAAGTCTACTTATTGCACCCGTTGTACAATATAAAGTTTGAAAAAGTTTTGGCAGCACAAAGGGGGCTACTCAATATTAGGCTGGGGGGTTTAATGTTGTGGCTGATCACTGTATACAGAACTATGACAATAAAAAAGGTATTATTTGGGGTGAATTGACCGCAAAGTCCAGGGAAAAAAAGTTCAGGGAAAAAAACCTAATCTTGGTTGTTAGTTCACTCGTGAGTGAGCATCAATAATCATATGCATTAACCCATTTAGTGATGGTTGTCCGCATTCACTGCTCTGTGCTTCTTTTACTTAGCTAAGATTCCCAGTTACGTTTTATTTATACAGATTGCATATGTTTTGAGCAAGCTGTAAACCAAGGTAGAATTCACAGGAGAGATCCAATTAATGAATCATCCAGTTCCATCGAGATTCACTCAATGATTCATTCATTGATTCCAGTTAGTTTTCTTCTCACTAGCAGGAGCTCCCTAAGGGCTATAACCATTCCATGGACGGTCAGAGATCCACCACAGCTTATTTTGCCATATTTACTCAATTTATCTCCACCTCTTGGTAATTTTTAACCACTTTTCTCTCTTCCATTGTTTTTTTTTCTCTCTTACCCATATCTTTACTAAATTCTCTCTATTCCTTGTTCCCCGTTTTCCTCCCACACTCGTTCTCTCACAACATAAGGATTCATATATAGAGAGAGTTCTGTCGTACCACTCTCAGTCTGTTATTAAATCTGCTGTTTAATTAATTCATTTAATAAAGTCTGAATCTGAAGTATATTACTCTGAAAGCTATATTGCCAGTGTAGTTTGCCATATTCGTATTTACATTATTTCCTATTCTTTGTTATAGTATATGTATCCTTTTTTTTGTACTATAGCTTGATGCTGGAGTACCTCTTCCAAGCCCAATGGATTTAAAGTATAAAATCCTGGTGAAGAATAAAAAGAAATCAAACAAGTCATCTAACAGGAGCGCAAAGAAGAAACTTTCGGAACAAGCGTCCACCGCTTGCAGTGACACGTCGAGTGTGTTCGAACCTTCATCTCCTGGAGCAGGTGAGACAATAACCTGAAGTATTATAAGGGGCAATAAAAATAAGGGATAAGTTGAGATGAGTGGGATAGAGGTTAAACTTTTATTGCGATAACATAATATAGAACTGTTACATCTTACTTTATCAAGAAGATGGAATGAACTACATATACATTATAACAGTACAAATACATATATATATATATATATATATATATATATATATATAACCATATACATCTAACAACAGGGGTGCCCAAAAGATAGATCCTCAGATATTGTAGAACAAAAACTCCCAAGATGCTTTGCATGCCTTTAGAATGCTATAGGAGGACAAAGCATGATGGAAGCTGTAGTTTAAAAACATCTGGGGATCTACTTTTCTGGCACCCCTCTCTTACAAGATCCAGCTCACTCATTAACTAAACAGCAATTTGGAAGCTTTGATAGTTTTAACTTAAATCGTTTTTTAAAGATAATGACTTAGGTAAAATAATGGGGCTTTAGTTACAGTATATGAGCAAACATGTCATAAATAGTGATGTCCTGAATGGTTCGCTGGCGAATAGTTCCTGGCGAACATAGCGTGTTCGCGTTCGCCACGGACCGTGAAGATATGCGATGTTCGGTCCGCCCCCTATTAATTTACAAATACCAAGTAAAAATTACTTAGTATTAGTAAATTGTGCCCCTACTCGCAATACAGCCTGTGGCTGCTCACTGTTAAAAAAAAAAAGCCCCCCCCCCCCAAATACTAATAGGGGGGGCCTATTAGTGCTCTTTGTCATTTTACACAGCCTATTAGTGCTCTTTGTCACAGAGTGCTCTTTGTCATTTTACACAGCGTGAGAAAATTCCAAAGAACTTTCCCACGCTGTGTAAAATGACACAGAGCACTGTGATTGGATGGCTTGAAATCCATCCAATCACAGTGCTCTGTGTCATTTTACACAGCGTGGGAAAATTGAACTTTCCCACGCTGTGTAAAACGACACAGAGCACTGTGATTGGATGGCTTGAAATCCATCCAATCACAGTGCTCTGTGTTATTTTACACAGCGTGGGAAAGTTCTTTGGAATTTTCCCACGCTGTGTAAAATGACACAGAGCACTGTGATTGGCTTAAACCCACCAATCAGAGTGTTCTTAGCCTAATTGCAGGTCCCCCCTCATTATCAATATGGCCCCCACCAGCCGCGCAGGGATGGGGGCCGGGGGGGACAATAGTTCCCCCCCTTATTGTTCATTTTAGGGCCCCCACCCACCGCTCAGGGGTGGGGGCCGGGGGGACAATAGGTCCCCCCCTTATTGTTCATTTTAGGGCCCCCACCCACCTCTCAGGGGTGGGGGCCGGGGGGACAATAGGTCCCCCCCTTATTGTTATTAGGGCCCCCACCCACCGCTCAGGGGTGGGGGCCGGGGGGACAGTAGGTCCCCCCCTTATTGTTATTTTTAGGGCCCCCACCCGCCGCACAGGGGTGGGGGCCGGAGAGGGGGAGGACTGTAGGTCCCCCCCTCATTATCTTTATGGCCCCCACCCGCCAGAAAGAGTCCCTGTGGGTTTTAAAATTCGCCTGCCTATTGAAGTCTATGGCGGTTCGCCAGGTTCGCCATGAAGTTCGCGTTAGCGGATCGCGAACCGAAAATTTCATGTTCGCGACATCACTAGTCATAAACCTGTCACAACACACATCTACCCCATTTTTGGCAGGTAATATCCTAGCAACCAAACTCCTGCTCTTGGGAGATTAATTCACTTACTTAGTTATATAGGGCCCTGGAATGAGGTGCCTGTGACAGGGAGGGGTGCAGAAATAATAGGCATTTAGTAACAGTATCACATATTGCATTAGCCTGCCACAGTGTACCCCACTACTGTATGTATGTACGTACATATGTATCAAGGAAAATGGAAAACACAAGGAGAATATTATTATTTATAGCAATCTGCTTTATCATTGACCATTAGCTCACACTCACGTTGGCTTTTAGGAAACTATTTTTTTTTTTTTTTGGCATATTATGCAATAGATTCTTATGGCAGCGCATAATACAATACATATAAAAATCTATGGAGGATTCAATAATCTCGTCAGCATTTATATTTTGAGCTATACTTTTGCTGGAAAGTTAGTTGCACAGTATAACGATTATATAAAGTGCACGCGCTATTTGCCATCTGTGAGCTTATTATTTTAACTCTTCAGATCTTTTCAATTCTTACATGCTTTTTAAATCGAGATGCAGGCACTTTATAGCTCGCCAGTTGTTGTTAATCCACATGTATCAACGTCGTCAGCCAAGGAGCTGTTGTTGAAATGCTATTTGCAGTTATTGTTGAAATGCTATTAGATGCCAATGTGTATTGTAAGTAGTTAGTGAATCCTGCAGAGAATCCGGGTTTAATACTTTGTAACAAAACGATTGGCACCGTAATAGCTTTCAGTCAGTTGTAGATGACGCTATGTTGCTTTCCAAGAATGCTTTCAAACGTAAGAAGGGCTAAACAGTATGAAAAATATATAATATTCTGGACAAGGGTCTTTAAAATGTCACATATTTCACAGATCCGCAAGGCAAATACCATGCTGATATGGACACATTTTTAATACTGGATATACAAATATTCACTTTGTGATTTATGAAAAATATAAGTATTCTCGATTGGACTTAAATACATTTAAATAATGTTGACTTTGTTAAAGGCATTTCTAGAAGCAATATAAAATCCAACTTTCTGATACATGTTGAGTTTCATGTGAGAGAAGATTAATAGAATTTCTTTGCAATGTTCAGCAGCAGGTTACTCTTAGTTAAAGCCCACTGAAACTATTAAAAGTCCCTTAGAGGCTTATAGTCGGCATACATTTTATATTTCATACTAATTATACATTGTTACTTTGCACATTTTCTCTATTTTTGTAAAGTGTCTGTATTATGTGTAGAGAACATTTTAAATTGCAAAAGTTTAATCAATCATATATTTAGCACCGTCCTATTAGTTTATTCCAAGCTTGATTGACAAGTTTGTGTTTGTAAAATGGATTAATAGTGTCTTGTCCTCTGGTGCTGAGAAAGGCGAGTGGGCAAAGTTTACGTAATTTTAGCTATGTTTGGGGAAATTCCACCCAAGTCTAGCCACATTTCATTATTTTTGTGTAATCCATGCCTTTATCCTCTTTTTTGCAGCTATGGACAATCAAAAAAAAACAAAAAACTTTTCCTTACGCTGTGTTAAGATGCCTGTATTAGGTTTCATATTGATAACTCCTAATATTTACGGGGCCCATTCCACCTAGTAGTTACAAAACATTGACTGTTATTTTAGTACGTTCTTCGTTTATGGTCATGCCATGTATGCACCACTACAAAAGCCCATTCTTCTAATCTTTTTATATTTTAAAAGTAAGGATCAGGGCCTCTTACGTCTACCTAGCATGTATTAAGCATGTGGTCATATAGCCACTCTTGATGACAGGTATTGTAATGGTAATAATTACAATATTTATTGAAATAATTAAATTTAATATAAAAACCTTGAATCATAATTGCTCCAGTTTCTAACTTGTAATTGATCAATTACTTAATGGTTTTGAATCTTCATTTTTTATACCAGAATATAAAAATGTGCAGCGGTAAAAGGTGATAAGTCACCTCAAACAATGGTAAAACGAACAACAAATTAAATTCAATGGGAACATATTAGTTGAAAATGTAAAAAGAAATAAACAAGGAGAGACGTATAAAAATAATTCTCTGTAGTTCCTAAAAAGATACTGTGCACTTATGCAGAACTATGCAAGTTGTAAAATATTTGTGTGTTGAAAAAAATCTAAAGACCATATGTGTGAATGGAAATGTTTGCAACTTTCAGAGTTGTAACTCTGCGTTGCCCTCCACTGGTTTGTAAAGCAGTAGCCCTCTGTTTTTAGTTTACATTACTGATTATATGGATTTAGATATATATGCAGAAATTCTCAAAAAATAAAAATATAAACTTAACTTTCTTTAACACACTAGTTAATCATAATGTTAAAATTATCTCCCCATATTTGTCATCATGATACGGTGCAATCAGTAATGTTGGGGGTATTATGATGGTTATTAAGAAAGTCACAAATGTCCTGCAACTGACTGCAGTTCAAGAATGTGTAAATGTGTGAAGTGAAACAAGAGTGTCTAATGGTGGGCAATGTCCTCTGGTGAAGTGACAGAACATTCGGCCTTGTTAGGTGGTGTACGGGGCCGGACTGGGGATTCCAAAGCAGCCCTGGAAAAAAAATCGATGCCAGCCCCATAAGTCATTGCGCCATATATTGTCGCATGTAATATGTAAGGCTATGTCTTGCCACCCTAGATGATTGATATATATATATATATATATATATTGCTTTTTCCAATATAAAATATTGGTCCTTTCAGAGTAAAATTTTTAATTATACAGTAAGCATACTCACATGCAGACACAGACAATCTCACTGACACAAGCTGATTGATACACAGCCTCATAAACAAACAATCTCACTGATATACAGAAGTTCATTGACATAAAAACACAAGCCCACTCACTAGCAGGCGCGCACACACACAGCTTAATGTAGTGGCTCTGGTGTCTATAGCCTGTCCCTGCAGGCTTTTCAATGTAAACACTGACTTTTTAGAGAAAAGGCAGTGTTTACATTGCTTCCTAGTAACAGACACTCAGACGGTCACTACAGGTGCTTCCTCTGTCAGTGCGGATTGGTTAAGATCATCAAGCTTGATGATCTCAGCCGTAGAGGCAGGGCCAGTTGAGGGGAGACCAGCACGACGTGGGGGGAAAAAAAAGGTGAGTAAAAACATACATGCACACACACATACCATGACAGACACACACCATGACACAGACAGACCGTGACACAGACACACACACCGTGACACAGACAGAAACACAAACACACACACTGTGACACAGACAGAAACAGACACACCATGACAGACAGACACACCATGACACAGACAGACACACACACACACCATGACAGGGACACACACACACCATGACACAGACAGAGACACAGACAGAGACACACACAGACAGACACACACACACATACACTCACACTGACACACAATTTCTACCTGTGGGGAAGCTCCTTCGGCGGCCACAGGGGGAGCTGGCTGTTCTGGCGGCCGCAGGGGGAGCAGGCTGTTCTGTCTCTGCTCCCCCTCCCCAGCGCACTGCTTAATGAGACCGGGGTCGGAAAATGACGTCATATTCCGGCCCCGGTCTCTTTGTTGTGCGCTGGGGAGGGGGAGCAGAGACAGAACAGCCAGCTCCCCCTGCGGCCGCCTAAAGAGCTCCCTCTTTGGCCGCAGGTGAGCCAGCTGCCTGCCCGGCCCCAGGTGCCAACAGCCCACCGGGAAATTTCCTGGTATCACGGTGGGCCAGTCCGGCCCTGGTGGTGTTTCTGGAAAAGGGGCTGGAATAGTGTAGCTGAAATCAAAAGCACTACAACCTAGTCTGTCGATATAGTGGCTAGACAGCCGACAATACTGATGCTACAGCTTCCATGATAGTTAGTATTGAAATTTGTTGCTATAAGTTTTAGAATCAACTCACTATCAACAACTCAATATCAAAGACAAACAGACCCCACCTTCCTGTTTAATGGAAGAGAGTAAGACGACAGCATCCAGCTGATAATAGTTACTGGGAAGTAAAAGGCTATTTCCATTTGTCTGTTGATTATGGTAAGAACTTTGTTTCCTTATTGATAATCACCTAGCCACATACATGTTAACCTGTGTGCTAGATCTTTGTCATGTTTTGTGAATGAAAATTGTGCTGAAAGGGTTATGTCCAAGATGTCAAATCTAGATTATACAAGCAACGTAACCAAACCAGGATAGTGAGCTTTAGACTTGTTCATGTAGGGAAAACTTGGTTTGGCTGAATCAATGTGTAGATAAATAAATATTTGTTGAGGTAATTTGAAATGTATACATGTGATGGTTTGGCTCAGACAATTTTCATCCATGTCAATGATTCAGGAAAAAAACGGGAATAAAATGGGACAATGAGTGCACTGCAAGACACATAATGTAAAATATAGGTGTATTGTTCCACCATTTGTTTCACAGATAAAGTGAGAATTCATAACTAATAGAAGGGGGAAAAGGATTGCCGAAAATAGTGAGACAAATCCCATTTCATTTGAAGCCAAATGTACAAGTCTAGTGAGCTTGTTCTAATTATCTATAACTGTAAATCTTGTGTACATTATATTGAGACTACTGAGCAGCCACATGCACAGCACATTGAGACCACAGAGCAACCTCATTTTTATTATATTGAGACCACTAAGTAGCTTTTTTTACAGCACATTGAGACACTGAGCAGCCTTGTGTACATAATATTAAAACCACTGAGCAGCTTCGTGTACCAGTATGTTGAGACCACTGAAGAGTCTTGTGTATGATACATTGAGACCATGAGCAGCCTCCTGTACAATATATTGAGATCAAGACCCAAGACCCTCTGGTGATATGTCTACTTTCATGGTAGTACTTGGGCGAAGAAATGGAAGTACCTCAAAGTTTTATTCTTGCTCTGCCATCTTCCAATCCTCAACACCTAGCTGGTGGAAGCCCCAACTTTCTGCTCTTGTAAATTCAGGTTCATTCAATAGGTTGTCTTCTACCAAATACCCATGGTTTCCTACCAAAGCTCTATGTGCACTGGACTATATTTTAAAATTATAAAAAGTAGCTTGATTTTTAATGGAAAACTCCAGACTGCTAAATCACATTAGGTTGGATGAAGTGCTTTATGTGTGAAAAGTGTGTCCTATTTTTTTCTTTTCATTTTACAAAATGTACTTTTATAAATTAACCTCCAGGCTGTCAATCAGACAACCGTCCTGTTACTTCCTGGTTGTTTAGCTCAGTGAAGATAAACTCAAGATGCAGCAGTTGCTTAGAGCACCTGTCTTGCAAAGACTTCTCATTGAGCTGCATTGGGAAGTCTGTGATTGGACAGCCACAGAAAGTCTGGGCGGGGTTAGAAGGGGAGGGCATGCTAAGACTGCATAAAGAGATCTGCATCTTTTGCAATCTGTATTTAGATGTACCCCCAATGAAAAAATGTATAAAATTAATGCTAGCATGTTTTCATTTAGGTTATATATACTAAAAAGTGATTTATTTATTTAGTTTTTTTTGTTGGGGCAGTGGAGTGTTCCTTTAAATCTTAAATAAAATGTAATTATAGCATTGCTTATTGAAAGAAATTGAGAAAAATGGTTTAGCATGATCAGGGATTGTGTAAAAAGGCTGAGATGGATAAAGTACAGCTGAGACCCTGTGATAACCTAAAGCAAAATTCTGTTCAATCTTGCATACTTTGTTTAGTTACTTTACAATTAAACATATTGGTTCTGACATTACAGCTTACACAATGAAAATAAATGAAGCTTTCTAAAGAGATTGGTCTCCTAAAGGCCAAAATATATGACTAAATGAGTCACCTCTACAAAGCACTCAGCAGGGATGACAATAAATATATGCTAATATAATTGGGAAAAGGTGTTGGAAATTTAATTTTGCATAACGAGATGTTGGGAATGAAGGAGTTAATGGTGCATTTTTCTAATCAAACATTTTATTGTATTAAAGGACCACTATAGGCACCCAGACCACTTCAGCTCAATGAAGTGGTCTGGGTGCCAGGTCCATCTAGGGTTAACCCTGCAGCTGTAAACTGCTATGTTTACATTAGGGTTAATCCAGCCTCTAGTGGCTGTCTCATTGACAGCCGCTGGAGGCACTTCTAACAGTGAGAAGACGCTGACGTCCATAGGAAAGCATTGACTAATGCTTTCCTATGGACTGATTGAATGCGCATGCGGCTCTTGCCGCGCATGCGCATTAAGTGCTGATGTCGGAAGAGGGAGGAGATTTCCCCAGCGCCGAGGGAGCCCGGCGCTGGAGAAAGGTAAGTGATTAACCCTTACTCCCCCTTTCCTGGCACTATAGTGGTCCTTTAAACATGTACAAAAGAGCATTAAGACCATCAACATTACAATACCGAGCACCCTAACAAATATTTATGTTTTGATAATAAGAAGACAAAATTGGCAACCAATAAACAAAGTAATATTTGCACTATAATTATCGCGGTCACTTTCAAACAAAGTGTATATAAAGCAATATAACAGTGTAATCGGGATAAAGGGAAGGTACTCATAAAGAATAGCAGCCAGTACACTGAAAAATTATACAAAAAGATCTTTGTGGATTAAATCTTGGCATTGTGGCCCAAGAGTAAAAGAATTTGAAAATCTTCCATTCTTATTCTGCATTATCTTAGTGGTGTATTTTAACCCAAATGTATAATGCCAACACATTACTAAGAGTTGTATTATTGTTGAAAAGGAAGAGGAAGCAGCCGTTTAATTTAGCAAATTAGAAATAAGATTGGAAAAGCCAGCAATCGGCCTCCAAATGGCTAATATTGGCTCATTTCTATGCATTGTGTTTTTTATTGAATTCAGGTTTAATGGAATTTCGACATTTAGGGTCTTAGTTTTAGCAGATACTTTAATTTATATTTGGAATGCCTTTAATGAATGCCAGAATAGAAAATGTGAAAGGAAAAACCACTATAAATGAGTTGGTATTGAAGGAGTTAATATGATTAAATGGAAGAATTGGCTATTTAAGAAGTTATTGGGAGGTCACAGTCACCCTGATTGAGTGAATGCACGCTCTTAAAACCTGTAGGAGCTGTGAGGATGTTTTGGAACACCGTCCAATCATATTGAAAGAACCTAGAGATAGCAATAAACAACAACACACCAAGTAAATCACCAGCTTCCATTTAGCTTTAGTCATAGTCTTTTGACTAAAAAGCTATTTTAGCTTTAGTCGTATTTTAGTCATCTGAATTGTCTGAGTTTTAGTCTAGTTTCAGTCGAATAAATCTCTAGTAGATTTTAGTCTAAAGTAATAAAATCTAATAGGTTTAGTTAAAGCCTCTGTCTTTCTCTTTTGCCCCTTCCCCACCCCCTCTGTGTATTTGTATCCTCCCAACCCCTATAGATGTCCCTCTCCCAAGCCGTGGTCTGTCTCTTTTGCCCCTTCAACAGCCCCTCTGCGCAGTTAATTTTAATTCTGGTGGAAAATTTTAATTTTAATTTTAATTTTGTTTTAGTCATAGTCTTTTGACTAAAAAGACATTGTAGTTTTAGTCATATTTTAGTCATCTGAATTGTTTTAGTTTTAGTCTAGTTTTAGATGACTAAATCTCAAAAATGTTAGTCGACTAAATCTCAAAAATGTTAGTCGACTAAAATTTGACTAAAATGGTTAGTCGACAAAATGAACACTGAACTACATCTATGCTTTTTAAAATGCCCACTGTTATGAACAAGGCTTTATTCATCTTTTTTGTCTTTTTTTTTTTTTTTAATGAAACACTTCTATAATATGGAAGATTATCCTTATGCTCGCTAATGTACATTTTACTTGACAATTATAATAACTCAAATCTCCATAAACATTAATGTAAATATCGTTGTACAGTCAATAAATTGGCGAGTGCAACTTAAAGGTCCGACTGTTATTCACAAGGAACAAGTTATTTTGCCCATCATATGCAGACAGTAATATCTGTGATATTTTCTGATGCAATATGCGCCTCCTTTTAAAAATAAATAAATAAATAATGACCTTACTAAATACAACTCACAAATTTGAGGTCCCTTTCATAAATATAAATGATATACCGGTAAACATGCAGTTTCATTCTTTAGACAAGTACTTCTTATAAGACTGAGACGCCAGCGTTCGGATACACCACGTATGTTCTGACTGTGTTACTGTTAGAAGTACTTATTATACTACAGCCTGGACATCAAGCATTACTACAGACCAGGAAACATCTGCCCTAGGTATTGGAACATATCAAGTCATCTCAGTGGAAAATGTTTGCATTACAAAGTCAAAGAAAACTGTTTTAACATTTCCACTTACCATCTAAGCTTTATGAATGTATTCCAAATATCTGCATGGTATAATGACTGCTAAATTGATTAATGTATAAGAAAACAAACATCTGTCAATCAATATTTCCACGTTAAATAATAGACTACGATAGTTCTAAAGTTAGCTGTTGTCGCCCTCCAGTGGTAGAAACGTATAATAAAATGATGGCAAGGCATGAATCGATGAGTGCATATTGTTTTACAATCAGCATAAATCAGAATGTTAGAATGTTTATGTTTATAATCGATGCAATATTTTTACAAAGTTGCTTGTATAATAGCTTACATTTTCAAAGACGATGGTCAAGTTAAGCGCATAATGTCTGCTATGGTTACGTAAAGACAAAACACCAAAAAGCAAGAAAACTCAGATTATTTATTTTTAACAGTTTTTTTTTTAAGTGATATCACTTTTTAAAGTGCTTGTTTTTTGTTGATGGATTTGAAATTTAGAGTGGACCTTTCAAATTTCCACTTGTAAATAGTTTTTTTTTTTTTGTTTGGTTTTGTTAATAGTTTGTAATTTTGAAATAAAAATGTTTATTTTTCAAGTTTCTATTTTTCAATAAGTTAAGTAACAGTGTAAACAGCACTTCGGCTGGCTCCGTCAAGGGCCTTACTTCAAGTTGTACTTTAGCATTTGTTTGAAAAACAAACATAAAATAAATTCCAGACTGAGAGAAAGCTGTATGATGCAATGAAACAAAACGAGATGACAATTCTAACCTTCTATCCCAATGTATGCAATATACTACTAGATGCCTTTCAGCTTTTTATTCCATTGTGTAAATAACAGAGAAGGGACAGTTCCCCTTTAAAGAAAACAAAAACATATGTAAGTCATGGAAGTCATGGAAAATTCAGGCAGAGATTTCTGATTTTTTTAGTTCATCCTCCATTCTCTATAGCGGGGCTGCCCAAAAGGTAGCTCCCCAGATGTTTTAGAACTACAACTCCCATGATGCTTTGCATGCATTTAGAATTACTTTTTGTGCAACCCTGCTCTATTGAGTACATTCTACATTCTACATAGACTTTGTGTGGCCGTCCAATCACACACTTCCCAATGCAGCTCGATAAGATGTCTTTGCAAGGCAGGTGCTCTGGGCAATTGCTGCCTCTTGAGTTTTTCTCCACTGAGCTAAACAACCAGGAAGTAACATTTCTGGATGTATGATTGACAGCCAGGGGTATAACAGGGTTAATTTATAAAAGTGTAAATTTCTATTGAAATCTGCATTTTTTTCAAAATGAAAAAAAGAGGAACAGCTTCACAGATAAAGCTTTTCAGGAAGCTTAAGTGTTTTAGGGGTCTGGAGTGTCCCTTTCATGATTATGCTAATTGGGCACTGAGACAATTTAGAGGTGGCCAAAAGGTAGTGCCCAGCTATAACAACTCCCACAAGACATTACCAGACTTAAAGAAGGCTAGATGCAAATTAAGCTAAAACTCTAAAACACCTGGGGTTTACCTTTTTGTCATGCATGGCACGATAACATCAGGTTCAGGTGAAACTGGACTTGGTGTTTAGTACAGCTTATGGGAAATGTACAATAGTAAAATGGAATCTCTGGAAGCCATCGATTTAGGGAGAGGTATTAGCAGTAGAAAGAAGGAAGTGCTCATGCCATTGTAAACAACACCAGTGAGACCTCACTTGAAGTATTGTACACAGTACTGGAGACCGTATCTCCAGAAGGATATTGATACTTTAGAGAGAGTTCAGAGAAGGGCTACTAAACTGGTTCATGGATTGCAGGATAAAACTTACCAGGAAAGGTTAAAGGAACTTAACTTGTATAGCTTGGAGAAAAGACAAGACAAGGGGGGATATGATAGAAACATTTAAATACATAAAGGGAATCAACACAGTAAAGGAGGAGACTATATTTAAAAGAAGAAAAACGACCACAACAAGAGGACATAAATTAGAGGGGCAAAGGTTTAAAAATAATATCAGGAAGTATTACTTTACTGAAAGGGTAGTGGATGCATGGAATAGCCTTCCAGCTGAAGTTGTAGAGGTTAACACAGTGAAAGAGTTTAAGCATGCGTGGGATAGGCATAAGGCTATCCTAACTATAAGATAAGGCCAGGTACTAATGAAAGTATTTAGAAAATTGGTCAGACTAGATGGGCCGAATGGTTCTTATCTGCCGACACATTCTATGTTTCTATGTTTCTATTTATTATTTGTGCTTTGCTCTGTTAAATCTCAGATTTCCTTAAAAGCCTATTGCTGATATACATCATTCAAGGCGTGATAGCCCAGGTGGAGATTTAATCGGGCCTGTTTAGCTGCAGTTTTTCCAATGCTATTAAACTGCAGAAGCTGCCTATGACTTGGGTCACTTTTGTATTTAATGTAAATGTGAAAATAGAGATTTTTGCAGAGGTTATAGAATTATGGAAGTTTAACTCTTCCATGTCTGCCAGTATGCTGAATTGCCTACAAGCTCATACATTGGCTAACTTTGTGCACTGCGTTTCCATAATGCCATGCAGTACATCTGGCCCATATTGTAAGTACCACCATGAATGCAATGAGCATGTGTTACTGTTGACATGCACTATGCCAAAAGTAAGCCAAGGCATTCTGGGAATGTTCTATGTACAGCTCAGACAGATGCATGCACTTTCTATGTGCGGATGGTCCATTAGACCCTGGTGTCAAGACGGTGCCTGGATGGTCCATTAGACTTAATGGAACTGGCTGATTAGACAAAAAATTTACATAATTCCATCATTGTTTAATAACAAATACACAAGTGATGGGCAGTGTACAATGATTAATTATAATATGTGAAGCGTTTGAATAAACAGAAATATCTGGTGTTATTTATAAAGCAGAAGGATCTCACTGATTATGAAAATTAAATCTGATATTATCCTCATAGTGCATTGAGTGTTTATATGGGTTCTCACCCAGAAAATCCCCCAGTACATTAATGGTTGAGAATGCTAGGAGTTGCCAGGGGATTACCATAGCCCTGCACTAGCCCAATATGTGCTCTATATATTCCGGATACTAATCTCCTTTATAGATCAATCCCTCAGTATTAATGATCCCCCCTTTATTATTGCGTTCAGAAAAGAGAAAACATTGTTCTACAGTATACATTCAACTTTTGAGACAGCCTGGACTGAGGCATATCGGACGACAGGCAGCCCTAAATCATATGCATGCTGTCTATAGTCTGAAATGTCTATTTATTGGCTTCTATGTGTACCTTCTCGTTATTAAAAATGCTTCATTCTTTATGCTTTATTCATTTTCTAACTCTTAGCATGATTTACTAATCAGTGCCGTCACCGCCGTATCTTTATGTATGTCCAGCTTGTCTTGTTGCAGCTACTAGTTTGTTAGTTCACCTCTTGTGCAACACTGCGGAATATGTTGGCGCTTTATGAATAATAATAATAATACTATATATCCTTTTTTTAAATTTTGCATTTCCTACTACATTGTATTGATGGACCATGCCCTTTGGCTGAGCAGAGTTCACATGCATTTCTAGTGCCAAAGGTATCTGTTATTGCAATCAATTTTAATCGTTCATTATTATTTTTTTCACCACGATTATAAATTGCTTTTTGTGCCTCTCTTTTTTTTTTCCTCACTGGGCTGCTTACAAACTTCTTATGGCTTCGGAATAAAATCATGCCAGTTGTCTAAGTGTTTACATATTTTCAGAGTTATATGTCAGGCTAGAAACTAATCTTATTGAAAAGGAGATAAATATATGTTCCTATGATTCATTTATTAAATGCTTATTGCTCAAGGCCAGGCCTGTAGCACAATGCACAATTCACATGTCTCATTATTCTGGCACAAATACTATTACACTTTGTTTCTCTCATTTTGCCAAAAGATCTGTAGCATTTATTTAGTCATTTTCATTCTACTGATGAAGATAAATGGTCGATATGGAACAGAAAATGTTATACCAAAGTGTGTCCTAAAGTCTGCATTGGTTTTCAGCCTAGGAAGAAACTAATAAATATTATAGATCTGCAGTTATAATACGATAAAAGGATGGTGGTTAGCACGCAGGTCAGAACATATTAGCTTTGATAATTAGAAGAGTATTCATTCACTTCAGTATGCGACATCTAATTTCTGTTATAATGAGGCTTCATCGGAGGAGATTGGGTGGTGTAGTCTTAAAACGTGGTCCTTGAAACAAAGAGGATGCAAGGCTAGAGAAATTCAGCCAATTACAATGCAGAGCTGGGCAAACTGTAAGACACAGGGTCATAGATATATGTTCTGCTAAGGTCTCAGTTCTCTTTAGAAACGCTATACGATTTCGCTACATATAGATTAATATTAATTTTTAGTAAACAGTGTTGCTGTGACACATTTTATTATCTATCACATAGTCATCAATGGTTTGAAGGAATAGGGGGACATTATGGCAGATCTTCTAATTTGATGGGAATCTCGGGGTCCAGTTCCTTTTATTTAATTTTGTTGTGTTTCTCCTGTAGCTGGTGGGACAATTTGTTTCTTCGTTTAATTTGATAATTGTTGGGGATTTCATTCAAGCCAGTCTACCTAACTTCCTTCAAGCTAATCGAATGTGACCTGATGCAGTTCAGATAATTTAGTGATTTGTAGATTTTGATATAATTGGCCACCTTGCCATTCCATCTTACGCAGTGACCCACTAAGAATCCATGAATTGTTTTTTGTGTTTTCCAGGTGAAGCAGAAATCGAAAGTGAAGAAGAGGATGACGATGATGATGATGACTGTAAGAAATCTTCAATGGATGAAGTAAGGCTTGTTTGTACAATAAATGGATTTATACTGCAAAAGGCACCAAATGGTTTTCTACAGAATTATATATATATATATATATGTATATATATATATATATATATATAATAAAAATTTTAAATGATTTTGTAGTTTAGTTTTAAGGCTACATGTGACATAGGGTTGTACAATGTTTTGTGCACCCACAGAAGAACACACATAGTCAGGGTGAGCCAACATCATGAACAAATGAATTATATGTAAAACCCATAGTTTACTTAAATAGCCACTCTTCCTACCATTAATCTTATCAGGTCTGGTCACCTCCTTCTGAAAAAGCAGGGTCTATCTTGCCTAAACAGCCAAATTGTGAACAATTATCCAGGTTATTTTCTCATTTTGTCGGTAGTGGACACAATTTAATATACACTTTTAAATTTCTTAAAATTCACACTATAGTGTCCCATTTCTTTCATCACCTGCAGGCCTTTGTGAACTTTTTTTCATCCACACAGCTGCTTAGAATTACATGAGCACAATTGTTGATTTGCTTTAAACATCTATCCCACATCCTGCCAAACACTCCATAGGGTTCCGTTTCTGGGTGTCATGAGATTTTAAGGTGAAATTATCTCTAGTGTTTAAATTGTATCACCTGTACCATAGCGAGAGCAGTATTGTGTCAATTAAAATGGAATTTAAGGTTGCGAGACAAATATCTCTGTCCGTTCTAGATATCTGGAAGTTGGTCTATGACCATACAAAGACCGAAGTGCATTAAATATATTAAAGTCAATTTTTGTTTTCTCCACGCAAAATAAAAATGTGTCACCTCCTAGGAATTACGCCAAAAGACATGGTAGTTTATGGGATAACTTCCAGCACAGAAAGGACCCTGTGTTATTGGCAGCAGTAGATGATAAAACAGCTTTCATTAGTCACGATGATTAATTGTTGACTATTTTGCTATCTCACTCTTTATCAAAAAGCTACCACAATACACGAGAGAAAAAGATACATACACCAGAAAACCCTCAATAGAAATTGGCCGGTCAGATTGTCTCAGGTGGAACCTTGTGAGATCTGGTCTTGGTGGTGAAAGTAGGTGGTCAATGTGAAGTGGAGTAGTATCTGGAATTATTTAGATTCTAGGCTGGCTGAGGAAAATTGTTGTTATGAAGTAAAAATGCATTATCCCCAGGCCTTACAGAGCCTGCATTGAGTTCAGCCCAGTCCAGAAAATGGTTTAGCTAAATACCATTATGTATAATAGAAACATAAATACATAGAAACATAGAATGTGACGGCAGATAAGAACCATTCGGCCCATCAAGTCTGCCCAATTTTCTAAATACTTTCATTAGTCCCTAGCCTTATCTTATAGTTAGGATAGCCTTATGCCTATCCCACGCATGCTTAAACTCCTTTACTGTGTTAACCTCTACCACTTCAGCTGGAAGGCTATTCCATGCAACCACTACCCTCTCAGTAAAGTAATACTTCCTGATATTATTTTTAAACCTTTGTCCCTCTAATTTAAGACTATGTCCTCTTGTTGTGGTAGTTTTTCTTCTTTTAAATATCGTCTCCTCCTTTACTGTGTTGATTCCCTTTATATATTTAAATGTTTCTATCATATCCACCCTGTCTCGTCTTTCCTCCAAGCTATACATGTTAAGATCCTTTAACCTTTCCTGGTAAGTTTTATCCCGCAATCCATGGACCCAGTGGCGTACATACCAGGGTCGCAGGGGTCGCGGCTGCGACCGGGCCCGGCCCACCAGGGGGCCCGGCCGCCCCTGCGACCCGGTATGTACGCCACTGGGCCAGCCTCTTCTCCTGGGGGCCCCCCGAGGCTGGCCCTGCTGACCCCGGCGTGGCGGTCCGGCAAGGGAGTCAGTGCTTCAGCTCCCTCGCGCACCGCAATGATACCGGAGCCGGAAGATGACGTCATCTTCCGGCGCCGGCATCCCTACGCGGCGCGCGAGGGAGCTGAAGAGGAAGCACTGAGTGCTCCCTCGCGCGCGCCCGCCTGCCTGCCCGACCAGCCACCCGCCCAGGAGCCCAGCAGCACCACTGGACCCCAGGGAATCCCCCCAGCTCTCCAAAAGGTAAGGAGGCTGGGGGGATTAAATTTAAAAAATGTGTGTGTGTGTTAGTGTATGTGTGTTAGTGTATGTGTGTGTGTGTTAGTGTGTGTGTGTGTTAGTGTGTGTTAGTGTATGTGTGTGTTAGTGTGAGTGTTAGTGTGTGTGTGTTAGTGTATGTGTGTGTTAGTGTGTGTGTGTGTGTGTGTGTTAGTGTGTCAGTGTTTGTTTGTGTTAGTGCGTGTGTTAGTGTGTGTGTCAGTGAATGTGTCTGTTATTGGGTGTGTGTCTGCTAGTGAGTGTGTTACTGTGTGTGTCTGTTACTGAGTGTGTTTGATGTCTGTTAGTGAGTGTGTGTTTGTCAGTGAAAGTGTATGTTTTGTAAGTGAGTGTGTATGTATGTCTGTCGCTGAGTGTGTCTCTGTCAGTAAATGTGTGTGTCTGTTAGCTAGTGTGTATGCGTCTGTTCGTGAGAGTGTGTGTGTGTGTCTTCAGCATTTACCTTTCTCCAGCGTCGGACTCCCCAGTGTCCGCCACTCAGCTCCGAAATGCACATGCGCGGCAAGAGGCGCGCGCGCATTTAAACCGCCCATAGGAAAGCATTACTCAATGCTTTCCTATGGACGTTCAGTGTCTTCTCACTGTGATTTTCACAGTGAGAATCGCGGAAGCTCCTCTAGCAGCTGTCAATGAGACAGCCACCAGAGGCTGGATTAACCCTCAGTGAAACATAGCCGTTTCTCTGAAACTGCTATGTTTTCAGCTGCAGGGTTAAAACTAGAGGGACCTGGCACCCAGACCACTTGAGCTGATTCATTGAGCTGATGTGATCTGGGTGTCTGTAGCGGTCCTTTAGGTGTGTGTGCATACCGCGGTCGCGGGGTCGCAGCCCTGCGACCAGGTGCCCGCCACCATGTGTTGCGACCCCGACCCGCGCCGAGTAAGCGCGCGGGGGGGGGGGCCCACGGATCAATTTTTGCACCGGGGCCCCATGGGTCATGTGTACGCCACTGCATGGACCAGTTTAGTAGCCCTTCTATGAACCCTCTCTAAAGTATCAATATCCTTCTGAAGATACGGTCTCCAGTACTGTGTACAATACTCCAAGTGAGGTCTCACCAGTGTTCTGTACAATGGCATGAGCACTTCACTCTTTCTACTGCTAATACCTCTCCCTATACAACCAAGCATTCTGCTAGCATTTCCTGCTGCTCTATTACATTGTCTGCCTACCTTTAAGTCATCAGAAATAATCACCCCTAAATCCCTTTCCTCAATTGTTGAGGTTAGGACTCTATCAAATATTCTGTATTCTGCCCTTGGGTTTTTACATCCAAGATGCATTATCTTGCACTTTAAATGTCATTTGCCACAATTCTGACCATTTTTCTAGTTTACCTAAATCATTTGCCATTTGGCTTATCCCCCCTAGAACATCAACCCTGTTACATATCTTAGTATCATCAGCAAAAAGACATACCTTACCATGAAGACCTTCTGCAATATCACTAATAAAAATATTAAAGAGAATGGGTCCAAGTATAGATCCCTGAGGTACCCCACTGGTGACAAGTCCAAGATTCGAATATATTCCATTAACTACAACCCTCTGTTGCCTGTCACTCAGCCACTGCCTTATCCATTCAACAATATTTGAATCCAAACTTAAAGATTGCAGTTTATTGATAAGCCTTCTATGTGCAACAGTGTCAAAAACCTTACTGAAATCTAGGTAAGCAATGTCTACTGCACCACCCTGATCTATAATTTTAGTTACCCAATCAAAAAAATCAATAAGATTAGTTTGGCATGATCTCCCTGAAGTAAACCCATGTTGTCTCTGATCTTGAAATCCATGTGTTTTTAGATGTTCAACAATCCTATCCTTTAACATGGTTTCCATCACTTTCCCCACTACTGAAGTAAGGCTTACTGGCCTATAGTTGCCCGACTCCTCCCTATTACCTTTCTTGTAAATGGGCACAACATTCGCTAACTTCCAGTCTTCTGGGACTACTCCTGTTAACAATGATTGGTTAAATAAATCTGTTAATGGTTTTGCTAGTACACCACTAAGCTATTTTAATAGCTTTGGGTGTATTCCATCAGGTCCCATTGACTTATTTGTCTTTACTTTTGACAGTTGAAATAGAACCTCTTCTTCTGTAAACTCACGTGTAATAAATGACTCATTTATCCCTTTTCTCAACTGAGGTCCTTTTCCTTCATTTTCATCTGTAAATACAGAACAAAAATATTAATTGAGGCAGTCAGCTAGACCTTTATCTTCTTCTACATACCTTCCTTCTTTTGTTTTTAATCTAACTAATCCTTGTTTTACTTTTCTTTTCTCATTTATGTATCTAAAAAATGTTTTGTCCCCCTTTTTTACTGACTGTGCTATTTTCTCTTCTGTGTGTGATTTGGAAGCTCTTATAACTTGCTTAGCCTCTTTCTGCCTAATCTTATAGATCATTTTGTCTTCCTCACTCTGGGTTTTTTTATAATTCCTAAATGCTAACTTTTTGTTTTTAACTATTTTGGCCACATCTGCGGAGTACCACAGTGGTTTCTTGAATTTTTTGCTTTTACTGACAAGCCTAATGCAATTTTCTGTTGCCTTCAATAGTGCAACTTTTAGATAATCCCATTTCTCTTGGACTCCATTTAAATTGCTCCAGTCTGATAATGACTCCTCTACACATATTCTAATTTTAGAAAAGTCTGTTTTTCTAAAGTCTAAAACTTTTGTTTTTGTGTGGTGTGACTCAGTCACTGTTCTTATATTAAACCACACTGACTGATGATCACTGGATCCTAAACTTTCACCTACAGTAATATCTGATACCAAATCTCCATTTGTTAACACTAAATCTAGTATGGCCTCTTTACGAGTTGGCTCTTCAACAACTTGTTTTAGAGACAATCCCAATAGTGAGTTTAGAATATGTGTGCTCCTGGCACAAGTAGCTAATTTTGTTTTCCAATTTACATCAGGAAGATTAAAGTCACCCATGATGATAACTTCCCCCTTCATTGTCATTTTAGCTATTTCCTCAACTAGTAGATTATCTAACTCTTCTATTTGTCCTGGGGACCTATAAATCACACCTACACGAGTTACTGTGTGATTACCAAATTCTAACGTAACCCAAACGAATTCTATGTTCGCCTCACTAACTTTCATTAGGCTAGATTTTATGCTATCCTTCACATACAGGCCCACCCCGCCCCCTTTCTTGCATTCCGTATCTTTTCTATCTTTTCTATCTTTTCTATCTTTTCTTTTATAATGGAGCTTAAACACCTGCTTATTGGTATTTATATAGTGCCAACTTATTCCACTGTGCTTTGGCACTTTGAAAGCAAACTATTCAATACTTTCAGGGTTAATCACTACAATGAGAACTCATTGATGTGAAATGAGAACTAAAATGTGAATTCAAAGGAAATGTTTCACTTCAGGCCAGAATAGATGAAATTCTCCAATTCGGCTATGTTTCTAATTTGGCTACTTTGACCTTAAATTTGAATTCACTTTGAATTCTCAACTTATTGGCCACACCACTGGCCGCGTTCATACATGATGCCACGGTGGTGAGAATCGCTTCCAATTACAAACTCTAATTCTAGTCTTGGGTTTGCTACATGCCACAGTTCAGAAGTCAATCAAAGACAATTGAAAAACAAAGATAAAAAGATCTGAGTTTAATCAATAAACTGAAGTTTACAATTAATTTTTAAAAAGAATAGGAGCACATAAAAAATATATATTAACACAAGTTATAGGCAGTTTTAGTGTTTATTCAATGGAGTATTGATTCCCCTTTAAGCAGTTATTAATGTTTATTAGAAATACTTGGCTGCCACCTACTGGCCAGTAGGCATATTGTCTTTTTCATGTTATAGAAAAAAGGATGCACATACAATTTATGATTATTCTTTTAGATTTTAAGAACATAATTTGATTTACCTGCATTCTCAAAGCCTAAGCATGTTATTCATTTTCAGTAGGAAATATAAGATACATTTCAATGGGAGCTGGAATTCTCACTGGTATTTAATTTACACATGGATATGAGATCCTGGTTCTATGAAGGTCGTAGTGTGATGCCCGGAGGACCTACAGTGTTCTTTAATGGTTATGATCTTTGCAGTGTTCCAAGGCCAATATTTCCCCAATTCATCTATATTTACAGTTCTGCCTAAAACTTCCAGTTCTCCTACTCATTCTTTGCAACTCTCTCTTAGTAAATTAAATCATAAATAAATGGTAAATATTGTATTGCAGAGGAACATGCACATAACTATTTTTATGTATTAATTAATATCATTTTTATATAAACAATTCATCCAGAGTCACAATTAGAACAGAAAAAATACACAAGAGTTGGCAAAAAAGAAATTAACTGTGCAATTTAGTTACTATAATATAAAACATTTGAAATTTAATGTAATGAGAGGCAATATTGGAAAAAGTATTTTGAAATATTTTACAAATTTTATAAAACAAAAATTGCTAATATTTAATTCCAAGCTGGCACATGAAACTTTGGATTGGAACTGGTATTTCTGGGAACATTCTAGTTTCCAGGTGTCAAAGTCCATCGGTTTCTAGAGTATAATTCTCATAAATTATCTTATAGCATGAGGTCACATGATTACTCACAGAGCTTAATAATGTATTGCTTTCTAGACCAGCGTTTCTCAAACCAGTCCTCAAGACCCACCAACAGTCCTGGTTTTGTCAGTGTCTCCATTGGAATAAAACAAGGAAATTCATAAATCCTGGACTGTTGGTGGGCCATGAGGACTGGTTTGGGAACCACTGTTCTAGACTGTAACTCCTATAACGCCTATAACACTTAGCCAGCATACTTCTAGTGAAGAGTCCAGTTTTTCTTTAATTAATAGTGATGCAACCTCCAGGATTTGTTAGAAGACGTTCTATGTGAGATATGTTATTATGGGGTGATAGAAGGTATTTTTCAAGTCACAAAATCTGGATGGGTGGGCTAGATCTAAAAACTAGAATGGGAATGGGAACTAGAATGGCCCCATTTTTTACTTTTATTCTGTTTTTTTGAATTTATTTCCTGGTGTGCCCAGATGTGGATGGACCTCAGCCATCACTGCACATCATTAGATGCCTTCACGCTGTGCTGAGGACACTAGGACCAGGAATGGTCAATCCTGAGTGTAAGCTGTCAGTCAGTCAGCCTGTTATCATTCACACAAAGCTGGTTCACCAGGTGTTAAGTCTGCCCACCCCTTGGACAATTTCGTAGCTCACTGTGTTGGGAAGTTGTGTGTAAGGAGCAGCATTTCAATTAGCATTTTAGTTAAAAACTACTAAATAACTGTTTTGCATTAAAGAGTTTTGGCCGACCATCCAACTGTCACGATTTAGGGTTCTTGTTCCACCGTCCTGATTTAATTCACTGATATAACGAATTCGGGACACCAAGGAACTGTCCCCAGGTAGCACAGTGCATAATTAGACTCACATGCTCTGTGTGGCCGGCACTAGAACCATGCAGTGCTTTCTGCATGGTCCTGTATGTAGGGGGCTTGACGCCAGGCTGACAGACACACCCCTTCAGTGGTGGGCCTACGTAAATTCCACGACATTGCAGCCTTACGGTTAACTTTTATAAGCAAGTGAAATATCTGTCATTGAAATGGTTCACATAGCCAAAAATAGGCTATTAAGGGTTACTTTCTAAGGTGTAAATTGTCAAGAATTCAAAGGGAATTCTACATCAAAACAGCCAAGTTGAAACATAGCTTATTTGGGAAATTTTCCAAATTTTCATATTGTGGCCTCAAATGTAACTGTCATTTTGAATTCACACGGAAATCCCAAGAATTCACGCTTTAGCAAATAAAATAAATGATATGTGTGCATTGAAAAAAGTCCCACATATCAGCTTGTCTCAAATGTTTTTATAGACTTTTTTTATATATTGTATTGTATCGACATTGATTTGTATTTTTATCTATTAACTGTACTAACTATACAGAGATTTGTATATGCCATTGCTATCTGAAAGAATACATGGAAATAAAAGAAACACATGTAATTATTGATCCCTATGCTATCTCATTGCAGGGCACTGCTGGGAATGAGGCCAGTGCCACAGAAGAAATGTCCAATTTGGTTAACTATATTCAACCAGTGAAGTTTGAGTCATTCGAGGCATCGAAAAGTGAGTGATGGGTGCAAACAATGTCAGAATACTGGAGAACTAAAGAAGATGGCCTACGGGTTGTGGTGGGAATATCTGGAAGGGGCTAATGTTCTGGTCAGTTTTAAGAGTAGCACCTCCTAAACAGAGAGATTTATGGGCCAAAGTGGCAGTGCTGAAAATGATAAGAAGTTGCTGGTCAGTGACCTAAGCTACCATTAAATCTTAAATTCCAGTCCATATATTCATAAATATAGATTTTTGTTGTGTAAAGTTTTTATTATGTCTTGTTTTTGTTTTGTTTTGTTTTTTAATAAAACAGAAACAAAGAAGTATTATTGCTGGGAGTATTATTACTGTGGAGCTCTGTTATACACTCAGACACATTACTGGGAGTATTATTACTGTGGAGCTCTGTTATACACTCAGACACATTACTGGGAGTATTATTGCCGTGAAGCTCTGTTATACGCTCAGACACATTACTGGGAGTATTATGTGTCTGGTGAATAACAGGCTTATCACAACAATAATACTCCCAGTAATGTCTGAGTGTATAACAGAGCTCCACAGCAATAATACTCCCAGTAATGTGTCTGAGTGTATAACAGAGCTCCACAGCAATAATACTCCCAGTAATGTGTCTGACTGTATAACAGAGCTCCACAGCAATAATACTCCCAGTAATGTGTGTGAGTGTATAACAGAGCTCCACAGCAATAATACTCCCAGTTATGTGTCTGAGTGTATAACAGAGCTCCACAGCAATAATACTCCCAGTAATGTGTCTGAGTGTATAACAGAGCTCCACAGCAATAATACTCCCAGTAATGTGTCTGAGTGTATAACAGAGCTCCACAGCAATAATACTCCCAGTAATGTGTCTGAGTGTATAACAGAGCTCCACAGCAATAATACTCCCAGTAATGTGTCTGAGTGTATAACAGGGCTCCACAGCAATACTCCCAGTAATGTGTGTGAGTGTATAACAGAGCTCCACAGCGATAATACTCCCAGTTGTGTCTGAGTGTATAACAGAGCTCCACAGCAATACTCCCAGTAATGTGTGTGAGTGTATAACAGAGCTCCACAGCGATAATACTCCCAGTTATGTGTCTAAGTGTATAACAGAACTCAACAGCAATAATACTCCCAGTAATGTGTCTTTCAACTACAATAAATATGTCTAGAAATCAGTCTGTGGAAATAAGATACATTGTTCTTGTTCTAAATTACATTTTAGTGGCATAAATTGTTAATAGCAGGCAACCAAAAATGTCTCAGAACAGCCCCGCCCCTGGCCACACCCATTCACTCCCCTGAAATTGAAGTGCCCCTCTTTCTTCATTTTAAACACTGGAAGATATAAGATAATCTTCTTTAAAGCTTGCTTTTAACCTTAAAGTGACACTGTCATACCATATTTACCTTTCTTAAATAAGATTCCTCTTCTTCCCTTCATTGTAAATCGTGTCTTGTTTTTTCATTTTCGATTGTCTTCATTCAAAATACAGAAGACAAAGTGGGACTTTTCCTGCGTTTGACAATGCTTGAGAAAGGGTGGAGTTTAAACAGGCTCCACCTCTTTTATCGAGCTCAATATTCCCATAATTCTCACCTGTCTGCCGTTCCTGTTTTGTTGTTCTCCAAACATCGTGCATGAAGCGGTCATGCATGGAATTTAATTGGGGCAGAGCAGAGCGTGGGCAGAAGAAGGAAAGGACATCTTCCTCATTTCCAGGATTATCAATATGGCTACACAGTAACCTGGGTCCTGAGTTATAATATACACACTAGGGGGGACACAAGAACCAAAAAAAAAAACCAAAATGAGCAGGATAGAGCCACTTTAACTCTAAACCCGCAAATTATGCTTACATAGAGGACACTCTTATTCCATCCTACCGTCATTGTCTTTAAGAAGCACTATACTCGTTTCCTGGCACTATAGTGCCGTGAGGGTGCCCCCACCCTCAGAATCTCCCTCCTGCCGGGCTGGATGGAGAGGAAGGGGTTAAACTTACCTCTTTCTCCAGCACCGGGCACGGAGCTCTCCTCCTCCTCTCCGTCTCCTCTCCTCCTCTTCGGCTGAATGCTCATGCGCGGCAAGAGCCATGCGCGCATTCAGCCAGTCTCATAGGAAAGCATTTACAATGCTTTCCTATGGACGCTGGCATCTTCTCACTGTGAAAATCACAGTGAGAAAGCACACAAGCGCCTCTAGCGGCTGTCAAGAGACAGCCACTAGAGGCTGGATTAACCCTAATATAAACATAGCAGTTTCTCTGAAACTGCTATGTTTATAGAAAAAAAGGGTTAAACCTAGCTGGACCTGGCACCCAGACCACTTCATTAAGCTGAAGTGGTCTGGGTGCCTATAGTTGTCCTCTAAGAAGCAAATATACTATAAAATACATTCTCGCAGGGATTTTTTTTAGCTGGGAAAAAAGTGTTATAAGTAGCTTATATGTAGTTTATATGAATCTCATCTTCATTCAACAAAAATTATATTTTCCATAGCGTCATGATGGTGGATAAAAAAAATATATACTTTTTAAATTGAAACTAAAGGCACTATAACCACTTTTACACTCTTTCTTCAAGCCATCCCTAAATGGGCACCTTGACAGGCTGAAAGTAGTCAGCTGACACTCTCCTGCTTCCTCATTAGTCTTTGTATCACAGTGGGGATGGGCTGCTGGGGACTCCTGTTTAGTGTTATACCCATAAAAACACTGGACAGAAAGATGCAGACACTATAACCACTTTAATAACATGAAACAGTTACAGTGCTAACAGTGTACCCTCAATCTTGTTAAATATTAAGTGCTAACTATCCTATCAGCTTAGTTTGTGTAGTATTGCTGCTATCTCTATTTTATCCCTTTAAGATTTATTTAATACATATGATTTATTCTGATGCTATATTTTGGGGATTGTAAGGACTCAGCTCAGAGGAATCTTCCCACGCTGACGTTGCCAGTGAGTTTCCCTTGAGCTTGTGGAATTTAACCCTGTATAATTTATCCATGAGGTTAGCAGCATGAAGCTGTAAAAGAGTTTAACTCCTAAAAATGAAAAATGATGTATGGTGTCATATGCGGCAGATGACATATAATGTCCTGATTATTCAGTAACATGAACTCTGTACACCTATTCTGACCTCTGAGTTAGTTGGACATTCATTACAGGATTGTTGTGATGGAATTTTTCTATAGGTGTTCCTTAACCCCTTAAGGACACATGACGGGAATATTCCATCATGATTCCCTTTTATTCCAGAAATTGTGTCCTTAAGGGGTTAAATGGTCACTCTAAACACTGCAGCCTGACATTGACTGAATCTACATTAAATTCTTAGGCTTTATTTATCCTTCAATGGCAGACTGATCAAAGAAGTGACCATCCATTTAGGATGGTTTACTGAGTTTCTATGGCATTCTTCCTAAAAATGCTGACTTTGTCCCATAAATCCCAACACAACAGTGTTTCATAAGTGGAGCATGGGATCCTGGAAGTCCCACTATCATGTATTTACACAATACAGCTGTTAGGTGAACTACAATTCCCAGATGTCTTTGTTGTTCTTCCTGATTACATAAATAATTGACTTACTGGAGAAATACTGTAAGTTGGGAGAGACCGGTTCTGGTTCTGGCTACAGGGTGTAAAGAACTCTCAACATTCAAAGGTATGCAAATAGGGACAGTATAGGCTGGCCCAATGCATAGAACCACTTGGAAAGGGAGCAGATATGCCCGAAAGACGGGCATGTCAGCCGCGTGTGATTGCATGCCAGGCTAACTGCCAATCATGCTGGCTGTCCAATTTAGGGCTGGGCATGTGCACAGTGTTACAGCGCTCTGCTCCTAGTCCAAGTGCCCGTAGCACAGTGTGAGTCTGTCTAATGATGCACTCATGTTAAGCAGGGCTGCCACCAGAAATTTTGGGGCCCCTGACAAAGGACAAGGTCCCACCTGATCTAAAAGAAAATGTGATTCATCAAACCATTGCTACATTGTCCAATTCTGAAGCTCACGTCCCAATTGAAGGCGCAGTCGGCGGTGGACAGGGGTCATCATGGGCACTTTGACCGGTCTGCGGCTATGCAGCCTCATTCACAGCAAACTGAAATGTGCTGTGTGTTCTGACACCTTTCTACCATGGCCAGCATGAAGTTTTTCAGCAATTTGAGCTCTTCACTTCACTCACCACATCAATGAGCCTTGGGCACCCATGACCCTGACCTTCACCAATTATCCTTCCTTGCACCACTTTTGGCAGCTACTAACCACTGCATACCGGGAACATCCAACAAGACGTGCCATTTTAGAGGTGATCTTGCCACCACTATTTGACCCTTGTCAAAGTCACTCCGACCTTTTTGCTTGCCCGTTTTTCCTTCTTCCAACATATGAAATTCAAAAACCGACTGTTCACTTGCTGCCTAATATATCCCACCGCTTGACAGGGGGCATTGTAACAATATAATCAATGTTTTTCACTTCATCTGTCAGTGGTTTTAATGTTGTGGCTGATCAGTGTACAGTTATATGTCTGATAGTGAAAGTACACTCTCCCACTCTCATTCCTCCTCCTTGTTATTACTGCATAAACGGTATATTGAAGCAACACCATAACTCAAAAGCAACATTTATGCTAAAACAATAGTTGAGCTATGACTGTAGCTGAGTTAAAGAATTTTTGAGAATTTTCTTTCTGTTTATTTTAGCCTCAAGTTTGCCATTCAATATTTTAATTCCCTAGAGTTTAGTGAATATACCTGTAAGCTAATTTGTGTGTGATTAGCGGTTACAAAGAATACAATACAATGCAATTATACATATAAATGTGTAGTGAAAGATAATTAGCACAGAGCAAACTCGTTGATTTGTTGCCATCACGGTGAAACGGATGTGCTTTCACTATTTAGCATATGATCAGATTACAAAGAACAGACCAACTCATTAATCAGAGTTTAACTGAGCAGCCAATCAACCGATGAACTGGCATTGATTTCTGCCTTCTCAAAAGTGTTAATTCTAAAATGTAGCGATTAAATCATTAATGGCAATCCATTATTCAGGGTGATTCATTATGTCAGTAAAGTTAATTGTGTAAATATTCCATTCTATCCTTAGAGGCAATTAAGCCATTAGGAAAAGTAATCTCAAATAAAGAAAAATGAAAATAGATTCTATATTCTTATAATGTGCATGCTCAGCATTACTCACTAAAATGGGAAATGTTGGAAGTTCAAGTTCACATTTTTAGAAAAAATATACTGAGCTGAAACATTTGTCACATCAATTATGTTTTAATTTTGCATATTTTGTCTAAAAGTTGAAATTAGGGAATAACCTTGTCTTTATTAGCTATTGGATCTAAAATGTATGTATCGAGTGGTATATAAGTCAGAAAGGAGTCAAATCTGGATAGCAATAGGCTAAGAACAAAGAGAGCAGCTAACCCCCAGAGCTTGCAATTTATGACTAGTGTCTCTGATTGCCTCTCTGCTATTTCTAACTGGATGGCTGCCCACTTCCTTAAACTCAACTTTACCAAAACTGAAATTCTGGTCTTTCTTCCCTCAAGTTTTGCTACTCTTGTGTCTGTCTTGCTCTAAGTCAACGGTGCTACCATCAGCTCCACCATGCAGGCTCGCTGCCTAGGTGTTCTCTTTGACTCCGACCTCTCCTTCACACCACATGTTCAGTCGATCGCCAAATCCTGCTGCTTCCATCTCAAAAACATTGAGTACATCTGACCCTACTTAATGCCAGATGCATCTCAGTGGTCTTGCTCCCAACTTGCACCTTTAATTCTGGTTCTTGCTTTCAAATCTCTACATAATGCTAATCCTACCCATCTATCCTCACTAATACACAAGTATGTCCCGTCTAGGCCCTTACGCTCTGCTGAAGACTTACGTCTATCTTCTGTCCGTACTCCCACCTCTGATGCTTCTCGAGGGCTGCACCATTATTGTGGAACTCACTTCCTTCCTCCGTTAGATGCTCACCCAGTCTCCACTCCTTCAAAAAATCATTAACAACCCACTTCTTCATAAAAGCGTATCAAATAAACTTTTAATAGCTCCGGATAGATTCCTCTCTTGCAACTGTCGCAAGTCTAATACTTCTCTTACCTTTTGTGTCACTTTACCTCACTCCCTCTAGCATGTAAGCTCATTGAACAGGGCCCTCAACCCCTCTGTTCCTGTGTGTCCAACTTGTCTGGTTACAACTACATGTCTGTTCGTCCACCCACTGTAAAGCGCTGCGGAATCTGTTGGCGCTATATAAATAACATAATAATAATAATGATTGTCATCCATATTCTGATATATAATAGAAATGTGAAATATATCATAGTAGCAAAGGGCTTTGACAGCTGCAAAATGTGTTTGTTTTGTTTGTTTTTGAACTGTCCATAAACATTTTGAGAAAATCTGGAGGTTCTGCATGCATAGACTCCTAATGCCATAACAATTACAATAAACTGTGGTTGTTGGGGCACCCCTTTATTTCATCATGATAGAACCACATTAAGTAATAAGTTGGATGTTGTATCCCTTTGCTGAGGTCAATACCTAGATATGCTACATTGAAACCCTAGATGCTCTGTGACAGGAATGAGTAAGACAATACAGAGACACAATATTCTGGAATAAATAAGGTCAATGGCTAAATAAGTAAACATGGTTTTGAGAGGAGCAGATGCAAGTAAACATCCAGGTGGCAAGACCAAATAATCGAGTTGAAGTTTTTTAGTCTGCAATTTTACAAAACTCCATATAACTCCCTATTTTGGTGAAGTATTTAAACTTGTGCATGGGGAGAAAATTCAGTTCTGACAAATACTTTTTCCAAAGATAGAAATCTTTTGGGACCCCTGAATTTTAACCAGATTTCAGTTTGGGAATCAAATCAGGAGAATAAACCAAACTGTGGCCAATCAGTGTGCTGCAAAATATACAGTGATCAGCCACAACATTAAAACCACTATCAGGTGAAGTGAATAACATTTTTTATTATTATTATTATTATTATTATTATAATTGGCATTTACATAGCGCCAACAAATTCCATAACACTTTATAGGAGGAGGAAATTTAGCACTAAATGAGACAATCACAAAAACTTACAGGAACAATAGCTTGAAGAGGACCCTGCTCAAACGAACTTACATTCTATAGGAGGTGGGGTATAAAACATGATAGGACAGGAGATAACAATCATCAAGGTAGGAGTGAAGCAGAGTTGGAGGCAGGGCCGGACTGGGAGAAAAATTCGGCCCGGGCATTTTTTTAACACAGCGGCCCACTAAAAAGGGGGCGAGGCAGAGGAGGTGTGTTTTGTCATCACCAATGTCAAACACGCCTCCTCTCAAAGTGAGCATGTTGGTTCAATGCTCTTCCAGGGCAGACCATGCGCAGAGCTCTGCTGAAGAGCTCTAGCATGAGAAAAAAGTCCTGTATTTGTTCTGCACAGTGCAAGCAAATTTAATAACATGCTTGCACTGTGTTTCCTTGCAACTTGCCTCTGGTGTCTCTATAAATGGATACCAGGAGACAAAAGGCCAGGAAAGAGTATTGTGCATGTGTTTGGAGCCTGCTTGTGGTATTGCGTGTGTGTAGAGTGAGCTGGTCGTGGTGTGGTATTGTGTAATAAGGACGGTTTTAGTCGTGTTGTGTTTGTGGTGTAATGTGATGCATATGTGGCTCAGGGACCCCCTCCCGCCCGGCTCTGGAAAGGGGTTAAAACTTACCTTTTTCCAGCGCCGGGCGGGGAGCTCTCCTCCTCCGATCCGCCCCGTCGGCTGAATGCGCACGCACGGCAAGAGCTGCGCGCGCATTCAGCCGGTCGCATAGGAAAGCATTTATAATGTTTTCCTATGGACGCTTGCGTGCTCTCACTGTGATTTTCACAGTGAAAAGCACGCAAGCGCCTCTAGCGGCTGTCAATGAGACAGCTGCTAGAGGCTTTGGGGGAAGGCTTAACCCATGATAAACAAAGCAGTTTCTCTGAAACTGCTATGTTTATAAAACAATGGGTTAACCCTAGAAGGACCTGGCACCAAGACCACTTCATTAAGCTGAAGTGGTCTGGGTGGCTAGAGTGGTCCTTTAAGAGTGTAGTGTGTGTGTGTGTGTGTATATATATATATGTATATATATATATATATATATATATTTGGAAGTATTGTGTATGTGTGTGGTGCAGTGTGTTGGGGAGGTTCTGTGTGTATGTGAGGGGTGCAGTATGTGTGTGTATGAGGGTGCGGTGTGTGTGTGAGGGGTGCGGTGTGTGTGATGTGTGTGAGAGTGCCGTGTGTGAGTGATGGGTGTGAGAGTGCCGTGTGTGAGTGATGGAGAATGCCGGCCCTGCATAGACCGGCAGGGGAGATCCTGGGACCTCCCCTGCCGGCCTTGGCCCATGGCCACCGTGGCCCACCGGGCATTTGCCCGGTGTGCCCGATGGCCAGTCCGGGCCTCGTTGGAGGAGAGAGTAAAGTGCTGCCCTTTAGGAGAGAGCAAGAGACAGGTATGTGAGGTAGAGGTTAGTCTGGGAGGCTATAAGCTTTCCTAAAGAGATGGGTTTTAAAGCACTTCTTAAAGGATTGAAGACTAGGGGAGAGTGTGATGGTGGTAGGCAGGCTATTCCTAAGGAAGGGAGAAGTCCTGCAAGCGTGAGTTGGCCATACGGGTGCGAGCAACGGACAGGAGAAGGTCATGGACTGAGTGGAGAGAAGGGGCTAGAATCATTCAGTGCTTTATAGGCGTGGATTATATTGTTACAATGGCATATGTCAATGGGTGTGATATATTAGGCATCAAGTTAAGAGTCCGTTTTTTTATTTACTGTACTGGAAGCAGGAAAAATGGGCACGCTAAAAGATCTGAGTGACTTTGACAAGGGTCAAATTGCAATGGCTAGATGACTGGGTCAAAGCATCTCAAAAACGGCAAGTCTCAGCGGTGTTCCTGGTATGTAGTGGTTAGCACCTACCAAAAGTGGTGCAAGGAAGGACAATCAGTGAGCTGGAATCAAGGTCATGTGTACCAAAGGCTCTTTGATGCATGTGGGGAGTAAAGGCTCTGATACGATCAAACAAAAGATACTGTAGCTCAAATTGCTGAAAAACTTAATGCTGGTCATGATAGAAAGGTGACAAGACACACAGTTCGTCTTAGTTTTCTGCGTATTGGACTGCCGATGATGACCAAAAGTGCCTTGAGGACATGAGCTTCAGAAGAGGTCCATTGAGCAATGGAAGAATATTGCCTGATCTGATAAATCACGTTTTCTTTAAAATCAGGTGGATAGCCGCATACCTGGGGAAGAGATGGCAGCAGCATGCACTATGGGAAGAAGGCAGGCCAGTGGAGGCAGTCATGTGCTCTGGGCAATGTTCTGCTGGGAAACCTTGGCATTCATTTGGATGTTACTTTGACACGTACCACCTACCTAGAGATTGTTGCAGACCATGTTCACCCCATCATGGCATTTGTGTTCCCTGATGGCAGTGGCCTCTTTCAACAGAACAATGCACCCTGCCACACTGTAAAAATTGTTGAGGAAGAGTTTAAGGTGTTGTCTTGGTTTCCAAATTCCCCAGATCTCAATCCAATTGAGCATCTGATCAAATACAATCCACGGAGGCCCCACCATGTAACTTTTAGGACTTACAGGAACTGCTGCTAATGTCTTGGTGCCAGATACTGCAGGATGCATTGAGAGGTCTTGTGAAGTCCATGCCTCAATGCATCATAGCTGTAGTGAGGGGGACCTACATAATATTAGACAGGTGGTTGTAATGCTGCACACATAATATAATATTGTGTGCATATGTTACAATATACTGTTAGGAAATTTTTTCCACCATTTGATTCACAAATCAAGTGAGAAACAGTAACTAATAGACTGAAAAACAGGAAATAAAATCTATATTTCTTTATTGCATATTTATTAAGTATATAATATGTAATTATATATGGATATTTTTCTACTCTTACCTGTTTCCTGTTATTTTGAACTTCTCACGTGATCTGTGATAAAAATCAATATTTAGCAGCCCCTAGCCATCAATCTTCTTTTTTTTCTGATCAGTCATATATTTTGGTGCCATGGGATTAATTCAGAATACCCCCTGTCCCCCCCCCAAAAAAATGTCATTTGTCAATGTGCAATTTGCAGTAACATTTTGGCTCGGAATTCAGACAAACACCAGATCAGCCTAAATTCGGCCAAATTACAGTTCAGTCCAAAACAAATCTCTGCAAATGTAGAAGTCACCCCATAAGAAACAATTGTTACTCCTATAATCACAGCTGGATCCCTAACGACATTATGCCAGTGTGGAATTCCCTGCTCATTTAAGTTTGGCAGCTCCATACAGTTACTAAATTAGTAGGGCATTTCATTTTGGAATTACAAGTACAAATAAATTTTAAGAAATAAAAAAAAAACACCTCAAATCCTAGTTCATCAAAAATGTTGCATGCCAATACAATCCCCGTTTAGTAGTTCTGTCCGAACCCAGTGCACCATTCAAGTACTCACTGTTCAAAAAGCGAGATAAGTCAAAGGTCATAATACCCAGTAAACCAGAACAGGAACAGCTGGAAATATAAAATCCACATACTTTATTCACCCATTAGGGCTTTTAAAACCACGTAACAAAATAGTGCAACCGTATTAGAAATGAAGTGTCTCCAAAGGTTCAAACATCCAACTTGACAGCCACCATCTACACGTTTTGTTTTACAATTGTGTCATTTTGATAAAGTTGTAAAATGAAACGCGTAGGTAGTGTGTTGAGCTTTTAATAGCCCTAAGAGGGTGAATAAAATATGTGGATTTTATATTGCTGGCTGTTCCTGTCCCTCTTTACTTTGTAGTACCTTTCCAAAAAACATGTTATGATGCCATAGTTCATCATTGGTCCTTGATGGGTTAAAACTCACAATCTTTTAACTTGGCATAAACTAAGCATTTTTATATTAATATGTTGAAGTGTGACAATGTGTTCATTAGCATTAAACATTGGGCACTGACACCAGCAAAGCACTTTACGATACTACATTCTAAGTACTTTACAAGTTCCATTCGAGCTGCATCTGTTTTCTGTCTGGGCTACAATGACTTTCAAAATACAGTTAAGTAGAACCAAATGCCGGTTATTAGCTGTCATAGTGACATAAACAGCAGGCTGGAGAGAACCTTATGTAGGTACAAAGCACTCAGCTGTATATAAAATTCACTCGCTGCACATTCCTCCAAGATGTCTTTCTTGGGTCGAAATGGCAATTGCTAGTCAGGCTGATATATTTCATAGCACAATATACTCACTCGTCTCTCTATTATTGGCATAGATTCCAACAGATAATCCAGCAATTAATGTGTTTTGTGAAGGTTATAATAGGTAGGTGAAAGTATGATGGGGGAGGGGCGATGGGAACATTTTTAACTGCTCGAACTATAATCTACCTTTTGATTTTTTTATATATTAACTTTTTTTATTTTTACTTTGTTCATACATGTATATATATATTTTTTGCTCTGTTCTACTATACCTCGTAATTGTCATGGTACCCAAACTGGTCCTTTATTACAATAGTTTATCTGATTGAATCTGATCCAATTCACTGAGGAAGAGGCCTTAAGTTACCTTCCCTAGAATAAGTGAACAAGGGCAAATCTGGTGATTTTGTGAGGGGTAGATGGGTTAATATACCAATGGACGTATGTTAACTAACACATCGCTCTTCACTTGATTGCTCTGCAAATTTACTGTACACCCTGCAAAATCAAATTTCTAAAAAATTTATATTGAAAAGCTGTTGAAATGAAAAACTAAAAAACATCATCAAAATCTTGGTTTGTAAAAGTTGGGAATCTACCACTTGGCCAACCAGTTATAGTTTAACCGATGACAACTTTTCCCATTATGTACGTTGAAGCTGTCCACTAATGATCAAGTTCACTTACTGGTGACAGGAGATTAGTAGTTGCAGTGGCATGATAGGAGATAAGAGTACTGGCAACTCTTTTACATTCATTGTGAAGCTGCATTCTTAGTGAGCTGTCGAGGAGGTGGGAGGGTCTGGGAGGGAGTGTCTGCTGCTGATTGGCTGGAATGTGTTTGCTGACTGTGAGGTACAGGGTCAAAGTTTACTCAATGATGAGTCCATGGCGAACCGTTCACGGCGAACCGTTCGCGAACCGTTCGGGACATCACTACTGGCAACCTCTGGAGAGACACGTCAGGAGACCTAAGATTGCTCCTTGCAATGTGTAAAGGAAAGGGTAACTTGAAAAAAGCTCACGTTGGATACATGGAAATCATTAGAGAGCTGTTTGTTGTTGTTTTTTTTTTACTAATGCATTTGATACTATTTCGAAGAAGTTCAGCAAACAATTAAGGAAAAATTAAGATGGAGATATTTTTCCATGTATGTGTGATTTTCTTAACGCAAGCTTCATAAAAATGTAGGTGCTTGAAAGAAACTAGTAAAAATACAGTGAATATAAATGCATTAAGCATTGTCCTTTGCAATAATCTGCTCACGTTTGGTACTTGTACTTAGCGAAACACTGCAAACACCATAACACAGTGCACTGTAGTGGTTATGGTGTCAGTAGTTTTGCGCAGCCTTGAGCTCTCTGACAGCCTTAATGGAGACACGAAAAGGGTGCCCACCTAACCCCAGGTATGAAGTCAATTTGCTCTACTTTAAAATGGTTTGACTACTTACAATGGTGGGGATTTCCATCAGGGTTTGAATTATTGAAGGATTTTATTCTCAGTTTTACTCTAATTCGTTGGTGCACAGTTTTCCAGTGATAACGTCTCCTAATTTGTACTTCTATCTTTTCTTCTTTCTTTTTTGCAGAACGAAACAAGAGTTTTGAAATGTCTTCCTTTGTGGAAACAAAAGGCCTTGAGCAGCTAACAAAGTCTCCTGTGGAATTCGTAGAGAATCCTTTTGAATGATTGTTGTGTAACTTCTAAGCTGAAAAAAATGATAATATGTTGTAAAATTAACCTTGCATTTAGATTAAGGAAACAATTTATGGTAAAATAGTACATTCACACAGCACACACCCTGTCAGATACTCACAACCTGTCACTTTCAACAACTCCCCCTGCCACATACCACCAGCCTTTTACATATTATCATTCCAACTTGTCACATCCTGCCCCAGTCACATGTCTTTACCCACCCAGTCCCATATAGCCAGCCACACAGCCAACAGCATTCACTTACCACTCCAGTCACCTACCCACCATCTAACAACACACCCTGCCACATATTAAGTCATGTTCCCCCCAGCCACAGGCACCCAACCTGTTTCATTTACCCATGCAGCCACCTACTCAGTCACATAATTCTACACACCGCGTTTTGTAGCAAATCAGCTAAACCTATCAAACAATCTACATTCACGTGCCAATCAGTCATGTTCACCTTCCAAGCCACACACCCACACATCATCTCACCCACCATTACATACACACATTATACACAACCTCACATACATACATTATACACAGAGCACAGAGAATTATATATAAATTACATTATATGACATCATATGCATACTTTTTAAGAAACTTGCACCTGTAGGTTGAATTACCATATTTGAAAATGTTGTACGCAAACATTTGAAGTGTTATGGGTACTCCTAATTTCTACATTTTTTTTTACTGAATTTCCCATGATGCTCAGCACGTCTTACTTTGGAGAGAAGTGGAGTTTATAATAGGAGAATATATAAAAAGGAATTAAACAGGGGGAGGGAAAATTCTGCTACAATCCCAATGAGTAGTGAAATAAACCCTGCATTAAGTTTTCACTGACATGTAGCTCACTTTTTGTACAGAAGGTCCTGGAGGCTTCATGTCGTAGCCTACACCAAGATGAGATAGAGCAAGGTCTGTTCTCATTTTCAGTAACAAACAAAGTATTTGACTCCATGTACTGGTATAAAATTGTTAATGATAAATGTTGCTTTTTCTGTTGAAGACCTGACTAAGAAGTACTGGGTTTCTGTAATCGAATTTTATATAAATGTATGGCAAAAATAATTAGTGTGATTTGAATTGTGACAGAAAATTACAAAATGCCTTTATTGAATTAATACATTATAATAATGAGATGTCATCATTTGATCTATACTTGCACCTATTTTCTGTGATTCATTTAGCAATGGAAAAAACTTAACTAACACCTTCCAGATATAACAAAATGCAGCTCAGTCGAATTTACCCTAAAGGAACGAGAGTAGATTCATCAAACTACATGCCTCAGGTCTTCTGGAATGCCGGTTGCCAATTGGTGGCTCTTAACTTCCAAACAATAGGTAAGTACCATTTCAATCACATTTTATTACTGTATTTGTTCTGGGGACAAATTGTACAGTAAAAAGATAAAAGCAGGTAAATGATTGGTAGGTTTCGTAGGAACAATGATACCCAGTAGTATTAAGTCTCTTCACAGGCAGAAGCACATATTTCAGCTGACTTTCTTTTTTGATGCTATTAAAATTTGGGTATTTGTTTGCTCTCCAGGAAATTGAGGTGAATTGATCAGATAATTAAATACCAAAGGTAGTGTTGCACTCAAAGAACCCAATAAAGTCCTTCAGAAGTATTCAAAGTCAAATTCCAAAGGCTTCACAGGGTAGTGCAACTAGCAAGGGCTTCTATTCAAGATCAGGAGAACAAAATGATATACAACGTTTCAAGGTCAAGTCTTTTACATGATTAAGACTTGACAATGAAATGTTGTATATAATTTTGTTCTCTAAACCTGAATTTAACCCAAAATAGCCAAGTTAGTGGTTTCCTTTCAATTCAGCTATTTTGAGTAAACATGTGCAAGTCTGAGCAAATTTCAAATCCGTGGTAACATTGTTTACAGATTATTTCTTTACTTACAGATTTCTCTATGCAACTGAATATGGGGATGTACGAATACAATGGCAAATGTGGCTACAGACTCAAGCCAGAGTTTATGAGGCGACCTGACAAGCACTTTGATCCATTCACTGAAACCACTGTAGATGGAATAGTTGCAAACACTCTTTCTGTAAAGGTATAAGTAGCCAGTCAGACAAAGCCTGTTTTTTTTTATAAATGGGAATAATGGAAATAATTATTTTTTGATCATAAAAATAATGTTAAGCTAGAAGTGCAGTTTATTGAGTAGATTGAGTTGAGTTTTGATATCGTGACACGGAAGGTCTGACAATTTATTGCCAACAATCACAAGCAAATGGTATGTTCTACAACCAAATCAACTCACTGTCCCACCTCATTCCAGCCCCTTTAATAATTTCTGAGTTCACCTGCACCAGTGCACCAGTCCAAGCACAAAAGGGCTGCACCCATACAATTCTTGCCCTGAATATTTATTCCCATCACTTCTCTGCTGAAGGACTGTGCCAACAGACAGATTTGTAATCAGAAGATTGGTGGCGTGAGGCTGCAGCCCTGAACCAGATCCCCTTCCTAATCCCCCTCCCCATTATGACTCGAGTAGACATCTACTGTAAGAAATTATGACCCTCTTACAAGGATATTCTTTTAGGGAATGTGTGACAAATAGGACACAAACACAACTGTATAATAAAATGTATTGCTAATATTGGTTTAGGATACTGTTACAGATTTAAAAACACATTATAACCAAAACAGTCCAAAACCAAAAGATACATAATAAAAGGGCAATACTTAAACATTTAGATGAAGATCTTCCCCTTGCGCCTTCATGTTAGTATCCTGTGCTTGCTGCACTGTCCTCTCCAAAAGAAACAAAGAAAGAAGTGAGGCTGTTGTTCTTTTAAAGATTGATTCTTGCTGTCATTAACTACAAGTCCCAGAATCCCTTTCCCTCCCAAAAAGTGGTTTATCCAGTCACATTTTTCCAGAGAGGTCTGTCTTTGCACAAGTCTTTCCCTTTGATCTCTTCCCTCAAGCTTTACTGTAACGTTCTGAAAGAAGTGACCAGTTAGGGTTGGTTTCTGGGTAGATTGGACAGGATGGCTTGGGAAAACACACACTTCAATGGTTACATCTAGATGTTCATTACTCTGATCTTCTGATAACATGCATGGAAAACTGGTTGGCAGGAGAACTACTGGAGGGATGGAAGCTTTTGTTTTAGCTGGGTGTTGTAAAATGCAACTGAAAACGTTGATCCTTATCACACTGTTATCAAGTAGATGACCCCTCCCCCCCCCCCACTTTGTGAAACCAGTCACATACACAGAAAGTTATATACAATATTGCAGTTTTGCATATCAATTTCTTACACTACAAGCCTTGCCACAGTGGTTTGTATACATATTGGGGGTGAGGCTGTAGGACAGCTATTCTCCAATATGTATACATGCTCCTGTGGTTTCTGGAGGCCTTCTGTGAAGGTGTCCTGGGGAAGCTGTTTTTCATGTAATCACCATCAAGCAACTAGCACATTTTTGAAGCTAAGTGTGTGGTTTCCCTATTACTAATGGTGGAGCTGTCTTCTGTATACAGTAGAATCAACAGGGGGAATAATACTTATGTGTATAATGAGCACAAAACCCTGCAAAAAAAAAAAGGTACAAAAATATACAAAAATTTGATATTGAGCATTAAGCAAATGCAAGCGTTAACACAGAAAGTTTCAGTCTTTGTCATTTATAGTGAAAATCACCCATTTAAAGCACTAGACTAGATACATATAGTGTGTATGTTGTCTGAAGGTGAAAGAGTTGTTACTGGATGGAAAATGTTACAACCAATGGAGAATAGTTTTATAATAGTGTATCAAGCTTGTTCTATTAGAGCAGTGGTTTTGAACCTCTATATGCGATCCTCTCTTATACGAAGAAAAATAATTTTCATCTGGCCCAAAACAAGTGCCAACATACGTTTTGTTGTTTGTTTGTTTTTACTGTAATAGCATTACTCATCGCCTTTTGGAGACCCATATGATACTGGGAAGATTTTAATTAAGGTGTTTTGTGAAATGGAGCTCAATTTTAATTATATTACACTTAATGGGTCACAGACTTGTTTATCCAATTGAAGAATGGGCTGCCAAGCTAGTGTCACGTAGAGAGCTTGGGTTCCTGATAAAAATGTAAAAAAAGATTTAAGGACCATTGTTTTAGCAGCTTCTGCATTTATTAATATATTTTTTTTGTTTTCCTTCCAGATCATTTCAGGACAATTCCTTTCAGATAAAAAAGTTGGCACTTACGTTGAAGTGGACATGTTTGGGTTACCTGTTGACACAAAGCGGAAAGCTTTCAAAACAAAAACTTCCCAAGGAAATGCTGTTAATCCCGTTTGGGAAGAAGAACCTATTGTTTTTAAAAAGGTTATAAGATTTTCATTTCGTACCAGCCTATCCTTAAATATACTTATCCCTATTTACTATGGCTTCTTTTTTTTCCTTAACCAGCTCTCACAGTTTTATGTCTGACTTTTATTATTATATAATTGTAGTTATTTTGATTGAGGTTGGTTAATTAGTAATATAGGTTTCTACCGCTGCTTATTAAGAATGCTGCCCCGGATTATCTAGATTAAAAGGGGTGCTGAGGTTTACCTGCATGTAATTCTGAAACCAACCACACTTTTATAGCATGTTAAGGCAGGAGATCATATTAACGCATTGATTACAGTGACAGGAATGCTGAACAGGTTTGTGTCTAGCAACACTTAACCATAACTGTGGTGGATATAATGTGACTTTGCACTCATTAATTTGTTAACAATATAAATAGACACATGTGAGTGTGCACAAAAACACGAAAATCAACTATTCGGTTATGCATTATTAAAATGGGTACTATTTATATTTATTAAAGGGTACTTTTTTTTTTTTGGTTAGATTTATGAAACGTTGCAAAGGGCCTTATAGCTTCTAAGTATAATACGCACAAGCCGCTTACATTATGGATCGTAAAGGTAGGCTGGCCGTGCATGTCCCAATGCTCTGGACGTTTAGAAGTGTCGGAGTGATATTACACAAAGCAGATCAAGTAGTTGAAGGGACGCCTCTATTTCTTATTTATTCCAGATTTTATTTAGATTTAGTGGAGCCCTGGATCCAAATAAACAAGAGAACACTATATAACACAAGTCTGTATTCCTAACGCTATAATGTTCATAGAAACATAGAAACATAGAAACATAGAGTGTGACGGCAGATAAGAACCATTCGGCCCATCTAGTCTGCCCAATTTTCTAAAAACTTTCATTAGTCCCTAGCCTTATCTTATAGTTAGGATAGCCTTATGCCTATCCCATGCATGCTTAAACTCCTTTACTGTGTTAACCTCTACCACTTCAGCTGGAAGGCTATTCCATGCATCCACTACCCTCTCAGTAAAGTAATACTTCCTGATATTATTTTTAAACCTTTGTCCCTCTAATTTAAGACTATGTCCTCTTGTTGTGGTAGTTTTTCTTCTTTTAAATATAGTCTCCTCCTTTACTGTGTTGATTCCCTTTATATATTTAAATGTTTCTATCATATCCCCCCTGTCTCGTCTTTCCTCCAAGCTAAAAAAAGTATATGCTAAACTCAATAATTCCATGCTAGAAACAAAGCAAGTATAATAAATCATATACAGTGACCCACATATTAAAATGAAACTGTACACATATTGTAATAGGACATAGCTTGCAAAAAGGTATAAATATTAACTAACCCAAGCTTGAATTTAAATATATACTTCAATCCTACGCTTAAAGGGACACTGTAAAAAGCATAACCTACACAGCTCAGTGTAGGACTTATGTTGCAAAGGAGTCTTTGACTGTGAGCCCTTATGTTATTGTCTAACACAGGGGTTCTCAACCCAGTCTTCAGGACCCCCTACCAGTCCAGGATTTGGGGATTACCTGGGTGTGTCTCAGGTGTTTTTTTCTTCTTTTTCTAAACACCTTAGACACACCCAGGTAATCCCTAAACCCTGGACTGGTAGGGGGTCCTGAGGACTAACGTTGAGAACCCCTGGTCTAACAGTTTGACAAAAAGGTCTCTTCTGGCTCCAGAAATCCTCCACTTTCACTGAAATAAGCAATTTCACTTCTCCGTAATCCACACAAATACAGTTTATCCAAGTTTTAATGGGAATAATAGTCTGCGAGCTGCAGACTAAGGCCACAATCATCCCTCATTGTCTATTAATACCATTCTAATTAAGACAGGATATCTCTGTTTTATGACAAGTTTCTCAAGAACAGTAAGACAGTCAAAAAATAATAAAAGACTCCTTGCACCAGAACAATTACCACTACACAGAGCAATGTGCTGCAGTGGTTATCCTGCTAAAAGGTCTGCATTCTGCTTTTAAGTATAATATGTCTCACTCTGTGCTGTGACTGCAGGTTGTGCTGCCCTCTCTGGCCTGTCTCAGAATAGCAGCATATGAAGAAGGAGGCAAATTCATTGGTCATCGGATATTACCTGTGGCAGCAATCCGGCCAGGTAGGACTGTGCAGATAGAGGGATTATATGCTTTCTACACATTATTCTTTTTCAAAATACATTGAATTTTTTTTGTTTCATGCTTGACATGCTTGAGTATTTTGAAAACAAACTTGCAAAAAACTATTTGTTTAACCGCATCCATTAGATTAATGGGCAGAGTGAAGCTTAAGATGAAACCTGCTAAAAATCAAAAAGTCAATTGTTGACTTTTTGTTAATTTTACCGAATTCACCCTTTTATAATAGACATTATTTTATCTAACATATTTAATACTTTAACCTGCAGAAATGAAATATAAATATGTAATAATGATGAATTAATGTAACAGTCTACATCTGTATTTGTCAGCATGGGGCCATATTATAAATGTATCAAATTGGGGTGTCTTTCTGAGCTGTACCCCTTAGTCGTAACAGGGGACATATTCCTCTTCAAGGAAAGACAACTGTGTTTTTCTCAGATTTCTTAGTTTAAATATCTGCATTTTCTGTCCTAGTTTGACCACTGCAGCCATGCAATTCTTTGTTTCCCTGATAAATGTTATTTAAGTAAAGCATTCTGTAGGACAGAGATACTTTTCTAAACTGCGTGTCCTTTAAGATGTCACAGTATGCAAATGCAGTGGACATGAGCCATCACAGCTCTAGAACGTTATATCCTTTTAAAGGACCACGATAGGCACCCAGACCACTTCAGCTTAATGAAGTGGTCTGGGTGACGGGTCCATCTAGGTTTAACCCTTTTTGCTGTAAACATAGCAGTTTCAGAGAAACTGCTATGTTTACCTATGGGTTAATCCAGCCTCTAGTGGCTGTCTCATTGACAGCCGCTAGAGGCGCTTATGCGCTTCTCACTGTGATCTTCACAGTGAGAAGACGCCAGCATCTGTAGGAAAGCATTGATAATGCTTTCCTATGGACTGGCTGAATGCGTGCCCGGCTCTTGCCGCGCATGTGCATTCAGCCGATGACGGCAAAAAGGAGGAGGAGAGTTCCCCGCAGCGAGGGAGCCAGACTGGGGAAAACAGGTAAGATTTAACCCTCCCACCCCCTAGAGCCTGGCGGGATGGGGGGCCCAGAGGTTGGGGGGGACCTAGAGACCCTATAGTGTCAGGAAAATTTGTATGTTTTCCTGACACTATAGTGGTCCTTTAAGCACCTTTCTATTAAATATGACTTTTTGGATTTCTCTCCTACACATTTTAACTTTTCATACTTTGCCTTATTTTCTCATATCAGTAACTACCCTACATAGATAAGTCTTCAGCAAAGCTTCCTCTACGGCAGATGTGTATCTATGGCTATCTAATGGACAACCAAGATTCCATCTATTGCATAGCATAATTTTGTGGTTTTTCATCCTGATTTATGAACGTTTAACCAACTTAACTTTGGAATACAGTTCTGCCCTCGCTATCTTTTATGTAATAAGAGACATGTTCCTTCTTATTGGATGTAGCTTCATACAGATCCAAGGTGGAACAAAGACACATTAGTGATATCAAAACCTTGTGTGAGATAACAGCTACAATACTAAGCAGGAAATGGTGCACAGAGTCTGTTCTGTAAGCCATACACTAGGGAGAATTGACAAAGACAATTGTAGACCAAAATAAAGCTGAACTAAAGATCTTTTGCCAGTTTTGCTATTCTAGCCAAAATTCTCCAATTTCTTGTAATTTCTCTGCAATTTCAAGTTTAGTCAACAAACCTCAACATTGGCCCTCTAAACACCATCTTATCTTTGATTTAATAATATGTTCTTGTCCCTGTGTTATAGGCTATCACTATATTTGTCTAAGAAATGAGAAGAACGTTCCTCTGACATTGCCGGCATTGTTTGTCTACATAGATGTGAAAGACTATGTCCCTGACACATTTGCAGGTACTTCGCAACAGCCATTTTTTGGGAGAGGGGGGGAATTGACGAGTAACTTCTTATTTAGCTAAACAATATTTTACTATATTACCAAAATATAACTAACCTTTTATAATATATGATTGTGAACATTAACATCTCATACATTTATGGATATTAGTATTTTTCATACCCAACAAATATCATCCTCACAGTTCTTACTGTAGACCTTTAGATAGAAAATAATGTCAGGAATGCATGACTGTTTTGTGATAGATACATTTAGCTATCACAGTCACACTCTATTTCAGGTACAAGGCATTTCAACACAGTCACTGGAAAAAAAAATTGTCTAAAATTTCTCATTTAAGCAGATCAATGAGTTGAACATTATGATTTTACTGTATAATGTTTTAGGAATCCCTTTTTGGCAACAGCTATCCATTTTAAACAATTTTCACATTGACATTGACTGTCACTTCTTTTTAAGAAGGGTTAACATTTTAAATCATTTCTATTTGCAATGATAAACATTAAAACAAGTGTATTAATGAAAGCAGTTTCAGATTTTTTTTTTTTTTTTATATATAAAAATCCTTACAGAGACCTATGTTGGTATGCAAGAGTATTACTTTAATACTTTCCTGATATCAAATTAATATTATTTTTATGGTTATTCCTCTATTTTTTTCTTCTTATATAGATGTGATTGAAGCTTTATCCAATCCAATCAGATATGTGAATTTGATGGAACAGAGATCGAGGCAGTTGGCTGCGCTAACCTTGGAAGATGAAGAAGAACTGAAAAGAGAGGTAGCCATTTTTAAATATTAACAAGAATAATGTTACACATATTATACACATGCATTCATGAATATGTTTATATATAAAGAAAGTGGATACATCATAGTTACTCATGTGAAAACAATGCCATCAAAGTGTTATGGAGAAATTCAAAGGCCACTTGACCAAAGGTGAATTCTCCAGAATCACAAATGTCTCAGGTAAGTATTTTTAAATATTAGATGATTTGTTATTTATGTTTTTAAAGTTTTGTTCCACAGCCAATAGAATGCCATAGATTGACTGTTCTCTGCGATGTCTGCTACTTTGGAATAAAACACATGCATAGATACACATACCTACACCTACACACACCTACACACACACACACACACCTACACACACACCTACACACATACACACACACACACACACACACACACACACCTACACACACAGCTATGCACTCTTGTAGAGAGCTACAAATATACATAGTCAGTCACAGTCATGCTCTTAAATAAATACATTTATCTCTCCTCTGTCTGTATTTTATCTTTTTGCCAGTGGTGCGGAAGGAGTTATAGCCATCCCCATGAGGGAGTTGAACAACACCTGCAAGTAATGACCCATACTTACATAAAGGCACCCACTGTCTGATCTGCTCTAATTAATATATCAAGTCCTATAATTAACCAACAGCTATCTGACATATTTTGGTACTCCACAGAACTAGGGGGAACTGAAGATACTGATAACCCATTCATAAGAAATTAGATAATGGGTTCGAGAAGCTGTCTTAATTATTCCTTTCTGTGCTACTTGACCAGTCTTATGTTTGTATTTTAGTTTGTCCTGGTGGTGGTTTTGTTACTTCTTTAACTTTGCATTTTATCTATGTGTCATTTGGACTCAACTTAAAACATAGCAGCCATAAGTGAGATTAATAATTAAGTGTTCTTGCATAGCAAGACCACTTAATGTTATCTCACATATATATTATTCTTATTCTTATTATAGCCAAATTTACCACCCTAACTCCTCCCACAGTTTTTACACTACATAGACAGTAATATAACGAAACGTGCGGATTGGATTGCTATTACTTTGTGGAATGTTTTGCCAAATGGTTCACGAAATATCGTCGTTTTTGTGGCAAAATTGATCCCATAGGAATGTATGGCAAAATGTTCAAAACTAGAGTGGGAGCTGACAAAAGCTGAAAAATCAGGACATGATTTCTAAACTGCCACCACTCCCTCATTTTCAAGCCCACCTACACAAATCTTATATCAAAACGTTCAGCTATCCCTGCTGCCACTAAAATGTCCACGGCAAAGCCACAGTCCTGATAGTTTTCACAATATGACCATTTGTTTGCAACTCCATTGACATTCATTGAAACTCCAATCTAGCCAGCTCAGACTTGAAGGGCAATTTCTAAACTGCGACTGTGCCTTCATTTTTAATACTTCAGAGACATACTATGCATCAAAATGTAGGTTTGGGTCTTGTGATTCTCACAATATAAAGCTCTCCACTGTAGGATGTATAGTTTTTAAAATACGACCGTTTGAAGATGGCAACCACCAAAATACTCTGACCTGTGCCAAGCTGGAGCATCAAGTGATGTCATAGACAGGGCCTTTTGTACACCTGCTAATGTTTTTATAAATGTATGTTTTAACCCCTTCAGGACGGGTGACGGACGAGGTCCGTCACAGAGGGGAGACCCTTAATGACGAGTGACGGACCTTGCCTGTCACGCGGTAAAATTAACCCCGGATCGCCGCTATCGCGGCGATCGCGGGGTTAATGGTGCTCCGGTCTGCCTCTCTATTAGAGGCAGATCGGGAGCACCCGGTCAGGCTGCCCAGCATATGTGCTCGCTCTCACCTTATGTCAGAGCGAGCACATGTGCTCTGTATACTTACCTTCCGCCTCCCTGCACTTCCTGGTTCTGTGTGAAGGGCAGGGAGCCGGAACAGTGCTGATCCTACCCCCTGCTGGAAAAAAATAGTTAGTTTAAAGTCCCAACCCCCCTTTACCCATTGTAATAAAAAAGTAACCCCTTCCCTGCCAATTGATCACTGACTACAGTGATCAATTGGCAGGGATTACATTTTACTATGATCTGATTTTTTTTTAACCCCTGAGGGTTAATTCTTTTTTTTTTTTTGTATCCCTCAGAGGTAAAATTTATTTAATTAATTAATTAAAATATTTTAAAATTATATATTTAGCTAGCTGGGGTGGGTGGAAGTTAGTGAGGAATCGGGGGATTTGGCGTTAGGCTAAATAGGGGTTAACGTTAAAAAAGTTTTAAAATAAAATTTAAAAAGTTAAAAATTAAGCTTAAAAAAAAGTTGTAATAACGTTAAAGTAAAAAATAAAAAAAACACCCCCCTTTACCCAGTCCAAATAAAAATTAACCCCTTCCCTGCCAGTCGATCACTGCCTACAGTGATCAAATACAGATCACAGTATTATACTGTGATCTAATTTTTTTTAACCCCTGAGGATTAACTTTTATTTATTTTTTAACCCTCAGGGGTTCAATTTATTTAATTAATTAATTTAAATATTTTATACCTATATATTTTGCTAGCTGGGGTGGGTGGGAGTTATGGGAAAATGGGGAATTTACTTTTAGTGCTGCTTACTGCTAGTTAGGGGTTAACGGTAAAAAAAAAAGCTTAGAAAAATGTTAAATCTGTAAAAAAAAGTTTTAGGAAAGTTTAAAAAAAATTAATACGCAAAACAAAAGTTTAAAAACTAGTTTTTTAAAAGTAAAAAAGTAATAAAAAAAAGTAAAAGAATACATTTTAAAAACGCTCATTACCACTACAAATGGAACAAACTAGAGAAAAAATTATCCCATGCCAAGGTTCAAAATATGCCTTTTGAATTACCCCAGGGTGTATTCTTTAATAAATAGTATGTGTTTGTGGGAAAGTTTCAATAACCAACCGTCTAAACTACTCCAAATTAGAACATGGACACAGCGTAAAACTTCAAAGTTAGAAAAAAACTGAATGGCTGCGTCTCAAATGCGCCCCTTCAACATCCACATATACCTGACAAAGGTACATACGGGGGTATTGCTGTACTCAGATGACATAGCTGAGCAACATATGAAGTATTATACAGTCATAGCACACATAAGGTTTGCAAAATATACTGCGCAAACTCACTTTGTATGTCAAAAAGGCAGAAAAAACGCTTATTACCACTACATCTGGTACAAGCTAGTGGAAAAATGATCTCACGCTAAGGTTCAAAATATACCTTTTGAAATACCCTGGGGTGTCTACTTTAAAAAATGGTAGGCCTTTGTGGGGTAGTTTGAATTTAAAACCTGCGAAGATGCTTGGAAATTGCACATAGGCCCAGTGTCAAAATTCAAAGTTCGGTAAAACGGATATGACTTGGTCTCCTATATTGCACTGTAGCTTCACGAAATAGTGCCAAAGACATACAATGGGGGTGTCCTTTTACTCAGAAGACTTAGCTGAGCATAATTTGGGGGGTCAGCAGATGTAACTGAACACAAAATAAAACTTTGTACAGGAATAGCACACACCAACTTTACAAAATATACACGAGAATTACTTTGTTATAAGTTTGTGTGCCAAAAACCAAAAAAAACACAATTTTACTCCAATATTTAGCAGAGGTTGGCGGTGAAATGGCTACGTAGAAAGTGTCAAAACAACCCTAGTTAAATAGTCTGTGATGTCTACGTTATATAAATAAATACTTTTGTGTGGCAATTTTGTTTTCGTTTATGGCTATTAAGCTTACAAGACAAACATACCAAATTCTAAAATCGCTCCACATTAAAGGTTTAGTTTACTCCTTGTGCTTTGTGACCTGTAACTACCAAAAAAAAACTTAAAATCTCAGACACATTATATATTCTGTAAATCAGAACAACTTAATGAATTTATTTTTAATTACTTTTCTTAACCTGCACTAATTGTGCACACATTATTATTGCAATTTTCATTTTTTTTTACATTTTTCTGTATTTTTTTATAATAAATAAGCATTTATATATATGTGTGTTACATCAAATTAAAGCCCTTTCTGTCCTTTAAAAAAACGATGTATAATATGTGTTGGTGCAACAAATTAGTAAAATGTAAATTGCAGTTGAACGCAAACAGCAAAAAATGAAAAAAATGCTGTTGTCATTAAGTGAAAGACAAGCTTTTGAAGCTCTGTCCTTAAGGGGTTAATGTAACTGTCAAGCACTTTGGGCAACAACGTTGCAATTAAATGTGCTATATAAATAAATAAAAGTTGAAATGCATTTCTCACTCTATCGAGCTTGCCATGTGCACTTTTTAAATTTGATCAATCAATTGGTTAGTGTAATGTTTACTATCTTTACTCACTCCAAACACTCCACACAGTTACTCTGCCCACTCCATAAAGTTACTCTGCCCAGTCCAACCTTTCCATGGTTACTCCAGCAACTCCAACCACACAACAGTTACTCCAGCCACTCCACCCAGTTACTCCGCCCACTCCAGTTGTAGACTACTGGTGGAGGCAAGAAGATTTTACACAATTTCCCCAGAAATTGTAGCTTTTCAAGTTTATTTCTGAAACTGGACATTTGCTAAGGTGAAGACCAGTGTAAGCACATTCCATGGGTGACCTGACCCCTTTTACATCATTGCACTACTTTTCAAAACAGTCACCCCCTGCTCTGCAGTTTCTCCCCCCTCAATAATACTGGTGGCTGAAGATGCTGCTGAAAAGATGAACAACTAATCATATCTACATTTTGAAGCATTATTTAAAAAACAAACAAAAAACACGTATTCAATGGATATAAAACCTTTAGACATGCTCAGTCTGCTCTAACAAGGTTTCAGATATCATGTATAGACTTTGCCTTAGGCCATCAAATACTGGACATCCTAAAAGATAGACCCACATATAGCATTGTCTTCTAGAGTTATTGTTATTTCTTACCAGCATCAGAGAGTAGAGTCTGACCTATTTAAAGTTATGTTATTTACTAAATATATGTAAACATAGTTTATGGTTTTTAACAGGTCAAGACCTCTAATGGGTGTGGGGTTATGTGCATGGAGAAAGCGGGTAGAGCCTGAGCCTGAGATTAAAGTCAAATTTCAAGGGTAAAGCTCCCACTGGTGAATACCTCACTACTACATCCACTAATCTCAAACTTTTCATTTATTTTGCTTATGCTTTGTTCATATAATTCTCAAATTACACAATAGACACTTCACTTTTAGGGAGTAAATTACACACACTCTATGTCGAAGAAGAGTGTAGAGGCTTTGGGACACACATCGTTGTACCCAACACCAATAAAAATAATTATTTGTTGTCTCAGTTACTATGAATAAACTGAGAAAGTGCCAAACAATAAAGTAGGTAACATAGCTGTCTAGGTTGAAAAAAAGACTAAAGGCCATCAAGTTTAACCCGAGGCCCATTCATTTATGCTTTTGATCCAAAAGAAGGCAAAAAAAAAACAACAATTGTAGCCTTTTCTAATTATTCCACAAATAGAGGGAAAATAATCTTTCTTGACTTCTTAATGGCAATCAGATTTCTCCTTGGATCAACAACCTGTTAACATACATATCTATTATATCCTTGAATATTATGTTTATGCAAAAAAGAACCCAACCTTTTTTAAATTATGTATTAAATCTGATAACACAACCTATTTAGGCAGAGAATTCCACATATTTATTGTTCTTACTTTGAAGTACCCTTTCCTCTGCTGTAAGTGAAAACACCTTTCTTCCAGTCTCAATGGGTGACCTCTGTTGTAAAGTTCTGCTAATGAACAGGTTAGAATATAGTGGTTTATCCTGACCTTGTATATATTTGTATAATGATATCATATCCTCTCTGATGTGCCATTTTTTCTAAAGAAAACAAATCCAGTTATTCTAGTCTTTCCTTATAACTAATATTTTCCATCCCTCTTACTAGTTTTGTAGCTCATCTCTGCACTTTTTGTAGTCCTGCCATATCCTTTTTTTTTAAATTGGTGCCCATAATTACACCACATAGTCAAGGTGGTGTCTTCCTATAAATTTGTAAGGAGTCAAAATTATATTTGGATCATGTGAATCAAAACCTCTTTTTATACACAAAAACCGCTTACTAGCTTTTGCAATGGCAGACCAGCTTTGCATATTGTTGTCTACTTTGTGATTTATATTATTGTTCCCAAGTCCTTTTCATTTAATGCTATCCCTAACTCAACCCCATTTAAGTTCCTTATGCAAAAATCATGATTGTGCATTTATCTGTATTGAATCTCATCTGCCAATTGCCTGCCCAGCCCCCTAATTTATATAAATCGTTCTATAGAGAAGTTATATCATGTTCAGACTTTCAGACTGTACTTTCTCACCTAGTTTTGGATCAGCTGCAAACACAGGCAAATTACTTTCAAAGCACCCTTCAAGATCATTTCTAAACAGAAGTTAAATATATACATATATATACGAAGTTAAAGAAAGAATGGGTGAATCGGTGAAGAAGCATTAATTGTTTTACCATTTATGTTTTTATACAATATTCTCTATGAGTGTGATAAATATTTTATCAACATATCTACACATTTTTTTACACATGTTTTGTGTACAACTCTAAAATATCCAATATTCTTGTATCTTAATGGTTACTGCATGCATTTAACTTGCCAAACTAAATCTAAAATACATTTTGTCTAAATTATAAATCACATATTGCAGTCTGACCTACATTTCTTAAATTGCTAATCTGTATGGCCCAAGTGAAGTTATCCCAGGGAATAAATATGGTACTGCATGAAAGAACTACTCTGATCGCATACTGTGAATGAGGTCATTAAGATGGATCGCACATACCCTTCTGTCTCCAAAGAGCAAACTATCTAGGACATCATCTGATACTATTTCAGTAGAAAAAAGCATTATTCATCTTTGACCTTTCTGCGTTAAGAAAAATAAATACTTGTTGAAGATGACGAGAGACAGCTTTGTATATATTGTTTTCAAAAAAAAATTCTTGTGCGTGAAACAAAAAATAATTTTGCTTTTAAAATATATACGCATACTCGGTAACCTAAATAAGAAAAATACTGCCAAATGATCTAAGCTACAATATATATAATATAGAGACTCTTAAAATCAGAATGCATGCACCACATTAGTGTTGGACTGTTGTAGTTATGTTACCTAGAGTTGCTTTGCTTAGTCTTCTTATTTTATATGAATCAATTTAGAAGTGGTTTGACAATAAAACAGGGCTTTGCACGGAACCTTTAGATTCTCTCCTCCACAGCCTTTTTGATAATGTTGAATTACCACTTACATACATCATTTTCGTCCACTTTGCACAGCTGAGATTGTCTGAGAGTGCTGATGATAGATTTTGAACCATTCAGAATAAACAGTTCATTAGAGAAGAACAATAGAGTTGTCTTAGTAATGATAGCCTGCAACATCCACATCTACTTGTGATATCCACTATTATTTAGGTGAATGTTGAAAATAATTAATTCTACATCTTTAAAACATAAACAAAAACGCGCTCTGTATACAACAAAACTTAACTGTGTTGACAGAATCTATACATTTAGAAAATACTTAATTCAAAAAAATATTGTATGTTAAAGGGTACATGTCATGCTCTCTATAGCTTATACTTTCTTTAAAGAAAATAAAATTCCATCTATACATTGTGCTAGCAGATTTGCTAGCAAATGTATAGATTGGGAGAAAACCCCATTCAAAAATATGTATTTCTCTAACCTGTCAGTCAATTCTTCAACATAGACTCTAAGTAAAAGAGTTGACTGAAGAGAGAGAGCAGAAAAGACCACAGGCAGTCCTTCTGCTCTACATGTATAGCAAATGCTGCGCATGCACTGTGATTGTGATGGTAACTCTGTAGGTGATGCTGCTAGCACTGACTAGGGATGATAGGAATGGAGTGACTATCTATCTATCTATCTGTCTGTCTAAATTATTATTTTCTGAAGTTAACTCTGGGTGAAATTCAGTCGACCAAATCCCAAATTAATAATGACTAAATGGAATGATATTTTACCATTCAAATTCGGTTCACATTTGGTAAACATTTGCTCATTTGAGCATTCAGCTACTTTTGAGTATTGTAAATTTTAAGCGTTTGGTCCGACTAAACCCTCCTATTTTATATTATTTGTTTATTTAAGTTTTTTTTTTAAAATATAGATTTTTTTTTCATTTAGTGGTTGTCCCAAACCATCAGTCATCTCTCCCACTCAAGAATAAGCCAAACCAGCACATCCATTGTCGGTTATTTCGTAATTCGGTTATATGATCTTTCAGAGTTTGGATAACCCGCTGTTCATGCAAAGTTTGGACAAATTGCAATTCGTGACAAACCAAATGCAGAAGTCTAGAAATTATCACTCTTTTTTACAGTAATATAAACTGTTATCACATAATCACTAGGTTATGATCGGGAAATAAGACATGACATGTAGAATTTGAAGTTGATGGTCAGATAAATGAAATCTGTAGATATTGTTTAGAAACATAGAAGCATAGAATGTGACGGCAGATAAGAATTAGTCTCTGGCCTTGTCTTATAGCTAGGATACCTTATGCCTATCCCACGCATGCTTAAACTCCTTTACTGTGTTAACCTCTACCACTTCAGCTGGAAGGCTATTCCATGCATCCACTACCCTCTCAGTAAAGTAATACTTCCTGATATTATTTTTAAACCTTTGTCCCTCTAATTTAAGACCATGTCCTCTTGTAGTGGTAGTTTTTCTTCTTTTAAATATAGCCTCCTCCTTTACTGTGTTGAATGCCCATTATGTATTTAAATGTTTCTATTATATCCCCCTGGTCTCGTCTTTCCTCCACGCTATACATGTTAAGATCCTTTAACCTTTCCTAGTAAATTTTATCCTGCAATCCATGAACCAGTTTAGTAGACCTTCCCTGAACTCTCTCTAAAGTATCAATATCCTTCTGTTAGGTCTCACCAGTGTTCTGTACAATGGCATGAGCACTTCCCTCTTTCTACTGCTAATACCTCTCCCTATACAACCAAGCTAGCATTTGCTGCTCTATTACATTGTCTGCCTACCTTTAAGTCATCAGAAATAATAACCCCTAAATCCTTTTCCTCAGATGTTGAGGTTAGGACTCTATCAAATATTCTGTACTCTACCCATCCAACATGCATTATTTTGCGCATATCCACATTAAATGTCAGCTGCCACAACTCTGACCAATTTTCTAGTTTACCTAAATCATTTGCCATTTGGCTTATCCCTTCTGGAACATCAACCGTGTTACACATCTTAGTATCATCAGCAAAAAGACATACCTTACCATCAAGACCTTTTGCAATATCACTAATAAAAATATTAAAGAGAATGGGTCCAAGTACAGTTCCCTGAGGTACCCCACGCGTGACAAGTCCAAGCTTAGAATATATTCCATTAACTACAACCCTCTGTTGCCTGTCACTGAGCCACTGCCTTACCCATTCAACAATATTGGAATCCAAACTTAAAGATTGCAGTTTATTGATAAGCCTTCTATGTGCAACAGTGTCAAAATCCTTACTGAAATCTAGGTAAGCAATGTCTACTGCACCACCCTGATCTATAATTTTAGTTACCCAATCAAAAAAATCAATAAGATTAGTTTGGCATGATCTCCCTGAAGTAAACCCATGTTGTCTCTGATCTTGAAATCAATGTGATTTTAGATGTTCAACAATCCTATCCTTTAACATGGTTTCCAATACTTTCACCACTTACAGGCCTATAGTTGCCCGACTCCTCCCTACTACCTTAGGTTACGAAGTTGTTAAAGAGACTCTAAGAAGGGAGCCAGGGGATTATACTACAAAGGAGACTGAAGATTTGGTGGGAGGAAGGTTAGTCCTTGCTGAGCTTGAGCATTTGACTCAGGATGGACCAGGTTTGGGGCAGATGCAAATTACTTCTTAGGTTTCTTCTTGAGATTGGGTGCCAGTTGCAAGAAAGAAGAGGATTGATGAGCTTGTGTAAATATATTTTGGGGGTGCTCAAGTTAAAGGTATACTATCGTCACCAAAACAACTTTAGCTTAATGAGCAGTTACAAGAGAGACATGGTTTAGGCTACAGTTTCAAATGTGCTTTTGGAGCGCTACAATGCTTTTTGAACTTGGTGATCAGTTACAGTAAAGACAAGGTTTGGTTGTTAATGTGAATGTTTTTTATGGGTGCCAAAATACTTGCTGAGCCTGGAAATCAGTTGCATAAGAGTTGTGGTTTGGGAACTGGACGTGAAAGCCTTTTTGAAGTGCCTAACATTTTTTACTGCACTTAGTGATCCAGGTGAAGGTGGGAAAGGGCTCAATTTTCTTGTAAAAATCAACCTAATGCAGATCTGCAGACCAGGTCGATTTTTTAAAATTTCTTTTAACCATTAAACCTTTTAGCAATATATACAATAAAAGACCAGTTACAGATTAATTCTAAGATAAGTATGTTTTCAAGTTATATACAATTTGTGCACTAGATGGCGCTAGAGTTTGTTAAAGGAGCTCTGTCAGTGTTTGGACTACACTATGTATCTCTTCTATGTTTTGATATTTTAATGAAACGAATAGATTACATTACATGCACATATTTTAAAGGATTACATGATGAATGGAACTATGGGATGAGTGAAAAAAGTGTAGGATTCTACGGGATTGCATTTAAGGAATAAAAAAATAAACCGGAGGGACGTACGTGTGTCCATTTTGTATTTTTTTAGGTAATCTCCTTGTTTCTGTTTGGTGATCAGTAGAAATTAGAAAAAACATATGTATGTATTGTTCACAAAGTCAAGTATTGCTTTCAGGTATAATTGGTTTTCCATTAGATGTCAACAAAATTTATTTAATTATGTACACATACATATTTTGTATTGTTTTGAATTTTAATTTAGGCAATAAATTAAATGAGAAATAGACATAAACAATTATATATACACAATTATATCAAGTGCATGTTTCCACATCCTGCAGTTTTTTTAAAATCAAAATTCATGTCTCAATGAGCCAGGAGATGGGTGGGTGGATTTGTCCAAAGAATTCAGTCTCAGAGCAAACTGCAAGAATTTTTCAGACTGTAACAAATTGCACTTTACACACGTTTGATGTGACAGCACTTACTGTAAGTGGGCATTATGTCCACAAATATGCATTACTTTTACATTCGAGCTGGAGATTTCTTTCCATCCGAACTGAATTTCAGCCAAATTTGGGTTAGTCTGGTGATCGGTTTGGTTGAATTCTCGAACTATGTGTCCAAAAGTACCTGGATAATAAACCAACAGAAATGAGCAATGTTGGACATGTTCGGTTCGTGATTCTGAGCCAAAAACATACATATATATATATATATATATATATATATATATATTTACTGGGAATATTGTACTGATGACTAGACTTGGAGATCCATTTCAGGCCGAACTGCAATTTGTCCAAATATGGGCCGATTGGGTGTTCAGTGGATTTCGCAACCTCAATGCTGAAAATGTTTGGTTCGACTTGTGATCCTGGATTTCTGTGATTTCCGTGGCACAAAAAAAGAGATGACTGATGGGAAAAAAGATAAGTAATGGTTAGGGGACAGTCACTAAATGAAGATTTTATTCACAGACCAAGTAAGACGTGAGCAATAGAGGGAACAATAAGCAGCAGTGGAAAAGTCTTTGTCTATATATTATGTATTTATGAAGATATAATATATAACAAAAAATCTATATCTATATATCATATTTTTAACAAATAAATAATGTAATAAATATATAAATATCGATTTTCACTACTCCTCCTGTTTAGTTTTTTTACTTGATTTGTGAACCAAATGACAGGAAAATACTCCTATCAGTTTGCTGCAAAATACATACATAGTATTATATTGGGTGTATATTTTGCAGCACACTGATTTTCTCCCCCCTTTTTGGTTCTTCTGATATGGTCTCCAAATCGTGATTTCGGTTACGAAATTCTTCCGAGTTAAACATAACTAAATTGTCCTGAAAAATGTTCTATTTGCGGAAAACATAGCGTAGCTGAGACACGTTTTCTCGTTGTGCAGAAGTCTAATGGAGATCATTTTAGGTATTATTTCTCTGCTTTATATTGATGTGTGATGGACACAAAGTGTATGCAATTATTATGTTATTCATCACTATCCAGTACTCATTTCATTCATGGCTATGGTGCAGTATTAATTGCCTTTCATTATTAGCGCTTTAATGTAAAACCTGATACCACACAACCCTTGGGGTTAAGTGATTCCCACGATTTTTCTAATTTCTCTACAAACAAAGCTTATCCTTTGCTTATAGAACGGGTGCTAACAGAAGTGTAATGTACATTTAAAATCTTTCATCCTTTCTTTCTGTGTGTTGCTTGGGATCTCAGGTATGTGGTCACTTGACCTAAATCAAGTAATGCAAAGTATGTATCTGCTCTATGTTCACCTTCCTTGGTCACTTTACCATATTGTCTTCTGTCCACACCATCCCACCTCTTACGTGCAGGACTTCTTTAGGGTGACGCCACTATTTACAAAATGCCTTATCAGATCACAAACCCCAGTCCACTGAGGAATTCCTAAAACCACATTTCCTAAAAAAATAAACAAAATAAATATTTAGAAAAAAACCTACATAATGTTCTTGTAGTCTGCTTCAATTTACCATATTTTATTTTTCTACTTTCCATTGATTTAGATATGCATATTGTATGCCTGGCAAACTTTCCTATTCACTGCTTTTAACCTACCTTGTAATTATATCCCTCTTTATATCCCTCTTCTTTAAGTTTTTTTTAAACAGGGCTCTTTTCACATTTTGTGTCTACACCTCTTAGCATTATTAATGTTAAAAGTCCAGAAATCTATGGCAGAAGATATCAGGGAACGGTACAGAAACTGCCTTAATTATTACATGCACACAGGTGTTCAGGGGTACGAACCTCCTGAGTAAATAAAGGAAGGGGTTAATGATCCTACCTTATTGCTTGATTTCCTATCGCTTTATTTCTCTGTAAATCAATAAGCATAATCTAATCTGTCTTGGGTATTCTGTTGTCCACTTTCAGATCATGCCCCTGCAGTCTAACTGCTCAATTCTCTGCTCATTTAGGAATGAAATCACGTTGTTTATACAGCCCTTGTCACACCTCCCTGCATGTGACTTGCACAGCCTTCCTAAACACTTCCGAGAGATTTTATGTTTAAACCTCCTTTATTACACAGTCTGTTTAATGTAGAATTTCTTATCCCCTGCTCTGTTAATAATAGCTTAAGTCGCTACATGAGACTTTGTGTTAGAGTAAAGTTGAATTTACAGAGCAGGAGAAAAATAACTTCATGCACGCTGTGTGATTTAACTTCTAAATGGCAGTGAATTGAGCAGTGAGATTGCATGGGGCATAATCTATACAGTAAAACTGTTTCATTAAGTTAAAGGGTTTTTTTTTTTTGCATATTACGAGTTTATAACAATTAATGCAAATGTATTTAACAAAATATGAAAGTAACAAAAGGGAAGGAAACAAGAAAAAAAATAAAGAATTACGAATTTTTTTTGTGAACATTAAACAACACTTATGAAATTGTGCTATTTTTTGTCTTAAGAATTAATTACAGTTGAATCTCTGCAGTGATAACACAATAATATGGTTGTTTAATAATGTTAAATTTAAACGCTGACTTTCTGATACAAAACATGTAATAATATGTTGTCTATCGTAGATCGAAGCTGGTGAGGCACCATCAGAAGCTAACAGTGAACCCAGGCCGTTGCCAGCAGAAAATGGCTTGAACCACGCTACAACTCTGACCCCTAAGACTTCATCTCAAACTGCTCCCACTCAACCTGTTCCAGGTAAAAAAATATTCATCATAATTTTGCTGTTTAGTTCTCCGAAATAAGTCTTTCCAAACAATTTCTGGGTATTTGTGCATTCTACATGTGAGCTCTTGTAGAACAAATGTTGTGATAAAGAATATAGTTCAACAATCCATAGTGGGATTCATTCACTAAACTTGGACTTGGGGGAGAACTGACAGGGACATTGAGAATAATGTAATTGTAGCTGGAATAAAAAGATTTGTGAACACATCTATTCAGCCCACGTTTTTCAGTCCCCTTGTCAATTCTCTGCGATTCCAGATTTGGTAAGTAAACACTAATTTGTTTTTTGGAAAAATGAAAATCTAATGGTTTTGAATTTTGATTCAGAATAGCCATATATTATATTATTATTATATATTAATATATATACACATTCATAACAACATATCTCATGTTTTTTTGTTCATGGAATTAAAGGTATACTTTAAGGACCAAACAACTTTCGCTTACAGGGACACTGTAGACACCCAGACCACTTTAGCTAATTGAAATAGTCTGGGTGCTGTGACCCTTTTGCACTTAGTGTTGCAATGTAAAACATTGCAGCTCTAAGTCTGCCCACAGTGGCTATCTACCAGACAGCCACTAGAAGGCTACCGGAATCCAAACAGGCTTTTGGTCCGTTATCTGATTCTGGACGTCCTCACGGACTTCCAGTGTCAGATTTTCCCCATAGCGGAGGTCCCCTATGAGGAGGTCTAATGTGCGGCCATTGCCGTTCATGCGCATTAGGACTCCCTAGCCGACTGCCGTCGGCGGGGGAGGAGCATGGGCAGAGCCTGACCCAGCACTGAGGGACATCGGTGCTGTATTCAGGTAAGTGGCTCAAGGGGTTTAACCAGAAGGCATGTCAGATTTTGAAGATTTCATTGAACACAAACGTATTTTTCGCAACTAAAACTGTATAATGAATTTATAATTTATTATAGACTCATAGCACAGTTTACGAACTTACTGCATCTTCTTAACTTTACTTTTTACACAAGAAACCTTCTCTTTTCCTAAGACAATATGTATTTTTAATTTTAGGTTCTGTCAAAGTTCCTGCCAAAACAGAAGACCTTATAATGAGTGTCTTAACAGGTAAATTCTTTTTGAAACTTTGTGAGCCTGATGCTGCCAATGCCAACATTCTGATGTATATATATAAGCCCTGTTCTTGTGCTCCCACCTCTAGTAAATATTTACATTTACTACCCAATCCCCAAAAATGTATTAATGAAAAAAGATGAACGTGGGCAGTGTGCTATGTATAAAAAGCCACCACACTGGTGTTAAGATAGTGAAAAGTTATTTGTTATATATTTATTTAGAAATGTTTTAATGTTTTTATTCATTTCATTAGATTAATATGATATCAGTTTTATGTCGGTTTTAAATCAGAATTGTTAAGCTTTTCACATTCTTTAGAGCATGTTTTTTATTAATGAAAGCACTTCAAGCACCATAACCACTACACCGTGCTGTAGTGGTTGTGATCTCAGGAGTTCCCTTTCACCCCACCCCACATTTTAAGTAGTCAAATATTTTATAAAGTTTGACCTCTTACCTGGACTATGCTAGGCTCTGCTTCCCTTCTCCACTACAGCCATATGAGCTAAGCTGGGCAGTGTAATTCGTTGATGTTCTCAGCCAATCAGCTAGCCCTGCACTACTGGGCATAGCTCAGTAGAGCCTGGATCTCCTTCTGGCTCTTCTGGTGGCTGGGAGGAGGTAGGAAACGGAATCAGATGGACCCCCATAAGAAGTCAAACTGCTTTTAAAATGGTTTATCTGGTTACAAAGGGTAAACGCCATGACGCACTGTAGTGGTTACTGTGCTTGGAATACTCATTTACTGCTTCACAAACATAATATGCTCAGAAATAGACAATGAGTACTATGGGACCGGTCAATGAACCAAAAGTGAATAACTATTCAATGACTATAAATATATTTAACTGCAAAATATTTTGTTTAAACATTCATTGCAGAAGTGGAAGCTCAGACCATTGATGAACTGAAACAACAAAAGTCTTTTGTTAAACTTCAAAAGAAGCACTACAAAGAAATGAAGGACCTCGTAAAGAGGCATCACAAGAAAACCACCGATCTCATAAAAGAGCACACAACGAAGTACAATGAGATTCAGAATGATTACTTGAGGAGGAGGGCAATACTGGAAAAGACTGCAAAACGAGACAGCAAGAAAAAGTAAGTATACATCGGTCTGTCTATCTGAATTATTTGCTCCAATAATGACAAAAAGGATTTTTAAAGGAACACTCCAGTGTCCAGTGTTAAAGGACCACTATAGTGCCAGGAAAACATACTCCTTTTCCTGGCACTATAGTGCCCTGAGGGTGCCCCCACCCTCAGGGACCCCCTCCCGCCCGGCTCTGGAAAGGGGAAAGGGGTTAAAACTTACCTTTTTCCAGCGCTGGGTGGGGAGCTCTCCTCCTCCTCTCCTCTCTCCTCCTGGGCTGAATGCGCACGCGCGGCAAGAGCTGCGCGCGCATTCAGCCCGTCGCTAGGAAAGCATTTACAATGCTCTATGGACTGGCGTGCTCTCACTGTGAAAATCACAGTGAGAAGCACGCAAGCGCCTCTAGTGGCTGTCAATGAGACAGCCACTAGAGGAATAGGGGGAAGGCTTAACCCATTCATAAACATAGCAGTTTCTCTGAAACTGCTATGTTTATTAAAAAAATGGGTTAACCCTAGAAGGACCTGGCACCCAGACCACTTCATTAAGCTGAAGTGGTCTGGGTGCCTAGAGTGGTCCTTTAATTCCCACTAGATCGTTGGTAAGAGGGTCTTCTCACCAGGAGCTCCGCTTCACCCCTGGGAGATCCTCACAAGTAAAGGTTTCCATGCCAGTCCAATGCTTCTCATAGTGCAGGTGTGGCAATCACATAGAGAAGCATTAAATCCAGGTAAACCAAATCAAATTCAAATCAATGAAGGTTCCTTAACAAAAAGCTGAGAATGACCACATCCATATGTTTATAGTAAGACAGACAGATTAGCCCTAAAGTACATTCAGTGTACTGGTTGTCCTCTAGCTATTCTCAGTCAACAATTGGAGAAGATTCTGAAGCACAGAGATTGAGATCTGAGAGCATCTTTATTTAGTATTTTGTAAACAGATTATTAAAGAATGTAAAAGTTAGAATAAAACATACCTGAATATAGTGAATATACCGTATCGTCAATTTGGATTGATGAGTATTTGTTTATTTACGTACACACAATACTTTGGAGCCTTGAAAAGACTCTGTGGCTGGTGGTACAGTCTTCCTCAGAGGCTCTTCCAGGTTTTCCAAAGTCAAACTCACTACTACTACTTAACCCTGTTATTTACTAAGGTGAGAAGTCGATGGTTATAATAGATGAAGTGAAAAAAAAAGTCATCTATTCTGTCAGATCTGATACTTTGGCCTAAAACATGAAATTCACTCTGAATTCACTTTGAAAACTCGATTTAGGGAATAATCCTGAAAGTAAAAGGAAAATGGATCATGGACAGAAAAAGAAAAATTAAAGAATTTTTAATTGATAAATAAAAATGGTTTTAGTAAAATTTTGATGAGAACCCTACTCAAATACCGTACTTTCAGTTGTTAACTTGTAGTTTATCATAAAATATGTGCTGTTTATTTTCTCTATATGTTTATTTTACTGGGTGATTATTATTATTGCATATCCCACAGTAATGTGTAATAGGTAAATTATAAATACTATTAAAGGAACACTATAGTGTTAGGACTATAAAAATTCACTTAAGTGTCCCCCTACATATCTAGGTGTCCACCCTCTTCCAGGGGTTTAAAATGTAAGTTTTTTATCTTTTGCTCTCCATAAAGCCGCTCCTTATCTTTGTCTGAGATCATCAATGTTGATGATCTCAGCCAATCCAAAGCTTCTCCATATAGAAACATTGGGAGGCTTGTTTACATTCACGGCAGAATGCCACGCTGTGCCAATCAAATGCATTCAATGAAAGTAATTAGAGCTATAACCATATATACTCAGTTATAGCTGTGGAAGCAACACTAATGCCTGTATTCCTGACTATCATTAGAAGCATGTTAACCCTGAAATGTAAGCACTGCACTTTTTGCAAAAGGGCTATGTTTTTTGCGGCAGGTTTGAAATACCAGGGGCATGGTACGCAGACCACTCCATGGGAAGGGTAACAAAAAGCAAGTCAGGGTATAAAGAACAAAGAATACAGATAGCTCCGCTCAAATAACTTCTCAATTAAAAAAAAAAAAGTAAAAAGTTCAATAACACAAGAATGGAGACAAATAAAATCAGCATAGCGATGCATTTAGCGATATACACTCCTTGTATGAATGCCTAACAAGTAGTAATGTGAAAAATTGAAAAGAGTTGAAACAGAACAAGGTAAAATGGAATGGACTGCAAAAGAGATTCAGAGATTCTTACAGGACTGGTGACAATAGGAAAAAATCTCATTGGGCACGAGATGGTATTTTCAGTTTTTTGGGAAGTTCTGAAGACGTATAATGGATTAAAGGACCACTATAGTGCCAGGAAAACAAACTTGTTTTCCTGGCACTTTAGTGTTAATAGCCCCCCCCCCACCACCCTCATGGCCCCCCTCCCGCCGGGCTCTAGGGGGAGGAAGGGGTTAAAAACTTACCTTTCTCCAGTGCCGGGGAATCTCCTCCCTCTTCCGACGAATGTGCATGCACGGCAAGAGCTGCGCGCGCATTCAATCAGTCCATAGGAAAGCATTTATCAATTAAATAATAATGAGACAGCCACTAGAGGCTGGATTAACCCTAATGTAAACATAGCAGTTTCTCTGAAACTGCTATGTTTACAGCTGCAGGGTTTACCACAGATGGACCTGGCACCCAGACCACTTTATTGAGCTGAAGTGGTCTGGGTGCCTATAGTGGTCCTTTAATAAAAATAAATTAGTAGAGAAATTAAAAACTATAGCACTTTACTCATTTCCCAATGCACTTTCACCATGTGTTAAATATATTGCCTTTTACATATGCATTCCATCTTGTTTTATTTTGCTCAGATATATTTTCTGCAGTTGAGTCTGTGAACATGTAACAAAACCTGAAATGGGAAGAAGCATGCACCAAACATTTCAGCTGAGATACAGTTCTTACATCATAGTTAAAGAATAATTCAAGGTCTGCTACAGCTTTTCTTTGGCAGCTGCATACAAATGACTAGCTTATCAACAAATATCACAAATGCTCCTTGTAGCAGAAAATAACATGAAGCACAATGTGGCAATCAGTGTTTTGCTAGAATTTACGGCAAGAGAATTACTGGAGGCTCTGTGTTGGTGATATTGTCGAATGTTTTGATACGGAGGGAAAACATATTCGCTGACTCTGAAAATGATAAAATTGGATATTTCATGTGAACTGTAATGGAAACATAACCATTTTCTCGCTACAGTTGTAGAATTTATTAGCAATAATAGACATATTAAAGTTTATTGCGAGGTGCGTGGGATTTGCTGAAACTGCAGCTTTTATTCCAGCAGTAAATAAAGCGCTTTAATGTGAGTAATTCAGCTCTTTTGGTAATTGATATATTCTACCAGCATTACAAATCATGGGAAAATGTTTTCAAAGACATTTTAATATTTCTTCCGTGCATATCATTTCCTTTTTTTTCTGCAACTAGTTTAGCAAGCCACCTATTCCCGTAGATCTGGGGTAGAACCTAAAGATTGTTTGTAAGAAGACAAGTGTATAATGCACACACTAAAAAGATGGAATACTTCCTGCAGGGTGATCCAGAAAGGGAGGGCCAGTCTCTCGAGACAACAAATGGAAGAAAACATAGGTATCCAGGCACACCTGAGGTTTCTTCTAAAAGGCAGTCTTTTATCGCGAACCAAAAAAGTGGAGACAAGGTTTTGGCTCCTCTCTGAACCTTTATCGAGACTTTATAAAGGCTCAGAGAGGTGCCAAAACATTGTCATCACATTTTTGTCCTAATAAAATACTGCCTTTTAGAACCTAAAGATTAGCCGGTTCAGTTCTTCGAATCAAGGATAGTGAAGGTTAGGTACAGTGAGGGAAAAAAGTATTTGCACCCCTGATAATTTTGAACGTTTGACAACCGACAAAGAAATGATCAGTCTATAATATAATGGTAGGTGTATTTTAACAGTAAGAGACAGAATAACAAAACAAACAAAAAAAATCCATAAAAAAGCTTGTCAAATAAGCTATAAACTGATTTGCATGTCAATGAGTGAAATAAGTATGTGATCCCGTATCATTCAGCAAGATTTCTGGCGCCCAGGTGTAAAACACAGGGCAGAAGCTGAGAGTGGGGGGAGTACAGGTCAGAAGCAGAGAGTGGGGGGTGGGACACAGGGCTGAAGCAGAGAGTGGGGACGGACGCGGCAGAAGCGAAAAGTAGAGAGGGTAGGACACAGGACTGAAGCAAAGTAGGGTGACCAGACACGGGGCAGAAGCAAAAGCGTGGGGAACGCAGGGCAGAAGAAGAGTGGTGGGAGTGGACACAGGAAAACCGCACAAAAATGCGTCGTGAACAGGGCAGAAGCAGAAGTGGGTGGGTGAGACGCTGAGGCAGAAGCAGAGAGTAGGTGGAGTGGGACACAGAGGGCAAGAAACATATAGTGAAGAGGTAGAGATACAGGGCAATAGTAGAGAGTGGGGAGGAGGACGGGCAAGAAGCTTGAAGTAGAGGGTGGGACACAGGGCAGAAGCAGATAGTGGTGGGGAGATACAGGGCAATAGTAGAGAGTGGGGGGTGGGACACAGGGCTGAAGCCGAGAGTGGGGGGACCGAACACAGAGCAGAAGCAAAGCGTGGGGGGTGGAACACAGGGCAGAAGAAGAGAGTGGGGGGAGTGGACACAGGGCAGAAGCAGAGAGTGAGGAGGTTGGGACACAAGGCAGAAGAAGCAGAGAGTGGGTGGGTGGTGGGACACAGGGCAGAAGCAGAGAGTGGAGTGGGTGGGACACAGGGCAAGAAGCAGATAGTGGTGAGGAGATACAGAACTGATAGTAGAAGTGGGGGTGCAGGACACAGGAGGCTGAAAAGCGAGTGGGGGACGGGAGCAGAAAGCGTGGGGTGGGGCTGGGGCAGAAAGAAGAAGAGTGGTGGGAGACACAGGGCAGAAGCAGAGAAGTGGGGATTTGGGACACAAGGCAGAAAAACAGAGAGTGGGGGTGGGACACAGGGCTGAAGAAGAGAGTGGGGGACTGGACACACAGAAGACAGAAGCAGAAAGCGTGGGGACGCGCTGGGGCAGAAGGAGAGTGGTGGGAGTGGACACAGGGCAGAAGCAGAGAGTGGGTGGGGGGGAAACACGGCAGAAGCAGAGAGTGGAGGGGGGATACAGGGCAGAAGCAGAGAGTAGGGTAGAGGATGCAGGGCAGAATAAGAGAGTGGGGAAGGGGACATAGGGCAGAAGCATAGAGTAGTTGAGGGGACTCAGGGCAGAAGCAGAGAGTGGTGGGGGGATACAGGGCAGAAGCAGAGAGTAGGGGATGGGACACAGGGCAGAAGAAGAGAATGGTGTGGCTCCCAAAAACGTTTTCCTAAACTTTCTCAGCTGCAGCCATTCAACCAGATCACAGAGATCTGTACATATATATCTAAATGTACAGACCCTCATAATAAGGAGAGGATCAATGGCAGCAAACAGTGTGTGATCTCCATGCCCAGGAAATCCTAAATGCAGAGTCTGAGAGAATTAGAGCTCAGCACAGGGACCCAGAGCACAGCCATCTGCCCACAGCCAATACACGTGAGAAGCACACACAGCTCCTGGATGGCACACAATCAGCCTGATCACTCCAGTCCACTGCTGGATCTTACCTTTAGCAGTCTCCTGGTGATGCTGGCTGAGGTTGATGGTAGTGAGTGTGAGCAGCAGCTCATTCCAGCCTCTGCTCTCCATGCTGCTGCCTCCTCCTCCTTCCTCCGGTGCGGTGCTCTCTTATGAAGCTGGGAGGAAGTAATCAGCTGTCACTTCCTCCCAGCATTCTCTAGAGGGACCCGGTCATGCTACTAAAGGGCTACAGCACCAGACCGGGACCCTTTTCGACCGGCCCCCTCTAAAGTGATGAAAGTAGTGGGCCCATTTGGAAGCTGCTTTGGGCCCCCAGGAGTAACCGGGCCTGGGCAGCAGCTCCGTTTGCCCCACTGTAAGGACGGCCCTGATACTGTCAAACATGGAGGTAGAAACATTATGCTTTGGGGGTGTTTTTCTGCTAAGGGGACAGGACAACTGCACCGCATCAAAGGAACGATGGACGGGGCCATGTACCGTCAAATCTTGGGTGAGAACCTCCTTCCCTCAGCCAGGGCATTGAAAATGGGACGTGGATGGGTATTCCAGTACGACAATGACCCAAAACACACAGCCAAGGCAACAAAGGAGTGGCTCAAGAAGACGCACATTAAGGTCCTGCAGTGGCCTAGCCAGGGAGCTAAAGGTTTTAGTTGCCAAATGTCGGCCTTGAAACCTTAAAGACTTGGAGAGGATCTGCAAAGAGGAGTGGGATAACTACAAGAAACGTATGACCTCTGTGATTGTAAACAAGGATTTTGCTACCAAGTACTAAGCCGAAAGGGTCAAATACTTATTTCACCTATTGACATTCAAATCAATTTATAACTTTTTGACATGCGTTTTTCTGGATTTTGTTTTTGTTATTCTGTCTCTCACTGTTAAAATATACCTACCATTAAAATTATAGACTGATCATTGCTTTGTCAGTGGGCAAACGTTTAAAATCAGCAGGGGATCAAATACTTTTTTCCCCTCACTGTACTCCTGATATCACAAACTAATTACCCTTAAAAAATATATTTATGACTTATCTATAGCTTACTCTTTAAAAATTGTGCCTAAATATCAACTGTCACATCTTGTATTGCATATTTAATTTCTATATACCTCAATACCGCTGTTGTGGCATACTGAGGCTGTTTGTTAATTTGTGCACAACAAAAATAAAGAATAAAAAAAAATATATATATAAAAAATAAAAAAGCAAATAAAAACAGTTCATTTTTGGAAGTCTTACATTGCCTCTCCAACTCCACGTACTTTGCATTATTGTGAGAGATGGGCAAAAATTTGCAGGGATTTCCTGGGTCTTCCATTAATCACGGACCCCTGGCACATATTCTCACTTCTTTCCATTCTTGTGTGGTAGGGCTTGGCATTTTATATATAAGTGTGGGGATGATGATCTTCATTTCATCTTGCTTCATGACAAGCATGTAGGTAACACTAGGCAAGTCTGTCATGATATGGCTATTCACGGGGACCTGCACTTTCTTCATGCCTTTTAAATGATGTACCATATCAAATTCACTGTGAGGTTTGGAATCTCTTTGAATGTGTTTTTGTGTCTCCCAAGTAGCTTTGAAGTTCTATGAGAATTGTGTAATTATTTATCATATGCTACTTTTCAGGCAAAACATTCTCAAGTGTCGTTCAGGCTTGATTGCGTAAGTTTCTGTTGATAACGAAGTCGCATGTTTCATAGGTAGTTTGGCTGGAATGGAACCTAACACCATGTGTATATTAATCTAAATGAGTGCATACAGTCCAAGCATGGTGCATCTTCACAAGTATATTTTGAGGTGTCAGGAGCAGTGCATTAATAAGGAGTGTACTTCAGCTTTGCCTGCTCTGTTCCCAGTTCTGTCCCCATAGAGCAACATTTAAGTAATCATGCTGATGTTACTGGGTGACCCACTATCTCAGTAGAAGAGCCACTGTACTGTCAAGATCTTTGAATGAGCAAACCATGGCTTCCCAACTTCCATGGTCTACAAGAAGGACTACACCAAACAGTTGTATAGCTAAATGAGCATCTATGAGGATTCCACTTTTTAGGTTTGCTCTGGTGTTGACTTGTTAAAAAATAAAAAATAAATTGCAGGTCTAATGCTTTTAAAATGTATAACAGAATACTGAATACTGAATCTTTAAATGTCTCACGTTTTTTACAGTTAAACATGCAAGTTTCCTATCTTGGTGACATAATGCATGACCTTCCTTTGTGTTTTTTTTTATTACACTAAAATAAGGTGAGGTACTCAGACTGCAATGTGTGTTTATGTGGGTTTAAATACAACTTGGTGATTTTTGTATGATGCTGTTAGGTTCACTATGCCAATTCATATCTATGTAGCTGCACAGTTAATACTTTCTTTTTGTCCACCTTTTTACGTAGATGTGAAGGAGGCAGTCCTGATCATAATTCTTCAACCGTTGAACAAGATTTAGCTGCGCTGGATGCAGAAATGGCTCAAAAATTAATCGAATTAAAGGAACAACAGCAGCAACAACTTCTTAATCTCCGCCAAGAACAGTATTATAGTGAAAAATATCAGAAAAGAGAACATATTAAACAGGTTAGTAAAATTTTCTTGTATAATGGAAATATAAATCTGTCATTTGCCATTTTAGTCCAATAGGAATCAGGGTGTAAATATAAATATTAGTGTGTTTTAATAAAAGGGTAACTGCGGCTCAAACAACACTCGTGAAGGTTACCTTACATCCCTCACCACAGGTACAATTTAATAATTAATATTACAAGTTAGAATGCTTATAAAATCTTGCCCGCTTGCAATATTTCTTACAGAGTAGCAACATATGTAAAAACACAACAAAAGAACAATACATAGTGCAGATGGCAGTAGTAAATATTCCACAGATAACAAACAAATAGATGCACTCACATGAGGTAGAGCCCAAAAATGATATGCTCACTTTATGTGCAGTTAAGCCTTTTACGGTAGCATGCCAGCATTGTTTAATCCTGGTGTTCCAATCTCCAAGAGAAAACAGGAACAAATTATAGTTCAGTATATGTGTTTATAAACCAGATAGCCAGAGAAAGATGTCATAGTGTCACCGTACTATTTAAACTTCTAAATTAAATTAAAGTAATGCTTTCCTGTTCTCACATTTAATGGGGAACCTGCAAGGGGAAAGGAGAGAAATCTTGTCTGGACGCATCCTGAGATTGCAAAGCGTATCTGTTAATTTCTCGTTATTCCTAACATGCCTGTTGTGGAAAGCAAGAAAGGCAATCTGTTCAATGTGTATGTGTTTAATGAATATAATACATTCCTTTATTTTATAGGAAAACCGATTAGAATTTTTTAATAAATTTTTTTCAAAAAGCAGGAAGAGTGCATATAGTGTAGTCTCATGAAAAAGACTGTGGGGATTATATTATTTATTTATTTTTAAATTAATTTAGTTGCAGTTAAGGCAGTCAAACAGGGATGCGGTCAAGCACGTTACGTGAGCCTGCCCAGAGGCTAAATAGGGCATTATAAAGCAAAGTCACACATCAGAAATTAGTAAGCATACAGGAACAGAACTGCTTCCGTGAATGGCATATCACTTAGGAGAACTTCTAATAACCATATGTTAATCAAATATCTTACATGTGTGGGGCAACAGATAGTTGCTACACTGGCAATAAGGGACTTTTTGTCAGTAGTTTCGACAAGACTGAAACCAAAGTATGCTGTGTTTTGATTGACTTGTTTATAATAGCGGTTTGAAGTAGAGCCATAATTGGAAGAGGTGGGAGTTATAATGCGGTTATTTTTATCTTCTTTTTATGCTCCCTTTACTTGTTAACTCTGATAGGAGTGGAGGTTGGAAGGTAAATGCTACAATAAAAACAAATACACTTTACACCCTGTACTTCAATTGGCTCTAGTTTCTAGTTTTATCATCAAGAGGTAAATGTTCCTGTTCCCTGTGGTGGTAACACATATTGGAGAAACTGTTCTCTTTTTCTGTATATCATCATAGTTCCTTTTTCTTTTTACCTTTTTACACTACTTTCTGGTACCAAAGCCTCGCTCAACCAAGATCATCCTACTAGGACAGGGCTGTCCAAAAGGTAGATCCCCTGATGTTGTAGAAATACAACTCCCATGGTGCTCTGCTTGCCTTCAGAATGCCCTATACAATGACAAAGCATCATGGAAGCTGTATTTCTAACATCTGGAGATCTACCTTTTGGGAACCCCTGCACTAGGATAATGTGTTCAAACCAACATCCTAATTTAAGGGCTAATTAAAAAATTTATATTTTTGTTTTTTGAAAACATTAACTGTATCAAATCTAATTTGATAAGTAAAAAAGAAAAAAGAAACCATATAAAAACTATGAAAGAACGAAATACAAAATAAAATAAAATGAACATAACATGGATAACTTCCTGCTTGATGTGTTTCTGCTCACAGATTCCTAAATGTAAAAAAAACACATCAAGTGTCTTTATATTTAGCCTTAACAGCATCTTCATTGTAAAGAGACAAACTATTCTTTTTTTTTTCACCTTAAAAAGTACCACACACATCAAGCAATTAATTTACTTATTTTAAAGTCAATTTACATTCCCGAATTGTTTAATTATCTACTGTGTTTCTGCAATGTACTTGGAGTAAGGAACAATTAAAATATCCCCTTGGGCTCCGTTTAAATTAATATTTATTCAGAATCTAAAACAACATTTTAGATAAATGTGCCAACTGTTCTTGTAACTGGTTTTGATTGATGAATTGTCCTATTCTTTTAAATAAGGAAAAACAATAGACAACCACAATTTAAGTCCATTAAGGCAATGCTCCAATTATTCAGTTGAGCTCAATTTTGGTTGCATAGCTGTTGTTTTGGCCTATCTAAACAGCACAACCTACAGGTTATATTTTTTACCAAGATAGTCAAGCACCACGATAGATCAGCTGCTATAAAACACAAATTATCGCAATGAGGATTACACTGTACGGGGAAAGGTTTGCAATACTTGACAGCATCAAACAAGTCACAGGAAGACTAATGCGTCACATAACACAATGCCATCCTCTACAATGAATACGTTCAGTAAATTTACATGGCTCTGGTATGAGCTATTTCAGGGCTATGATCTATAGCTTACATATATGGTATTTGGATTAATTGATGGATGGGTGAATGGATGGATGGATAGACACATTTCTATAGATTTACCTTGAAATGTGAAAGTACCTGCTGAGTTCATGTGACTGTACATGTTTTTACATTCTTTACGCTGAAACCTGAACCTTCTTACTAAGGTCATCTAAACCCAGCAGATCTCCATAGACATACTAAGGTGTACTGCTGACATTAATATAAAAATCTATTAAAGTAGCATTCAAATAGTATCCAGGAAATGTAAGTTTCCTTTAACATTAATAAATTCAGCAGATCCCTTTGAAAGACTTATTGTCCTAGCTCTCCTCGTCTTTTTTCTGTACACCACCCCCATGGCAAATCTCACATCTCTCATGGCTTCAGGGCTCATATCTTTGCACATGACATCCAGATTTTTTTCTTCACACCTGACCTCTCTTCTCAATTTACCTCGTGACTTTCTGACATTGTCTCGTGGATGTTCTCCCACTTTCTGCAAATTAACGCATCCAAAACAGAAGTACTATTCTTCTCTTCCCATATCTCTCACCCACATCTTTTATTCTCTTTGTTAACTTGGCCATTTCCCATTCACCCATAGATCATAAGCTGGGTGTCATCTTAGATACTTGTACTTCCATCTGTTACTTCCACCTCCAGAGAAATTGTCCTCTCCTCACAATCTTTCCTGTTAAAATACTTATCCATTCTCTCATCCTCACCAAGCTAGATTAATGCAACTCTTTCATGCTTGGTCCTCCTCAATACTCTAGTCCAAAAGACAGTTGCCCACGTCTTGATTCTGCTCATTGTCTTTAATGTTCTATGTAACCTTGCTGTTCTTGTATGTTCAATAATTTACTGCAATTGTTATTTAGTCTAACATGATTTATCCTCTAACTATTACCCCTGAGTATACTGCAACTCAATTACTATATCAAATATTTATTTTCACCCATTGTATAATTTGTTAATCTACGTAAAGCACCCTGAAACAGTGAAATACATAAAAAAAGACTCAAGCACTAAAAATAAACTCCACAGATTACTAAACATACCCATCAAAAATATCTGAATTATAGTCACTAAATTGTAGCAAATTAAAAACCAAATTGAAAACTTTTCAAAAATAGTTGACAGTTTAGGTATTATAACCTGTATTATACAGCTTGGTTTTCAAGTCACCACCATTCACTGTCTGGGGCAATGGTAAGCAACTTTTTGCACCCCAGATGTTTTGTACTACATTTCCCATAATGCTCTTGCATCCCTAATGCTGGCAAAGAATCCTGTCGTCCACAACATCTGGAGTGCCGAATGTTGCTTACCCCCGGTCTAGGGATTAACCTCTATCAGTGTAGTATGGTTAAAAAAAAAAATAAACAACAAAAATATATAATTTTGTTGATTTGATATGATGCAAATATAAAATAAAAAATCTTGAATACAATCTCATACATGAATTATTGTGCTCACATAAAACCCAGGGATTGTTGAACTTGCTAATATTGTGCCATTTTATTTACGTTGTACATCTTTTTATTGCAGCTAATTCAGAAACTGACTGATGTGGCCGAGGAATGTCAAAACAACCAGTTGAAAAAACTGAAAGAAACTTGTGATAAGTAAATAGCTTTTTTAAAATCTTATAAAGCACTACTCCTGTACACGGAACACACATTCACCTTCTTTATTTCCTTACATTTAGAGAGAAGAAAGAGCTGAAGAAGAAAATGGACAAGAAAAGGCAAGAAAAAGTTACGGAAACAAAATCAAAGGATAAAAATCAAATGGAAGAGTGAGTAGTTTTGTATCTAGGAAGATTTCATGCTAAACTATTTTAAAAGTGATGTAAAAAGTTCAGCGAGTATAGTGAACACCACTGGCAGCCAAAAACAAGAAGCATTAGGCCAAACTGACACCAAAACTCCAGAAAAATGGAATTAAGAGAGATAAAAAATTAATTTAGTGATGACCTTAGCTACAGCACCCTTTAACCCCATAAGGACCAAACTTTTGAAATAAAAGGGAATCATGACATGTCACACTAGTCATGTGTCCTTAAGGGGTTAAAGTTACACTCCAAATCCCTAAAGCACTTTAGCTTGCTGAACTGTTTTATGTGTGAAGAGTGTGTCCTCTTTTTTCTATTTTACGAAAAGTGTAGATTTCAATAGAAATTGGCACTTTTAGAAATTAACCCTGTTACAACCCCCGGGCTGCTGATCAGAAAACCAGTCATGTTACCTGGTTTGTTTATCTTAGTGGAGCTAAACTCAAGAGGCAGACAATTACCCAGAGAACCTGCATTTCAAAGACTTCTTATTGAGATGTATTGGGAAGTCTGTGATTGGACATCCACAGAAAGTCTGGGTGGAGTTAGATGGGCAGGGTTTGCAAAGGCTGCAGGCAATAGATCTGCAGCTTTTGCAAGCTGTTTTAAGATATATCTCAATGAATAAAGTGTAATTAAATGCATGTATGTTTTCATGGGAGTATATCTATTAAACAGTGATTTTTAGTTTAGTTTTGTATTTGGGCAGTGGTGTGTCCCTTTAAAGCCTATGAAAGCAGTGCCAAAAATATCTCTACCCAGTTCTAAATCAGTGGTTAAAAGGGCTATCTACATCATTTCTTAGACCTTTTTAGACCTTAAATGCTCACTGCGCATGATCAGTCACCCTACCATTGGTGACATGTTTTAGTTTACTCCAATTCAGGTAAGTAGTAAATATTTTAGAAATGTACTTACTGCATTTTACTGGAGCCTATTAGGGTAACAATTATGGAAATTGAATATCTGTTATAGTGCCAAAACAAGCCTTCTTCAAGCAGTAAGTGTGGCAGTTTATAAGAAAGTGAATTGGTGTAATACAAATCTGGGATATTACCATTAATTAGTGAGCTACATAAAGTACACAGCTAGTAATAAAACGATGTACAGCATAGAAATATAATCTCTGGTACTCCCAGTCCTTTGCTAACCCAATCAGTTTCCTCTGCAGAATACGTTTAAATGAAAGTCCACGAATAAAGATCTTTTTATTTTTTTCTTTCCTGTAAGAATTCCATTCAATACAGTGATTGCATACAGTTTCTTTGAATAAAGCAAATTCTGCAGCGGAAGCTGTCAAAATGTATCCTAAAGCAATATATACATTTTTAATATTGGATTGTTCCTCGCTTGGTATTAAAAAAATGGCAATCCAGGAACCGGCTATCCCATCTGGACTCCCATGATGCTTTGCATCTCATTGAATTGGACTTGGTGCTATACCCCTGTCATTTTAGCCCTGCAGCTGCAATGTCTACATTGCAGGGTTAAGCCTATCTCTAGTGGCTGCCTACCAGAGAGATGCTAGAGGCCCCTCCTGGCCTTTCACAGAGTTTGACTCCACGAAACGATGCTGGACGTTTTCACGCTTTGCATGAGGACATCGAGTGTCTTCTAAATTCCCACAGGAAAGCATGCGCATTAGGTTCACCCCATGTTTTGATGTCGTCATCGGGGAGAGGGGAGTACTGTACTATAGTATACCAAATCATATTCGTTACAAACTTTGCTCTAGATCAGTTTTGCCTTGTTTTGTAATGTTCATTCAACAAAAGGTAATGGTTGTATTTGTTTATCACAGGGAGAAGACAGAAATGATCCGATCATATATACAAGAAGTGGTTCAGTATATTAAGAGGGTATGTGTATATATGTGGTTACATTTTATGTATGTATGTAGTTACGTATTATGTGTTTTACAGTATTATAGACATGCATTTGGATTCATTTATAGTAAAGACATTTAATCAAAATAATTACTTACCCCAGTAGGAACACCAAAACTGGTGCACTCCCCATAAATTACTTTCTATATATCTTGGAGAAATAGGTATACATTTTACACCACTGTAAAGTGATAAGCAGGGTTGGTGCAAGGATTTCTACCTACAAAGGTGAAGATGCATTTTTCCACCCCCACCTCCCCTTACAAAAATGCATCTTCACCTGTGTTGTTGTAACCCCCTCTTTTTGAATTTCTCACCCCTTTTGTGCTTTAGTGTATTTTATTCCCCCTTTAGTGCCTTTGTGCCTTTGTATGTATCTTACTTCCCCCCAGCCCCTTTGTGTGTCTCTTACCTCCAGACCCTTTGTGTGTCTCTTACCTTCAGATCTTTTCTTTGTCTCTTTCTTACCCCAGCCCTTTTCTTTGTCTTCTTCTCCATCACAGTCCCTCTGTGTGGCTCTTTTTCCCCACAGTCTGTTTTGTGTTATCCTCCCCTCCAGATCCCTTTGTGTGTCTTTCCTCCCAAGCCACAGGCACACAGGCATCGTTTTTCAGGCACACAGTCAAAGTCATACAGGTACACTGTCATACAAACACAAAATTTATCATACAGAGACATACAGACACAGAGACATGCAGTTGGAGACATACAGACAAATAGGCAGACACATACAGACACACAGACATAAAGACAAAGTCACACAGAGACATACAGGCAGATACATAAACACATACAGACATACATGCATACAGAGACATGCAGGCATACAGACACATATATATACACAGAAATACATGCATACAGAGGCATCCTGTCATACAGAAACATACATACATACAGGCATACAGATACATACATACAGAGACATACAGGCATACAGAGACATACACACATGCATACAGAGACATACAGGCATACAGAGACATGCATGCATACAGAGGCATACCGTTATACAGACACATACATACAGGCAGGCATACAGAGACATACAGGCATACAGAAACATATATACAAAGACATACAGGCATACAGAGTGTCACGAACGTGGGCTATTGGCCCAGCCGAGACAGTGGGGAAAGTGTGGAAGTGAAAGAGTTAATGACACCAGACCCCTGGTTATCTGTTGCTAGTCCCAAAACCCATTAAATTAACCCCTGCAAAACCTTCTACACTTACACACTAGTACACACTTTACTGCCAAGACTTTATATCCGGGCGTCTTAAATTACCCCACACAAAGTCGAATAATAGTATCACAACCTTACTTTACTGATTAGACATATATAATTACCGGTAACCCTTTTGGTAAGGTGTTTCGCTGAGCTTTCCTCAGAAGAGTGAGCTCATAGAGAACAAAGACACAAGCTGATTAAGTAAACATTTAATCTGACAAAAAGGATTCACAGTGCTGGGTACAAAAATACAGAAATAAATGACATACAGAAACACAGATAACGAATTGCAAAATGGTCCATAAAATAGAAGAAAACAGAGAACCTTACATATATTTAGCACTTATATATAATTCTTGTGGGAGACTCCGATGTCAAAGTTATTGTAATACTTCCTATGGATTTGGAGTGGAACTCAACTGCAGAAATAATTAGGAGAAACCTTAAAGGATTATCAGAACAATTTTATTAGGATTTAAATAGAACAATTCTTCATTAAGGAATTTGACTTGTAGGTAGATTGCTGAGAACAGTTACTGTAACTTTATGGATTACAATATGATGATAGCTTGATAAGCAGAGTTCATGTAGCTTTAAGGAATGCAATATGAAGATAGCTTGATAAGCAGAGTTCCTGTAGCTTTAAGGAATGCAATATGAAGATAGCTTGATAAGCAGAGTTTGTGTAGCTTTAAGGAATGCTATATGAAGATAGCTTGATAAGCAGTGTTCCTTTAGCTTTAACCCCTTAAGGACACATGACATGTGTGACACGTCTTGATTCCCTTTTATTCCAGAAGTTTGGTCCTTAAGGGGTTAAGGAACACGAGCATGAAGTTAGTAACTTCTATTTATAAGGAAAGTTCATAGGATGAATCCAGGTAAATAAGTTCATGTATTAAATACAAGTTTAACTTCCAATCAATCTCATTAGGAAGGCACTTAGAGAAAACTGGAGTGCCAAACAGAATGGTAATCATCCAACAGTATAACTTGCGTTTAAGATGATGAGCTTTGAGAAGCAGAGTGAATCCTAAGGCAATCTGAGTTAATTGGAAGGAGAGTGGAGATCAGTGGTTACAACAGTCCAGGTTTGGTACACGTAGTCAGTAGAAGGTGAGAGCTTGATTGTAGCCAGTCTGATCTAGTAGGAAGCTTTCAAAATAATCAAGCACCTTGAATCAGGCGTGGTCCCTCTAAGTAGTGTGAAGAAGCCTGTGTCAGAGAAGGGGGCGTGTCATTGGTCTGTGAACCAGAAAGTGTCAGATATCTGAGAAGCCGATAGTTAAGTTCTGACAGTTATCCAAGTAGTTGTTAAAAAGAAAATCTCTCCGGATAGTCCAACATCCTCAATATAAGCCTTAAAACTAGTTGTTTTTCAGTGGGTAGACCCCTGGGTGGATCAGAGGGGTTTGGCCTGGCAGTTTATTGCCCACTCCATATTGTCTTAAATTATGTTGTCCTTTGAAGAACTCAAAGTCAGAGCATACGCATCTATACCTTTTACAATGTCCTATGTCCAGCTTTGGTGATGGTTATCTTAGTAGTTTTATGGTTAGGCCATGTGTACGATCAAAGCCTACAAAGGTTATCCAAACATGTACAAAAAAACAACTAATTACATATATCAAATGCCAACTCATGCTTTGGCATGATGGTAAACATGTAACGGTCAGGAATCCCAACAATAACAATTATCACCTGGACCTGCCTGATCATATTAAAAGGAGTGACTTAACTTTTGTGTACATGCGGTTTCAGCTGTAACAGTGTGCACAGATGTCTCCCCCCGATGTGTCCTGCGTCCTCTACCGCCACTGCATTACTGACGTCAGTTACTTTATTACCACCCTGCCCAAATGAACTCTGGGTCAACCATAACGATTCTAGCCCATTGTGTCTTTACGAAAGATAATGTGTGGAGCAATGCCAGAAGTGTTTCTGTTGTGGTGGGCTGTAAAAATCGTAGTTGTGTTCATAGTTGTAGTCATGACCCCAGCTGTCTAAGTTAATTTTGAACATCAACAACACAATTTTAAAATGATTTTGAAGATCCCAGAAAATATTTAATTGAAGTTTGCTCAACATGTCAGACTTTCATATAGGTCGTATTAATTTTAAATACAAATTGTTTTAATTGTTTCCTATGCAAACATCATGGAAGAAATTAAGAATGTCTATAGGACAAATCATACAATAAATCGTACTCAAAATAGTTTTCAAGAGAAAACAGGATTTATTGCAATTGAGATATAGGTATGAATTGTTGATGAACTCATAAGAGAATCACCAAAGTGTTTTATTTTAAAGAACAAAAACTATTGGTATATATACTCTATCAGATTTCTTCATGGGCGTAATGATGTTGCAATGATTTCAGAATTTTACATGGGACACTGTTTTTTGTGACACTGTTTGAGGACTGTGTAGGGTTTTGGCTATGCAGAGTGTATATTTAGGTAGATTGATGTTAGTATGTACACATCTTTTGAATATTACACGTCTTTAAGAAATTAGAACATTTTTATGTTATTTGCCCTATGGATATTCACCGATTTCCTGCCACAGTTCATCTCTCATTCCAAGATATTACCTGAGATATCACAAACTGAAACTTCCGAAAATGTTACCTGCCATCATGCTGTATATACCAAGATTCAACAGTGGAATGACAAACGTGGATAGAGTATTTCATGAATGAAGGCAGCACTACTAGTGGTCTTTTCTTGAAAACAATATTATTTTTAAAAAATAAGGCATGCATTTATGATACACTGTAACCCCATTGGATTAAAACATTAAACTGAATGTTTTGTTTGCTATGATTATTACTAGAGAATATCTATATATATGTTTCTCCAACAGTGGGTTGGGTCAGTTTAGGACAAGGCCCAAATCAATTGGTACTAAGCATTGCACCCTTTTTCATCCATGTATTCATAGTTTGAGAAAACACAATAGACAAATTGAGTGAAGTCATTCTTATACTTGTCTACTGCGAGAGATTTTGCTTCTGCCTAACCATTTTTCTCCAAAGACACTCATTTTATAAAAAATTTTAGCTTTTCCTAATTAAGTTTTTTAATTCGGCTTTAATTATTCAGGGCTACCAATTGAGTAGCATCATCTACACTGCTATTTTTGAAACAAAATGTATATGACACAATGAAGTTACATAGTTACATAGCTAAAAAGAAACCTGTGTCCATCAAGTTCAGCCTTCCTCACATTTGTTTTTTTGCTGTTGATCCAAAAGAAGGCAAAAAACCCAGTCTGAAGCGCTTCCAATTTTGCCACAAACTAGGAAAAATTCCTTCTTGACCCCAAAATGGCAGTCAGATGTCTCCTCGGATCAAGCAGCTATTACCCCACTAATTAGAAATTATATCCTTGTATGCTGTGTTTTTGCAAGTATTTATCCAATTGCAGTTTAAACATCTGTCTGGACTCTGATAAAACCACCTCTTCAGGCAGAGAATTCCACATCCTTATTGCTCTTACTGTAGAAAAAAAATGTTTCTTTGCCTTAGATGAAATCTCCTTTCTTCCAGTCTAAGTGTTTACTCTATTTGCAGCATTCCAGTAATAGAACTAGGATCTCTCCTTTAGTTTACAATCCCAAACCTTGACAAACATTTCACATGGAATTCAATGAAAAGCAGTGTAATAATGAATTGTATAAATCTCTCATGTCTTCTTTCTTTTGTATGAAAAACATCAGAAAGTATTTAACTTTTTAATGGCATGTATTTAGCAGCAAGTAATTTCCAGAAGATTTTTGTTGTTGATTTAATGTAGTCAAACCCAAACTCACTGATTGGATGGAGCTTCTTCCTCATAGACAAAAAGATTTAAACCGATAAATAACAGTTAACATAAAAAAGATGGAGCTGAATGGAAAGATTGCCTGGTTTACAATATGAGGGATAAACTCCAAGGAAAACCAAAAATAGTGAAAAAAAGTAACCAGGAATGTGTAAAGCATAACTTTATCAAAATAGTACACAGACAGTGAGCTAATCAAACAAGATTCTAGAAAACGTCCGTGGGGGAGGAGGGAGGGGAAGGGGGGGTTACAATATATACAAAATTTAACATAGAACAGGCAGGAAATATATAATCAACCATGACACGTGCATTCTGTTTTGAGGTATGTAGAGAGGGATCTCTTAAATGACTTTAGGCTTAGGGAAGATTTTAAATTGTGCGGGAGGTCGTTCCACAATTGCAGTGCTCTGTAGGAGAAGGAGGATCGGGCCGCTTTCTTTTTGTATTGAGGTAGACTAAGTAAAGTGTTTGTACTGGATCGGAGCTTATAGAAAGTGGGAACAGCTGGGGAAAGCATTTTGTTCAGGTAGGGTGGGAGTTTCCCAGAAAAGCTCTTAAAAACAAGGCTGGAAAGATGAATGGTGCGTCTGGATTCCAGCGACAGACAATTTAGTTCCTTTAGCATGTCACAATGATGGGTCCTGTAATTACATTGTAGCACAAATCGGCAGAACGAGTTATACAATGTATTGAGTTTATTAATGTGGGATTGCGATGCAGACGCATATACTACATCCCCATAATCAATGATTGGCATCAGCATTTATTGTACAATCTTTTCCTTTACTGTAGGGCTTAGGCAGGATTTGTTTCTGTACAGGGCACCTAATTTTGGATAAAGTTTAGATGCAAGCTTTTCTATGTGCAGGCCAAAAGCTAGATTGGGGTCTAACATCATACCCAAGTATTTGAAAGAGTGGACTGTGGTCAGTGTGCCATTTGAATTTGTTTTGATGGATAGGTGGGGATTGTGTAATTTGTGTAATTTAGGTACTGTTCCAAAGATCATTGTGACAGTTTTGTCAGTGTTCAGGAAGAGTTTGTTTTTTGCGATCCACTTTTCTACGTCTGTAAACTGGTCTTGGAGCAAAGCCTCAAGTTGCGGTAGATTGGATTTGCTCGCATAGATTACTGTCATCTGCGTACATGTGTACATTTGAGGATTGGCAGACATTAGGCAGATCATTTATAAATAATGTAAATAGTAGGGGGCCAAGAATGGAACCCTGTGGGGGTTTATCCTGGCCCATGATTGTTCACTTTTTTGTATTTGCACAATCGATTCTAGTCCGGTGTTTTATAATCCACCAAACAGCAAGATCAAAGTGCAAATATACGTACTGATTGTGAAGTCTCAAATTAATGATCATTTTAACTATTTTCACACCATCTGTAGGCAGTGTTAGTGTTTACCCATCGTTTAACACATTCTGTCATCACAGCTTTTGTCTGCTGAATACTTGCTTGGTGGGAATATTACAGTATACTGATTAAAATAAAAGGAGAATAAAACCCATTTCTAATGTATAAATAACACGCTGATCATTGAGACATAGAGAGGACAGGATATAACAAAGAGAGGGGTGACATCTTATGACATATATTTACCTATCTATTAGAGTAGAGGTTATTGAGTAATCTAGTCTAATGTCGCATTTTGTGTTTATATACCATTTAGAAAGATCTTCCACGTTATTCAGTGAATCAGTGTCTAAAAGCCAAACGCTACAAAAAAAAACACAACACAATCCTATGTGATTATAATGCAATCCACTAATGAAAGTGAAATAGAACAGGAGTTATGACATTGTGGTTTTTTTTAAAGACAAGCGAGGAATAACAGAGGTGGGAGTTTCTATACCATGGCTACATAGAATGTTCTAGAAACCTCTTCTTAAAATAAACGTTTAAAGGTGCATTTCTAAGTCAATCGGTCAGCACAAAAGTGTAAGTAAAATATCATATGCCACCATGTTGGACATTTACAGGACAGCTGAATTTTATTTTGATTTCATTTGATATGAAACTTAATAACAAGCATTTCTTTGTTGTATTTTTCAAGCTGGAAGATGCACAGAGTAAGAGGCAGGAAAAACTCGTAGAAAAACACAAAGAAATTCGCCAACAAATACTGGATGAAAAGCCCAAGGTAAAGCTTCCTGTTTCTATATTTAGATGGTGGATTAAATGGAATAGAACGCTTGCAGCAAAGAGAGGGAGAATCTAAGAATGTTGTGTTTCCAAGCCGTTAGAATTATTGAGTTCTCCTAATTCACATCATTGTACCAGCTATTTAAATATAACAGGTCCTGGAATGCATTTGTTTATTTGATTTTGTTTAAAATGTGATCTATAGGTATCACAATCTGCTATATCATTTTATTGTAGATTTAACACTATATCTGCCAATTAACCAAGGCCAAGTTCCCCTTTCTTTTTGAAAAGGTCAGGAACTTCTGTTGAAGTGCTTAGGAGATAGTACTGCTAGTGGGTGGGTTGGACCACATGTGGGAGTGGACAGAGTTAAATAATGTTCACCCATCACATGCAAAGAAGAGAGAATTAGCCTAGGGGCCAATTCTTATGAACTGTTTAACCCCAACGTTGCAAATATGGTTCCTGTCCACTCTGCAGTTCTCCCTCTAGTAAAAGTTTAATGCTCTCAGCCTAACACTATCTCCCCATTTTAAAAAGACTATGATCAAGGTGCATATTTTTGAGAATGTAGAGGTAGTGATAAGCTAAAAAAGTCCGCTGATTATCTCAGCCTATCAGCAGTGCCCAGTTTAAGGCTTCCTCATTGAAGTCTCAGGGGAGGGGCAGAATAGACGGTCACCATTTATGCAACTTTGGGGTTAAACTGTCTTTAAACAGTCTTTTTACCTTATGGTAAGATGGCACACAGAAACTCCTGGCACCATAACAACATCATTAAGTGATGTCAGTCAATGAGCTAAACCCTGCACCAGGCTAGCTCAGTGCAGGGAGCTTTCGTACTGCAATGCAAACCACAGTTAAGTTGTCAAACTGTGGTTATGGTGTTTGGAGTGTTCTTTTTAAAAAAAAACAAAATTGCCTTTTCTGTGCCTTCATTCCTGATATTGTAATCATGCTAAATAATTGTAGAAACTAAGAATGTGTATGTATTATATTTGTAACATGCAGTAATTAGTGCAACTTTGTATTGAGTGTGAGTACAAATATTCATTTTAACTGCTGAAGATGAAAAATAGATTTATTTATCAGCTATTGGGTTGTTAATTTTAGAAATCAAAATATATTTAAAATAATATAGATACATTTGTATTTAAATATATTTAAAAGAGTGCACATGCACTATAACCCCTACAGCTAGCTGCAGTGGGTATGGTGCCCGGGGTATCATGGCATCCTCTCAGTGCAAGAGATACATGCAGATTCTGTTCTGATGTCATATATCTATCCAAAGATGTTTCCCAGAGCATCATAGGTTTTAGAACAACTGTAGATTTGTGCCTGTTATCTATTCCAGGTTTATGGTTCTAGAACAGGTGGAGAGCTACATGAAATCTATTCCTGGTTTATAGTGTTCTGTCTATACAAACTACTGCTGTACAACAATTTAAATACGTAAGAGCAGACATTCCATCTCCAGCAGGGTGCGCTGTTTGCCAATATCTGTACAATGTTTTCCATTATAGTGTTTTTACTTGTCCAGTGATCAATGGCTGGTACATAGGGTGTAGAGGATGTTAATATTTTTATTATAATAAATTTATTTCAAAACAATGGTTATACTGAATAAAATGAGATATGTGAAAATTATGTTACGTTTTCTTTTCAATGCACTTAAAATATTTCAGCTTTTCTGTTTTTTTAGCACCTCTCCATGAGACATTAAAAATACATGTTCCTTGTTTTCTAATAATAACTCTGCCTAGTAATAACCATATACATTGTAAATAGATTGTGGTGCGTATCTATTTTAAATGACATATTTTAAATTCTCTGTTTGTGAATGCACGCTTTAGCCATTATTTTTTGTTTCACTGGTGTCTTAGGGAAATTGAGACATCAGAGGAAAAATCAGGATTGACATTTCCAAATAATGGACTGTTAGTAGGTATGAGGACTCCAAGACCTTCACCTATTGCCTGTATAACATACCTGGGCTATTCACAAAAGCAGATTATTTATGTAGAACCTCTAGCATATTCCAGAAGTTCTCAAATCATTCTGCAAGACACCAACGTTCCAGGATTTGGGCATTTCCCATATCTGATATTGCAAAAAACCTGGACCATTCTAGCCTCGAGGACTATGTTAGGAACCACTGCTTCATATTAACACTTGTTAATATTTGGTCCTAGGATCAGCTTATTCAGAAAGTCTATGGCATGTGTTTTTATATATAGGGAGTTGGAAGACTGGAGACTGGAGATTGTATGTGTAGCACCACATTCTGTAGAATCCAGGCCGAGTTATATTTCAGCACAGATTTACAGTCAGGTCATGTGACCATTTCGCTATAAATGTAGGTCATTCCTTTGTAAGAATTTTATTTTGCTGAAATCATATATTATATCTTGGTTTGTAGAAAACATGCCTAATAAATCCAATTTCCTGTGCTATTGTAGCGAAATCGCTGCTGCCTCACTCGTGCCAATCTAGACTCCCAGCTCTCCTATTAAATGCAAGGAAATGCCTGTCATGTAAATATATCTGCACACATTCAAAGCCGTGTTTATAAGCTCCCAGGATTAGCCAAAGCACGATAATTTCAGAGAGAACAATTACAGTTCCTTAATGGAATTAATTTTTATTTTTATTTTTAAGCAGCAGGTATAGTGATTTATCCCACAGTATAGAAGGATCGGTCCTGTCACAGCTGTGTCTTAACCCTTTCAATACACAAGCAATACAATTGTTGCCAATCTGAAACTGGCAGAACTATTTACTAAAGTTTAATTTTAAGGCCAGAGTAGAAAACTGAAATATAAACATAGCTGGCTTAGACAATGTTTACTTTTCAGTTATTTTGACATTGAATTTGGAATTCTCTTTGCATTCTCTCCTTAGTAAATAACCCTGTAAATATATGATTCACAAGTCAAGTAAACGTGATAGCACGCACACTAGAATTCCGTTTTATCGTCAATTATTCTGAAATGTATTTCCTTTTATAAAGGCGCTGCTTTTGTTTTACACATGGCACATACAATATTTATTAAGTAAATGCAATAAGTAAGCTTCTATATTCATGTATTTGTTCCCCAGAAGCATAGAGAAAGCATTCACAGTTTGTTTGTCGTTGTCAGTTGCTGGTGTTTGTGATATATAAACAGAATGCATAACATTTTAAATTAGACTTCCTGTCCGAACCCCAATATTGAACTTGGTGGACTTTAGACTTTTTTAAACCTAGACTACAATATAACTATGTAACTACCAATATTTCTTATCAGAATCAGATGTGGAGTTCACAAAGGTCGCAAGTGTCTAGAATAGAAGTGTCTTCTTTTTCTTAAAGAGAAATGTGTTTTTAGCACAAATACTGTATTTTACTAAATTTATCATTATCATGCTATAATTATCACATTTATTTCAGCCCTATCAGAGAAGTATGCAACATGTGCATTGCACACTGAGAGCTAGATTTACTAACTAGTGTTAAATTAATTGTCAGGTGGGAATCATAGATTTTAATGCTAACACGTATTACTTAAGTCTCAGCAATAAAATAAATCAGGGCTATTTGCTTAAGTGAAAATTGTCAGGTTTTCAAAGTGAATTTAAAATTTAAGGCCATGATAACTGAACTAGAAAAATTCTCCAAATGAACTACGCTTTCAGTTGTATGATTCACCTAAAGACTGCATTGGAATTATTAAAGCCCGAAAGTCACTGAAGGATATTCACAAAAGTGTGAATTCACATTGAATTCACAGTTAATTTGAAATTTAAGGCCATCAAAGCCAAACTGTAAGCTTAGCTGACTTAGAGAATTTTCCCACTTTGGCTATTTTTTCCCGCTATGTTTTTTTGTAATATATACACTAAGTATTGATGTTGTCGATTAATGATATCTGAAATGAAAATTTAGCCCTGGATAGTCAGAGATCACATCTTATGCTATTCATGATTAGTCAATTCTGCCTCCATTTACAGAAATGTTTCCTTCCATAAAGACAATCGCACCTTGCCTCCCTTTGACCATAGTAGCAATTTGGCTGTTCTGACATCATATATCTGTGATACAATGTCAAGAGTTAACTTTCCAAATCAGCACCTTAAAGAGAGATGAGCCCAAAGATGGTCAGGTCAGGGAGCCCCATTGGTTTGATTTATTTGTAAAGTAAGGCGATGTTCCTGTTTAAACACTTTTAAACTCAGATTCTGACATTTTCAAATGGTTGTTTAACTAAAATGCTGAGTTTACCAAATGGATTTCAACTGGCTTTAACAGCCTCCTAAAATCTTTCTCTACTTTTAGGGGTTAACCTGCACTAATTGGTTAATGGCATTACTGATACAGCCTCTCCCCGCCCCCTCTGACGTGTTGACATTTGATTGGCCGTGTTACATAATTAGAGGGGCAGAGTTACTACACTTAAAAACAGTCAGTAAACTCAATTCATTTCTACACTTGACAAAGGCGCAAATATAGCGCCGAAACGCGCGTCGAGGAGGACACCATTATAGGAGATTTTTATATTATTAGGGTTTCCTAGGGGCTCTGCCATTATGCACTTTGCCCGGAAAGTAAGTTTAGCTTCTTTATTTTAGAGCTGCCTTGAAGCAGCTAGAGAGATTTGGGGTGTGTTAGGATCTGTGTGGGACTGATTCTGATTTTTATATGATTGGGATTTACCTTTACCTTTACCTCTAAGTACTTGTATCACCCTGAGTATGAGGGTACGGTTTATGGATTAGGACCTTTAAAGAGGTATCTCAATATGGAGTTTTTGGGGTATGCTTAAACCCTGGTTTATGTGCCTTCAGACGCAGTATTCACCTAGGTTAGCTACCCTGACTAATCCCAGATACCTCTCATATATATATATATATATATATATATATATATATATTGATCAAGCCTTTTTGGATGACTTTTTTGTTTTGTTTTTTTTACTTTTTTCTTTTTAACTATAATCAGGGTTGTGGTTTGCAGTGGGGAAGGGGGTAGGTAATTATTGTTATGAACTCCTACCATCCTGTTTTCCCCTTTTAAATCCCATATTCAGCCTTTTGAAGTAGAGTTTGATCTAATTATTAAGGTGGGGGTGGCGAATTGACACTACATGCACCTACCCTCCTGTTCCTTATACTCAGACTCTACTAATATACCAGTTTACTTCCATTACCTTCCATTATCCCTATCATTGCATCTACCCATACCACTTATTCACTTTTTTAAATATATCTCTAATATTTCGAATATCTCTAATTTTCAATATATATCTAATTTTGAATCTAAATGCTAAGCTTTATTCTTCCAATTCCCATAGACTGCTGCTATTTAATTGGCTACATTTTAGCCTTCCACTTGGAATACATTTTATTACTAAACAGCTGTCTTTCTTGATACTATCTTTCTACTTGGATTGATCAAGAATTAGTATATTTTCTCACGCTTGCTGTGATAGATATATATAAGCCAGATAGGCAGACCCCCTAGGTTTCTCCTTTTTAATATTACACTTTCACAAGTCACTTTTGTGTTTTTCACTTTGTCTTGTTTTTTCACTATTATGTAGATATACACTTAAAATACTAAAAGTTTATATTTACATTTTTTGGTACTTGCCAATTATATTGGGTTATACATGTTATATGTGGGTAATTTAACCTTTTTTTGAGAATCCTTACCCATAGTTTTTTTGACTTGGGACCCCCTTTTTTAAAGAAAGATTTGTCATACTTTTTTTCCATTTTGTCTTTTCTTAGTTAAGCCCATATTACCCATTTAGTCCATTCTTGACTCTTGGGTCAAATTTTTCCTGCCCCTCTAGTCATGTAATATTTTGGTCTGTCCATTATCACCTTCACTATGGTCACTGCACTACTGAGTTCCCAAAAGGCTTTTCACTGTAGCGATAATCTTGTACATCCAGGTTCTATGTCATCCTGATTTTTAGCTTTACAGAAGCAGTCTGCACTGAAATATATTCTGAAAGCACCCGCAATTCATGAACCCATTTACCTGTCTGGAATAACTGTTTGTTTGAAGGAGAAACTAGATGAACGATATTAAATTTTTATATCATACGCCAGAGCAATATTGACACAAATATTCCTAAATATATTACTCTTCTCTGTGCATGATGCTGCTTTGCCAGTTACACATTGCCCTACGCATTTATTTTCCTTGATAAATAAATTCATTCAATACGTCTGTCATTTAATTGTTCAATTAGATCTGATTGTTTTCATTCTGACAAGACTGAGGACACCAACTAAAAGCTTTAATTTAATTTGTAAAAAGAGACAAATTTCTGTAATTACCATTTTATTTTGTTATACATTTTTATGATTCCATGAATTATGCTTCAATTAAATAGTCTAGTGATTTATTGATATGTTAACATTGTGCTTATATGCCAAGCGGACATCTCAAACCATTTCTCTTTTCATCCTAATGGAAATTGTGCATCAATTTTGTGTGACCATTATCTGGCAAAACATTAAAAAGAAAACAAACATTTAAATTGACTATATCTCTATGCACCCCGGGCTATAGGTGAAGAAAATCTTCCCTTTTTGGGTTTAATTTTTTTTTTACGTCAGATTTACTTAACCCCTTAAGGACACATGACATGTGTGACATGTCATGATTCCCTTTTATTCCAGAAGTTTGGTCCTTAAGGGGTTAAATGAGGGGTCCATCGCATAACACTATTTAATAAAAATATTGAACATTGCTTATAACTTATGTTATTTTTTTTTCATACGATTCTTCATTTTCTTTTAAATGTATATTTTCACCACGATTAATTAGAGCCTGACATTTTTTATTTTTTTTAGCAACAGGTAAAAGTTGCATAAAATGACAATTTCTAGTGTCTGCATCTAATCGGCTACACCAGGGTACAGAACTCATGAGCAATTTAGAAAACTTATATAGAAAAACATATAAAAAAAGCAGCGGGGCATGATATTGATTAGACAGACTGCGCAAGTGACGCACGGAAATTGGATACTTTTACACCACTTATCCTGTGCCTGCCCTAAGTGTAGCCCCGTACCTGTCACTAGTATTTAATGGCCAGCCACTATTTGCTGAAATACCTGTCATTACTTGTAGCAAGTAGTGGATACATTAGTGTTTGCCAATTTCACAAGGGAGTTACTACAAAGCCAGTAGCTAACATAACAACTCCCATGATTAGCGTTTGGTTCCAATCCTGTTGCTATTTTTACCGGCTGCTGCTAAGTATCCAATTTGATTTGCTGAAAATGTTTGAGCAATCTCACTCTTGGTAGTAAAAGTTGCCATTGGAACTGGTTTGGTGTACCTAATATTGTCACTATTTTTAAGGCTTTACACCAGGAAAATTATTATTACGCTGGAGCTGTACTACAAAAATTCGCTATTTTTTTAAAAGAAATCCAACTGTAAATATTTTTCTAGTTTATGCTGGTTTTTACATGCAATACATTAAGCCATAAAGCTTTAGAAAATGCCCTTATAATACCAGTTCAATCCTGACACAAACATGGCATACATTGCATTGGAGGAGGGGAGACAATTGTCCCATGTCTCTCCTCCTCTCTCCTTGCTTTCTCTATTCTGACTGTTTGGTGCAAAGTGCAGGACTTATAACAATGATTGACAGATAGCAGTGATGGAACTGCCCAGCTCCAGGATACGGGTAGATACATGCAGGGCCGGACTGGGAAGAAAATTCGGCCCGGGCATTTTTTAATTACAGCGGCCCACTAAAAAGGGGGCGGGGCCAGATAAGGTGTGTTTTGTCATCACCAATGACAAGCACGCCCCATCACAAAGTGAGCATGTTGGTTCAATGCTCTTCCAGGGTAGACCATGCGCAGAGCTCTGCTGAAGAGCTCTGGCATGAGAAAAATACCCTGTATTTGTTCTGCACAGCGCAAGCAAATTTAATAACATGCTTGCACTGTGTTTGCTTGAAATTTGTCTCTGGTGTCTTCATAGTTGGGATACCAGGAGACAAAAATGTGTGTGTGTGTGTGTGAGGGTGCTGTGAGTGTTAGGGGTGCATTTTGTGTGTGCTGTGAGGGTCAGACATGCAGTGTGTGTGTGAGGGTGCAGTGTATGTGCTGTGAGTGTTAGGGGTGCAGTGTGAGTGTGTGTGAGGGTGCTGTGAGTGTCAGGGGTGCAGTGTGTGTGTGAGGGTGCTGTGAGTGTCAGGGGTGCAGTGTGTGTGAGGGTGTGAGTGTCAGGGGTGCGTGTGCTGTGTGTGAGGGTGCTGTGGTGTCAGGGGCAGTGTGTGTGTGAGGGTGCTGTGAGTGTCAGGGGTGCAGTGTGTGTGAGTGATGGTGCTGTGAGTGTGCAGGGGTGCTGTGAGTGTCAGGGGTGCAGTGTGTGTGTGAGGGTGCTGTGAGTGTCAGGGGTGCAGTGTGTGTGTGTGTGAGGGTGCTGCGAGTGTCAGGGGTGCAGTGTGTGTGTGTGAGGGTGCTGTGAGTGTCAGGGGTGCAGTGTGTGTTAGGGGTGTCTGTGAGGCTGCTGTGCCCTGAGTGATTATATCCCCCCTCCCTGCTTACCTTATGCCTGGGAGGGGGGATCCTACTGCTGGGGCTGCCATCCATCCCTGGTGGTCCTAGTGGTGAGTGAACTCTAGCCTGTTAGGCTAGAGTTCACTCTCGCGAGACCCGGAGCGGTAAGTTAAAGCTCCGCCAGGTTCCTCTGCTGGCAGGCTGGCTCCCTCTCTCTCTCCCCCAGCGGCCACACTATCCTGCATGTGGGCTGGTGAGGGAGATCTCTGATCTCCCCACCGGCCCGCTGTAGACTACTGCAGGGCCGGCGTTCAGAGAGCGCCGGCCCTGCATAGACAGGCAGGGGAGATCCTGGGACCTCCCCTGCCAGCATCAGCCCATGGCCACCGCGGCCCACCGGGCATTTGCCCAGTGTGCCCGATGGGCAGTCCGGGCCTGGATACATGATTAAATTTCTGCAGTTAATTTTATTCTTAAAACTTCATCAACCCACATTTGTTAAATATAAGAGACAAGTAAACATAACATTAAAAATCCTTGGATTTGATAGTCCTCCTTTAATTTTTTTTTTACAAATAATTATGAGAAGAATTAAGTAAATTGTCCTTTATGACTAAGTAATGCTTTCTTTATGGCATTAAATAAGGTGAAGAAAAAGTTAATGTAATTTGACATCTAAGAAAATTTTAAAAATGTGTTTGAGAGCAGCCGTTTCCATATGTGCCATCAGGGCATCTCTTCTGTTGTCTTTGACCATTTTTGGTTTTTTTTATAGAGAGAAATGTAAATTTTGCTACATATCACTAATAAATGCCGGAAACAAGCTTCCAGATATATGTAACATATTTTGTAATATATAATATCTTTCTGTAATGAATAGGGTCTATGTAATAATTGGCCAAGTGAATAACAAGTGCCACCAGTATTTTCATTCAATCTTTGTACAACATTTATCTAACTGGTATTTAAAAAGTGGTAGATGGGATTAAGCTGAACATTCTGTTTCATGTGGAGTTTATTCACTAAACAAAGAATTATAGTGAATTAAAAGCTGTATTGCTAAACTTTTGCAAAATGTTTAATTACTCCACATGGCCTTCATTTGAGCCACAGTTCAGGGACAATTATATAGTTTATTAGTAGTTTCATCAGTCCATTTGTTTCAAAAGGTCTCCCATAACTCTTCCCATCTTTGGCCAAATCTCCATCTATCTTTCCCATGCCCTACCCCAAGGTGTTCTAGATAAATTTAGAGGTGTCCGAAAACTATCTCTAATCTTAAATTGCTGGAATGGATACTCGATCAAGGAATATAATTAAACAAATCACTTCATTTGAAAAAAATGGCCTAGCTGTAATGGTTATATGTCCATCTTCCAAAATGCATGCAAAATGTCTTATTGGCAATCGTTCCATAGCTTTACAGAAATACTCTGTGAGTAATACATGCCCTGTGTTCTCTAAATATAGCACTTAGATTTGTTTCAGCATAACGAAAAACATATTCTACATCATTTATTAAATATACTCTGACTTGCTGGTGTGATACTAAATTACCTGCTTAGATGTGCTGTTTACTCCATTCTATTCTTTCTAGCTACCTTGATATAGATATAATCTTCTATTTGTGGTATGGATAAATTCTGCTGTTTAAAGCTATCTTGATAAACATTATACACAATTTGTTGTTTGGAATTATCTTGATATAAATATAATCTGCTGTTTGGAATTATCTTGTTATGGATACATGTGGCTGTTTAGAGCTATCTTGATATACATTATAAACAATGTGTTTTTTGTAGTTATCTTGATAGAGATCTAATCTGCTATTCAGATATATATTGTTAAGGATACATTCGGCTGTTTACAGCTATCTTGATAAAGATATAATCTGCTATTTGGAGTTATCTTGTTATGGATACATTTGGCTGTTTAGAGCTATTTTAATATATAAATGCAATCTACTGTTTGGGGCTATGTTGGTGCAGATGACAGTAAAGGAATAATGTGGTTAAGGTGTTTTGCCTCTGATAGTGTGTTATCGCATTACTTAGCAGCGTACAGCTTTATACTATAGTCATAACTTTTTTCATTTGTAACCTATACAGACTAACGTTGTTGGCACATACACGCTGCTCCTTGCTGTATATATCTGACCCGTACTCTCCCCTTAGACACGGAGAAATCAGACATTATGAGCATGGAAGGAAATGTGATTATTTATTAAGTGTTGTAGTTTGGCAAAAAATAGACTCCCCTAGAGACCACCACTTCATAAGCCAGGTTTATAATAAGGATTTTGCATGTCTACATTTTCAATATCAATTCTGTTTCAAGGACCACTATACAGCCAGGAAAACATACTAATTATCCTGGCTCTATTGGGTCCTTGGGACCCCCTCACCCTAGGGGCCCCCCTCCTGCCGGGCTCTAGGGTGAGGAAGGGGTCAATCCCTTACCTTTTTTCCAGCGTCGGGCTCCCTCGGCGCTGGGGACTCTCCTCTTCCTTTCCCATCATCGGCTGAATGCGCATGCAGCCAGTCTCATAGGAAAGCATTCTTAATGCTTTCCTATGGACGCTGGCGTCTTCTCACTGTGAAAATCACAGTGAGAAGCGCCGAAGCGCCTCTAGCGGCTGTCAGTGAGACAGCCACTAGAGGCTAGATTAACCCATTTGTAAACAAAGCAGTTTCTTTGAAGTGGTCTGGGCGCATATAGTGGTCCATTGATCTGGATGGCAGTGAAACTGTCCCTAAATGGTTTGATATTAGACTGGAGGATGGTTCCAGCGAGCTAATTTCAGGAACTGCCAACAGCAATTCTTCCAAGCCCAGCCCAACAAAATGAAAAATTCAAAGACATCCCTGTAACCCTTTACCATTAAGAGGTGAGCAATAATCAAGTGATCTCCCTTTGTTGTAGTTTGCATTCTCTTTTTAAAGAATGCCTATGACAACTTATACCCTACCTCTCAAGTCTGTTACCCAGAAAGGTGGGATGTGGGTGGAAGGGGGGTAAAGGGGGCAGACCAGTCACCCAATTCTATTATATGCTCCGCCAAAGGGTGTCCACTGAAAATACTGGCCGGTCAGCTTTGCATTATTGCAAATCCTTTTTGTACATCAGGCAGCCTTTCCATCATTTAGGCCAGGCCACCGAGGGAGCACTGATTCAGTATAACTAGCAATGCTTACAATGATACATGCAGGAGACTAACATTTGAAACACTTATACCCAGAACCCCATTTAGTTCAGATAACATTTATGATTGTGTATCTGGCATGCAACACGACAACAGCTATTTTAAGCCTGAATTGTAGAACATTTAGTGTACATCAATACTACTATTCTAAGAAATTGCAGGTATTCTAAGAAACTGCAGAATTTTAAAGGGACTCTATAGTCACTTGAACAACTTTAGCTTAATGAAGCAGTTTTGGTGTATATTACATGCCCATGTAGCCTCACTGCTCAATCCTCTGCTATTTAGGAGCTAAATCCCTTTGTTTATGAACCCTAGTCACACCTCCCTGCATGTGACTTGCACAGCCTTCCATAAACACTTCCTGTAAAAAGAGCCCTATTTAGGCTTTCTTTATTGCAAGTTCTGTTTAATTAAGATTTTCTTATCCCCTGCTATGTTAATAGCTTGCTAGACCCTGCAAGAGCCTCCTGTATGTGATTAAAGTTCAATTTAGAGATTAAGATACAATTATTTAAGGTAAATTACATCTGTTTGAAAGTGAAACCATTTTTTTTCATGCAGCCTCTGTCACTCATAGCCAGGGGAGGTGTGGCTAGGGCTGCATAAACAGAAACAAAGTGAAAGTGAATTGAGCAGTGAAATTGCAGGGAATGATCTATACACTAAAACTTCTTTATTTAGCTAAACTAGTTTAGGTGACTATAGTGTTCTTTTAAATAAGATGACGGGCAAGGCAAACAAACCACTTCAATGAGATAGAATGGTCTGGATGCCTATAGTATCTTTAATTTCCCAAATTCTCATCTCTCATGGATATATTGACTATGTTACTATTATGCATCTCATTTAGAATGTGGAATTAAAGGACGGTCATAGAGGGTTATTCACTAAACTCCACATCTTAGAACATTAAATCTAAATTGCAAAATTAAAGCCAAAATAGCCAGGCTGTGATTACAGCCGAGTTGGAGAATATTTTCAGAACAGCAAGTGTGCCTACATTTTGCAACTGGGACCTAATCTGCTAAAATTCTGAGTTTAGCAAATAACCCTGACTTTTCACTCCACGATTTAGCTTTTATTGTATGCATGCTGCCTAGACTTCCTACTGAAAAAATGCCTCACTTTTTCCGTGCTATATGGGTCAGTACATTTTTAGTTATTGTTTGTTGTCAAAGTGACGTTTGCTGTGAGCTTACGCACGTAAAGTAAATTGCCACCATAGCATGTGGTTAAAATAAAATAAACAGAGGAAGTACAAAAGCATAAAAGTCTGTGTTGGATAAATCCAGACAACCTATGTATTGTTATTTTTTAAAAATAGTATATACCTGCTGCTCATTCCATCTTATCATTTTAATAACTAAGTAAAAACAAATATAAAATGATATATATATATATAGAAAGAGAGAGAGAGATAATTCTGTACTGTAGAGTGGGTGAAATCGTTTTTGTCATTGTTCCCCGTAATGTATGGTTGACCATTCTGTTTCCTACTTTCTTATTTATTTATTTATTTATGTTACAGAAAACTATCCAGAAGAAACATAGTAAATCATTTCTTGATTTTGGCAGGGCTAATTAGCTTTTTCTCTAACAACTAAGAAAACCAAGTATTCTAGAAGCATTCTAGAAATCCCTTTTGTTTCTACTTTGTGGGCAGATTTCATTAGGTTGTAGGTTGACTTGACTTATTGATTTTTTAAACTCATTTTCTGTTCTTGAAGTAAAAACTGCCTGCATGTGAATCCATCCCCCAGTCAAACAGCATAGTCGTAGACAGGACTGGTCTTAGACCTTCAGTTCACCTGCGTGTGTGTCTCTCCACCCGCACCACCCCCTATCCATTGTTATTGATTATCAGTATATAATGTAGATAGATGGAAAAGCCACTTTTGGCCTACCACATGCAGTCTCTAACACACATTTTTCAGATGGTTTGCATGTGACTCTTAGTGTCAAAAGTGTCTTGGTGTTTGCATTGTCCGCATGTTTGCAGATCTTGTGTGTATGCAATAGCATTATGTGTGCGTGTTGGTGTTTCTTTTTGTGTGCAATGTCTTCTTTATGTGTGCAATATTGATATTATTACTAGCATTTAAATATCGACAACCAAGCGCTTTACAATTATAGAAAGGGGACATTTGATAACAAGTAATTGGCATGATTGGTAGGGAACCTAAGACAGACAGGACACAACAGACAGAATTGCAATACCGGTCCTTAGAATGGCTGGGCTATGCAAAAGAATACTCAAGGCAAGCCAAGGTCAAAGGGAAATAGACCGACGGAATACAAAGAGAAAAACCGAGGTCAGGGAGAAGAGAAAACAGAGTAAACATAAGACAAGCCAAAGTTCGGTAACCAATTAATCAGAAAGTGTATTACGCGCTATTGGGTTAAACAAAGACCACAACAGGGCACTGAGGAAAGGGGGAGGTTAACTTATATACACACAGGGTGTGTCTGATTGGCTGACCTGATTGGGAGACGTTTCTTCCCTCCCTTGTGGTCTCTGAGGTCATCAATTCTGAAAGGTCCCAAATGGGATGCCTAAATTGATTGCAACTACCAAGGATTGGTAGTCAACTACCAGCCTTGTCTTTGGTGGGTTTTGGCAATCTGTAGGGGTACGCCATGCATTGCAGGTTCTGTGATAAAGTGAGGAGAACTAACATGCTCTGGTAAGTTATAAATCAAAAGTTCCAAAAAGGAATCCTTATATATCCACAGGATGTGGACAGGAAAAAGACTAATGTGCTAAATGGTTGGGGTGACCTTTGTACTTTGGAGATAATTCCTGTTGAATGGGTGTTTTGAGAGGAGCTACTTATTTGTAGTGCTGTCATGATATGGTTGGGGAATACATGTTCTGGAGGGTCTGTAACCATTTATCACTGTTGTTAATGTCAGACCTTTTTTTCTGTTTGTTTATTTGTTTGTTTTGTTTCTGTTGTATTGTGTATTTTTGAATGCATTGGGCTCTTCAACTAATTTTAGAAAAAAATATAATCTGGATGATTGCCCAGTATGTATCAACCATGGTGTGAAATTTATCCATAAATAATAAGATGATAGAATAGAGAGAAACAGACAGAAACAAATACATTTTCTTAGCAAAAAACAGCATCTTATTTTGCTCATTTTTACTTTTTTGCTATTGGTACCATTATACTTTTTTGTAATTTTATATATATTTTATATAGTATATATATTATATAAAAGGATAGATGGTAGAATGGACTCTTATGCTCATGAATAGATAGACAGACAGATCGACCTATCACTTATCCTATGAATGTATATGCTCATAATCAGAGAGACGCACAGACAAGTCGGAAGGCTCATAATGAAATTGACAGACAGACAGACAGGTGCTCATGAATAGATAGACAGATCCACATACTAAGGTAAATAGATGGACAGATGGATGAATGTGCAGGTGAATGGAAGGATGAATTAATTCAGACAGACTAAATGATAGGCAGACAGATAGCTATCTCTGTGTGCTCATACTATACAGTCACAGAGCCAACGCGTTTGTGTATACAGCACGCATGTGAATCCCTGATACAAACTCTGGGTGAGAGTGTAACTTAATCGACACATTACCTACTTATTTTACCTAAGGTGGACCTTGCTGTTCATGCATCTATGCATGAGTGGTTAATATGTCCACTTTAATTACCTCACAGACTTCAAAGCCTATACACTGATTTTGCCATAAAATCTACTTTAGCAAAACTTTCTTTCCAAATATAGCTGTCCCAATTCAAAATAGAATGTAGCGGCTATATTCTTTGTATGCTATCGGATCTATTATAAACCACCAAAGCAACATACTATACTGAAAATGTAATTAAAGGTAAATATATATTATTTATATTGGGCAAACAAGGGAGAACATTAACTTTAATGTATTCACATCTTAATGGGTTACACATAAATATTTCTGCACATAGAACGCTTCTTTTTATACATCAAAATCACTTGATTTATTACTTCCTTCGTTCCTTCGTTGGAGAGTTTTTACAACCATTTGAGGGTTTATGCAGGAAATGGTGATTAGTGGTGAACTAACCTGCAAAATTCAGTTTACATTAGCCAAGTGGGAACAAAACTATTCAGACTAGCTGAGCTGGAACATTTTTCCAACCTATTGTTTTTTGGTCCAAAACCTGTAAGTTGGCTCCCAGATTGAGCTTCCCCTGTGTAAGGATAATACCGAGCACATTGCATCTTAATTAAATAAACTGTTAAGGACTGGATATGTCAACTATCTATTGAGTTAAACAGCACATATATCAAGATCAGTTTTTATTAAACATGTAGTGGAAGAATTGTTAAAGGGACACCCCAGGCTAACGCCGAGGTTTAGTGCAATTAAGAGATAATATATTGAGCAAATACAAGTAAACAAGGAATACAATGCATCTGAAAAACATAAAAGGATAACCGAACTTCTAAATTTAAAGCTGTGCTGAGCTTGGGATAATTCATTTGGCTTATGAACAGGATTCCTTTTCTAAAATTGTCAAGTCTCTAGTTCAGCCCCTTCCAGATAAAATCTTAAGATCTCATGAGGGTTACTGAACATTGTTTTTCGTGATGGGGTTAAACTAAACTCTTTATTAATATACTGGTCATCTTACACAATATAGAATATTGAAAACCATATTTTTTCCCCAAGAATATACACTGTATGCTTTTGTTTTGCATGCCAGATGTTTGAGAAATGCAGGTCCTATATTGCTAAGTCAGCCTTGCATTTGGCTGAGGATAATGGGAAATGTAGATCAGCCATGTCCATTGTTTAATCACATTCTAATATTTTTCTGGAGCAAAACATATACAATATCTTCTTTTTTCTGCACAGCCCTGTAGGAAATTTTCTATTTCCATCTCACGTAGTCATATATTGTTTTTTTAAATTGCACTGTAGCACACTTGAGACATTTGCTTCTATGTTTTATTCCGTAGCTATTTTTAACATACCTGCAATTTCTTAGAATAGTAGTATTGATGTACACTAAATGTTCTACAATTCAGGCTTAAAATAGCTGTTGTCGTGTTGCATGCCAGATACACAATCATAAATGTTATATGGACTAAATGTGGTTCTGGGTATAAGTGTTTCGAATGTTAGTCTCCTGCATGTATCATTGCAAGCATTGCTAGTTATACTGAACCAGTGCTTCCTCGGGGGCCTGGCCTAAATGATGGAAAGGCTGCCTGATGTACAACAAGGATTTGCAATAATGCAAAGCTGACCAGCCAGTATTTTGAGTGGACACCCTTTGGTGGAGCTTATAATGGAATTGGGTCACTGGTCTGCCCCCTTTACCCCCCTTCCACCCACATTCCACCTTTCTGGGTAACAGAGTTGAGAGGTAGGGTATAGGTTGTCATAGGCATTCTTTAAAAAGAGAATGCAAACTACAACAAAGGGAGATCACTTGATTATTGCTCACCTCTTAATGGTAAAGGATTACAGGGTTGTCTTTGAATTTTTCATTTTGTTGGGCTGGGCTTGGAAGTATTGCTGTTGGCAGTTCCTGAAATTAGCTCGCTGGATCCATCCTCCAGTCTAATATCAAACCATTTAGGGACAGTGTAACATAAGCCAGATCTATACATGGTGCCTTAAGACTACCCCCATCTTGGGTCACGTTGATAATTTGGGATTAATACTTCAACATTATCAATGCCAGTCTTGTCCAACCTATTTAAGGTCAATCAGCCAAAGTAAAAACATAGCTAGAGATTTTCTCAGATAGAGAGACAGACAGACAGACAGATGGACAGACAGCCTAATAAAGCACCATGGGATTTGTATATTTGCAATAGCTACACATTGACCATTTGACCAGAACTGCTAATTAGTTCATGCAAACAAAATTACATCAAAAGCTAAGTCGGTTCTCTCACTTTTTCGAAAACAGCATAAAAATGTAACTTCTAGAAAAAAATGTAGATGAATAAAACAAATCCTACATGGTTGAAGCTTTGCCTCAATATCCCTACTCATTATGGCAAGTTTTGTCATATTATTATTATTATTGCAATGTTGTATTTAAATTTGTAAATTATTCCCATTTTGTTGTTTTGCTAAACATTAGAATCATTTTGCACTGCAGTATTTATAATCCGTTTTACTCGGCATTCAGTAGCAGTTCTTAAGTTAAGAGAAAAATGAAAGCACTTCGTGACCTATCTTTTAGGGCTTTTAACTTTTTTTTTTTTTTTAGGCATTTGACGATGGTAAAAACATATTTAAATTCGAAAATGTAATATTCATAGATGCTTTTTGCAACTAGGAAATTGTTGTTACACAGTACATTTACATTTGAAATATTTTTCTGCTTCTGCAATTTTCTTTTCTTCACTACCCTAAACATTCCTTAACCCCTATTGTTAAAAATAAGTACATTTAAATAGGCAGTAATACCAGTAATATCTGCTTATATTCAGCTGTATTCTATACAAACTTGAAAATATAAACTTTATTGTATCATAAGACCTAGTCCTAGACTATAATGCATCAATGTTCTAGAGAGAGATATGTCTTGGGACATATTCACTAAACAGTATTCCTGGGAGCTGCTGGTAGGTATATGGGTGTCCTTGCTCCCACTGGATGCTAGTAGGGTGCCCTGCGTGCTGGAGGGCTGCCCTGGGTGGTGTAGGTAGGTGTAGGTAGAGGTCTGCCCTGAGTGCTGCTGCTATAGGTAGAGGCTGCTAGGGATGGAGCAAGTTAGGTAACTCTTTGCAGGTCAGTAGAACACACTCATCCTGTAACAGCTGGGTGAGAGAAACTTCACAACTTACTTTTTAGCCACATCTTGACTCCATGATAGAGCTGGCTGGAGGGGTCACATGGCCCCGGTGAACAGATTTTGATGTTCAGGTACCGAAGATCGTTCGCATACGAGACATTTTTTACAAAAATTTTTAGTTCGAATACCGAATTGTTCATGTACACGAACGTTCGAGTTCCGAGGTTCCACTGTAGTTACTTGTGCACTATGCCAGATACCTATGTACATTTAAATAACTGGAGTTGGTTTTTTTGTTTGTTATTTTGTACATTTATTGAATTGTGTTTTTGTTTTTTCTCACAAATAAAAATAAATGAGGGGGGCTGGGGATACAGAAAGAAGACAGTAGGGGGTACAGGGGTAATTGTAGATTTATGCATCATAAAGTTAAAGACATTTGTGCTTTCTAGAAACAACATTCTGTCATACAGCCGGCATGAAGCATCCCTAGTTTACCATAACTGGATGTGGCATTGCTCATGAGATGATTTTGGCATCCTCAAAGACATCTGCCGACATGTGCAGATTACAGGTTTTCTATCTCAATTATCCTCACTCTAACATTTTCACGGCCTCCCATTAGGCCCATAAGTTGACTAGTTGCAACTCAGCTATCTCCAGCATGTAGTCCTGTGGACTTCCCCGATCTCCATGTGTCCCACAATTTCCAGGCACCAATGGCTGGTTTTGAAGGGGGAGAGTTATCGTGGAATAAGATTTCGTACATGTGTTGTTTATCCATCTCTATAAATAAAGTAGAGAACGAAGGGGCATTTTGTGACTTCCAAGCTTTGACTATCAAGCGTTGAGCTGTCAATGATATATGTAGTGTAAATTTTCGTACATAACTTGGTAGGTTCTTTGGGAGGTCTAATAAAAGAAATGTGAGGTTGGAGCAGGAGATGTATGTTTGTAATAACTGGAGGTTTTTATTATGACTCACGATATTACACCTGAATCTGAAAGCAGCAAGGTGAATTGTTAGTGTAGGCAGATGGGCTCACACTCAAGTGGCCACTGGAGTAATACTAAAAACCTCCAGTTATTTAAATGTGCAAAGGAATTTGGGATAGTGCGCAAGTAACTATTTTTTTTTGTTTTTTGTTAGGTTTTTATCAAACTGCTTCTTACAATTTACACGATTGCCACTTGACAAATACAAAATATTACGAATCTGTTAGACGTACAATGATATTTCTCCTCTTAGTATAATATATGTAAGTGCACGCAAACAAAGTTTAGTCCTTCGATAGCAATAATAATTAAAATGTATTATTATTTTTTTTTGTTCTACAAACAACTTTCAAAGGAAAAAAGTTGCTCAATATCACATTTTAATGCAGAAACGTGTTGATTTGATTCTTATCAGATAATGTTCTTCAGCCCTCAGGTAACGGCCCTTCTAAGAAAACACAATTACTAGACAGTATTGAGGCTAACATTTCACACTGCTCGTCATACTTGTAATTGACCTTGCTTACTTATAAATATAGAACATGACTGTGAAAGGAAAAAAAACATATATAAATATAAAATTCATAAAGAAAATCATTCATTTGTAACCCATTTACTGTTTAATTTTAGGATACTTGAGTTATTCACTATGGTGGGAATTGTAAAGAATTGTGTTTATTATCTAGGGTTAACCCTGCCTGCTGTAAACATAGTAGTTTCAGAGAAACTGCTATGTTTACATTAGGGTTAATCCAGACTCTAGTGGCTGTCTTATTGACAGCCGCTAGAGGCGCTTCTGCGCTTCTCACTGTGATTTTCACAGTGAGATGACGCTGCAGTCCATAGGAAAGCATTGAGAATGCTTTCCTATAGACTGAATGCGCGCGCTGCTGTTGCCGGGCATGCACATTCGGCGTAAGAGGGAGGAGAGTCCCCAGCGCCAAGGGAGCCTGGCGCTGGAGAAAGGTAAGCATTTACCCCTCCCCCCCCCGCCCGGAGCCTGGCAGGAGGGGGGCCATGAGGGTGGGGAGGTCTATTAACACTATAGTGCCAGGAAAACGAGTTTGTTTTCCTGGCACTATAGTGGTCCTTTAATGCGTGTCCACATTGCAATGTTAATTGATATTTTAATGTTAAGCCAAATGATAGACAATTTTAGAATCAACTGCTCTTCTTCCACAACACATGCTACACCAATTTGGATTGGCTCCCAGGTAATCATACTAGGTCTTAAATGGCTTAAAAATATTAATTTCGAGTGCTGGTATTCCTAAAATGCCTCTGTTCCCGTGCAGATGTTAGAATAAAAAGCACCGTCTTCCACAACACATGCTACACCAATTTGGATTGGCTCCGAGGTAATCATACTAGGTCTTCAATGGCTTAAAAATGTTAATTTCGAGTGCTGGTATTCCTAAAATGCCTCTGTTCCTGTGCAGATGTTAGAATAAAAAGCACCATGCTTTTAACTTGTTGCACATTCTCATAGTGTAAACGATTTAAGAAAAATCTCCTATGTTATTAATTAACATTATTAATCATGAGAAGCTCAAATTAGGTTTGTCGACTAAGTTACAAATGACTAAAAGACATTTTGGCAAAAGTGCAGAAATTCAGAATGGTTATTCCATGAATTGAAGCCAGTCAAAAATGTTCTGAATTGCCCTCAAATTTTAGTCAAATGACCTAAAACGTATCTAGAAAGAAGCTGAGTAGCTCAGAAATTGGTATTGATACTATCGATTATTTCTTAATTAGACCCCAATTAACCCCTTCACCACCAAGCACTATTTGATTCAAAAAATATTAGCATAACATTTGTTTTTTTTTAAGCGAAGGATACATACATTTCATAACACAGCAATGTTGTGTGTAGATTCCTTTCCAGGTGAACGTCAAACTAAAATTATGTAGAAATATACTATTTTTATTTAGTCACTTATTCATTAATCCTTTACAAAAATATTTGAGAAATAGAAAGATTTAGACAGTATACAGTGTCCTTTATCTTACCATGTTTCTCCCGGGGTCTGAAATCTTAATACATCACATACAGTAGATGTGACAATAATAGATGAATAAAAAATGGTCAGATAAATTAAAAAAATGTTCAAATACCATGTTTATAATAAGGACCCTGAAGATATTACTAGCAGTGCAGCTTAATTCAAAGAGCAACATAATAAAAAAATAATGTCTACATCTATGCATAATGCCCCTAAACAGTAAGTACAGTTTAATCATATATTTCTAAATTAGAGCTATTTAAAACTGCTATAACATTTTCTTAAATTCTTTATTTTTGTTGTACATTGATAAAACAATACAGCATTCTGCACTGTTGTGCGACACAAGACTTGATAAACCGATCATGAGAAAACAGAACAGTGAAAGTTAAACTGCACATTTTGTATATATATATATATATATATATCAATCAGGCTAGAAGTAAATCAGTGTATTATTAAGACATCACAAGGGTAGAATGTAAGGTAAAAACCCTGGGTGCCTTAACTGAGTTGTAGTCCGCAACATGAGTTTACTGTCATTACTCACTAACGTGATTTGTCAAGAATTTTTAATTTTTTGTTTAACCCTATGCATGGACTTAATAGCTGCAAGGCAGCATATTTTAACTTTGATTATTTATGTCTAACGTTTAAAATTCACTTTTAATTTCAACAGTTCACAATGTAGTTAATACTTTAGTAAGGAGCATGTGAGAGCCTCATTAACTGCTTTGCAACACACTTGTTTACCTATATTTTGTGATGGTGTATTCTTTGTCGGTCAGGATTTCTTTATATAGCATTTTATTTAAAGATAATTCCACAATATAATATACTCTTGCAATACAATGCATAGATATTTTTAGGATCGCAAAAAAAAAAGTTCATATGATAAATACATTTGTATTGTCTACCATCACATTTGACAAACTTTAAAGGGGCACTCCAAAGCCTCAATACAAAAATAACTAAATAAATAAAAAATCACTGTTAATTTATGCATTTTTTTTATTGAGGGTATGTCTAAATACAGCCTGCATAACCTGCAGATCTCTGGTCTGCAACCTTTGCAGGCCCTCCTCTTCTAAACCCGCCCAGACTTTCTGTGGCTGTCCAATCACAGACTTCCCAATGCAGGTTAATTGCTGCCTCTTCAATTTAGCACCCCTGAGCTAATCAAATCAGGAAGTAGCAGGACCTGTTTGAAAGCTGAGGGGAGTGGGGGAGGGCAGAAAACAAGATTAATTTATAAAAGTGCCAATTTCAATTGAAAGCTGCACTTTTTGTAGAATGAAAAAAAGAGAACTCACTCTTCACAACTAATGTTCTTCAACAATCTGTATCCTTTTAATGATTGAGGATTGAGTAGAAGTAGAAAATGTACAAAATATCATATAACATAGATCAAATCTGAATTTACCAAAGGTTGCATATTTTCACTTTGCACTGGACAACAGATTGTTGGGTTTTTAAGTAGGTCACATATCGTATGGGCTGAAAGTGCTTTGTACATTGCCATCTGGCCGTGTAAGTTAACATCCGATTAACTCGAATGGATGCTGGGAAGATGAGCATTATGGTGATGTGAATACATAGCGCAGAGATTGAGACATGTCTGCATGAATGGAGACATACGTATGTCTCTCTGGCATACAGTAACATTTACAACTCTCATGCAGATGGTCTATTTTGGTCTAAAAATCATTTAACATTCAGCCAATGTTGTACAAGAGAATGCAAAATAATTATTTCAGTTACTTGCATGTGTGATAGGCAGGATTATTCAATTAAACATCTTTTAACCTCTTAAGGACACATGACATATGTGACATGTCATGATTCCCTTAAATTCCAGAAGTTTGGTCCTTAAGGGGTTAAAGGCATAGACATTTCATAGTGACATTTTACTGTTTAGGAAGTAAATGTGCTTCATAATTTCTTTAACGTTTTTATACATTTGTATTTTTTTTTTTTTTTAAATACGTATAGGTTATTAGCAGTCATGAATCCACTGAGTCTAACAATAGATGCACGACTGCTAGTAACCTGTACTTTAACCAATATGCCCATCTTACCATCCCAAATAAATATAGAAGATATGAAAATATAGCAATTTAAAACCACTTCATCGTCACAAACTGTAAATAAACCGTTGTCCTGCAGACATGACCAACTCAAGATCTCCAAGAGATGAAGTCTTGTGGTACCTATGAGCTAATTCTAATACCATCGGTATGTTATAAAGGGGGATAAAAAAAAGAATGAGACTAGAGGGTAAGAAATTAGGCTAACCATTGTAGACCTTGTATAACTATATTGTAAGAAAATGAAATTGCCACCAGTTTCCTAATTTATCACACTGTATAAAAACGAGCATGACTCTTGATAAAACCTACCATTGGCTGTTGACATTTACTCCGATATAAAGATATTGGGAAAGAATGTAATGCCTACTATTATTAGAATTTATGTAGCGCCAACACATTCCACAGGGCTCTACCATTAAACAAAGGGGATATTTAGAGGTGAAGAAGGCCCTGTTTAAACAAGCTTACAGCCTATGAGGATTTGAGGTAGGTGGTTATATATTGTTAGGTGAGAAACTTGCTGGGGAAGTGATCTGACTGGGATTTGAACCTGAGTTTATTTTGGCCAGGCAGTGATGGAAACAACATTCTAAGCAGCCTATGTCTCAAATGTGAAATTGGTAGGACTGCCATTCGGAAACTGATTGTATTAACCCCTTAAGGACAGAACTTCTGGAATAAAAAGGAATCATGATGGAATATTTCCGTCATGTGTCCTTAAGGGGTTAAAGGGCAATGTACAGAAGATGTTAACTTGGTATACAGTGCAAAGTAACTGGATCTTTGGTCTGTACACCCTATTCACTCTATCTGGATGAGATTGGTTAATGCCAAAGGTTACCTTAACTCACAAGCTTTGCTGACAACCTTTAAACATGTCATTTCTCAGTCAGCCACAGAATAAGTCCAAGGCTTGCCCTAATATTATGCCATTCTACAGGACCTAGGACAGCTAATTATTATTATTAGATTCTCATTTATACACATGATGAGTCCCCATACTTACTGATAAAGAAATTCATGTGAGCTTTATTAAGCACCAGGTTAAAGTCAAGCATCTTCCGTGTTATCTCAATCACCGGATTTAAATATTATTGTACTTTTGTCATACATCAGGAGCAAACGTTACCTAATACGGTTTCACCTGCTTTAACAGAATATACAATGTAATAAACTGTAATTTTGTGCTACACCAGATACATATCTTCGAAACGTTTAAGGTTAATTTCTGTATGATTGTTTAAATGACCTATGCACTTTATACAATATTTGTATGATTTGTATAATGTATCTGATCTATTTTTCTTATTGTATTGCCATTTGATATGGTTTTATATGATCTGATCTGTGCCTTAGGGATTCAGTGTAATACCATATGTATGATGTGTGCCATATGTATTTTATCCTAAAGGACTGATAAAGATTTAGTCGTTAAATTCTGCACACCCGGCAAGAGGCTGGTGATATGCTTTAAGGGTTAAGAGCAGCCGTTAAACAGTAACGAGAGAGTTTGAAACCAGTCAGAAACTCGTCACTGATAGCTGTAAGCAGCTCCCATAGAGAATAATGGGGGCTGTTGGCCATTGCTTAGCGGCTGGCTTTAAGTCACGGCAGCTGATAATTTCCTGGTGGCTACTGGTGAGATTTTGCAATCGGCAAACAGCTGCTACTCACTAACAGAAGCGGCAGGCATTTCGGTGTGCTAGAACAAGTAGCGACAACATTGGAAACAAGCCCCTAGTCTATTCGCTAAACTGTGAGTGGGGAAAATCTGACAAAGAAATTGCACATTTTAATTAAATAAGCTAGAAATATCCAGAGATATCTACTAAAATGAAAATACAAAGTGAATTTCAAATTTAAGGCCATAGTGTCTGAACTGGGTATTTCTAATTCACTTAGAATTCTCACTTTAGATAGAGTTTGGAATAGCATACAATCTGGGTTATCTTGACTAAAAGTTGCATTTAACTCATAAAATCATTACAATAACCAGGTCTGGGTACGTATATCGAGTACATTTTTCTGGCACTCAAACAGTTAAAAGAGAAGAATACAGTATTTTTTTATTATTATCTGTTCTTCCTCAGCTAGAACATTTAATCCATTTGTAATTGGTATGATACGGAGCAGGAAAATCTATTTTGAAATGGCCGTATCACATGACTCCTTCTCTCATAGCTAGCCTTGTCTATTTTAGGTTTTAACCAAATAACACATCAATATAAATATGGTTAGAAAGGATTTTCTATCAGAGTCATGTTCCATTAATGTCTCCAAGTATTCCTATGTTATCAGCCTCTCCACAGCTCGACGATTATATTACATAGTTTTTTAACTGTGATATTTCAGAAATACTAGCTTGAGATTTCATCAAGATGCAACTAAAGACAGGAAGGATAAAATAATATGATTATATTTATTTGGTTCCAATTGACAATATGCTTAAATGATGTATACATCTCTATGGATAGTTCAGAACAAATGTAGGCTTACAATATCTTGTATATTTCTAGTTAAATGGACGATCCAGACCCCTAAAGCACTTTAGCTTGCTGAAAAGCTTTATGTGTGAAGAGTGTGCCCTCTTTTTTTATTTTACAAAAAGTGCAGATTTTAATAGAAATGGACCCTTTAATAACTTATACTGGTTACACCCCCTGGCTTTTCAAGCAGACAACTGGTCCTGTTACTTCCTGGTTTGGTTAGCTTAGTTGCACTGAACTCAAGAGACAGCAATTATCCTGAGCACCTGCCTTGCAAAGATTTCTCATTGAGCTGCATTAGGAAGTATGTGATTGGACAGCCACAGAAAGTCTGGGCGGAGTTAGAAGGGGAGGATTTGCAAAGGCTGCAGACAAGAGATCTGCAGTTTTTGCAAGCTGTTTTTAGATGTAACTACAATGAAATTTTTTTTTCATTTTGGGTATATCTACTAGAAAGTGATTTTAAGCACTTAAGCCATCCTGGTGCCATCACAAAGACTCACATCAATGTATTTAAAATGTTATGGCTTTCTTGAGACAGAGGGAACAAGGAAGGAGAACCGATAAGGGAATTTGAGCCAAAGCAGGAACAAATATAGCAAATTAGGAGTTTTTGTTCCTGATTTAGCTATTCTGGTGTAAAACCTGTCAGGCCTGCATCAAACTTCTAATTTAAAAAAAAATAATGTTCAAAATAAACAAACTGAAAAAGAAGAATATACCAACCACGTTTTTGTTTATTTTATTTTTTTATTTTTTTTAAAGTAAGAACAATAAACATGTGGAATTCTCTGTCTGAAGAAGTGGTTTTATCAGAGTCTATACAAATATTTAAACAGCAACTAGATGATAACTTGTAAAAATATAATATTCAGAGATATAATTGTTAATATTTGGGGTAATCCCTTCTTGATCCAAAGAGAGATCTGACTGACATTCTTGGGATTGAAAAGGATTTTTTCCCTAGTTTGTTGCAAAATCAGAAAGCGCTTTAAACTCTGTATTTGAACATGGACCATAAGTAAAACATAAAGGATAAGTTTGATGGAAGCCAGTCTCTTTTCAGCTGTGCAACTAGTTTCTATATAACTGCATGACTGATTAATTGTGACATTAACCAAAAATGTATAAATCAGATGTACTGGAAAAGTTCATAAATGCAATGGATAACTCACTGTAACAGTTGTTTTACCAAAAATACAACAAATACTCACATGATAAATGAATACCACAATACACTATAACTGCTATACAATGACATTGATGTCATTGATTCCATTGATATCAACACATGGAAAGTAATCCAGATATCACAATGTAATAGATGACCTAGAACATGCAACACATCACTCCAAAATTTCACTAGCGAAGCACCGGGACACAAACTTGAAATGTTTGTGATGTCAATAAAACACTACAAGAGTCCAGTGACAGACAAGTACTTGAAATACGGTAACAAAGTTCCAGGACTGTAATTATGAGAATACATTATCAACAGAATATCTAAGAGCCTAATGAAACACCTGGGTTTGCTACGGCCTTCTCCAGAACTGATTGAAGATTTGTTTCACCCATCCAATAAAACAGAAAAGATTTTCGAAAGAATTGATTTAACATATTAGTTGCGTTCAGGTCGTAATGACATATGAAAAAGGGGTGAGCTGTATTAAAATTAAAGAAAGCCCAAAGTTATATCCCATGGGCTGAATTCATGTATATATTGGGGTGGGCTTGAGATAGTTGAGAGCTTCCACCGAAACTCATATGCAATTGAAAATAATCACCTTTTTACCTGCTATGGCAATTCCTGGAATAAATGCTTGGCTTCCAGAGAAACATATGAATAATTTAAAATGCTGTACATAAAAATAATCTGTATCTCAGTGGACTTTCTATATGTGTGAATTAAATGTAGACGTGTGAAAATACATACTAAACACGCCACATCCTCAGTGTCTAAAAAAAGAAAACAATACAGAGTAAAACAAAACAATATAAAGTATGGAAATGTTGCAGGAATCAATAAAGGATACGTGATAGCAGACAAAAAATGATTTTATGTTGTGTATGTCTGTTGAATTGCAGATGTCTCTATATAATAGTGGCAAACTAAGTGATCTAATTAACATTACATTATGAGCAAGCCCATGCATCATTAGCAATGAGCTTATATGTTTTTTCCCTTTAAAGACATTACTGTGGGAGCAATTGTACTCACACTCATGGAGACAATGTGGAGCCCACGTGTGTCCTGTGAATACGGGTCTGTCTTTCTTGTTTGTTTGTCATTTGCCATTTGTAATTAGTGTTTGTGTAATAAGAAATCAGAGAAAGAGAGAAGAATGCAGGTGTTTGTTGCCCCATGCATAGCAAAATATTTAGATAATTCTAGTTTTCATTTAACTCGCAAATGGAAAAGGAGTCTCTGTTGCTAAAACTAAATTAATTTGGAAATTTAAATCCTCTACAAAACATTTTATATTGTAGACAAATATTTCTTGAAATCCTAGGTGGAGGACATTGACTGTGTTGAATTTTTTAATCTAACACATGACTTGTACAAAAACCTGTACCTGAAAATGGAATAGATTGGCCCCAAAAAGCCTCAAACATTCTGCACAATGTGTCTTCTTTAAGAACCAAAAAGTAAGTGAGTGAGTCACCAGAACCCTCTGTGGACCAATTGTAGAGTCTATGAACTTCAGTTGGAGGTCCCATATAAAAATGCTGGACATAAATGCTTGTCAGCGGTAATTAAAGTTACTATTTGCCCATACTTCGATGCCGTGGATATATAGAGCATATGGAGGTCCCCAAAGCCATCTTCATCTTCCCATTGGTAAAAAGTTATAATACGGCAGTGCAATATTGTTACACATTAAACTGCAAAATGTATGCTAAAATATCATGACTATAGTTCCCTGACTATGACTATTGACTATTCACTATAGTTCCCTGTCATGACTATTGTTCCCTGTATAGTGCAGTTTGGTTATAACTTTACTACAATACAGCATCTAGTCACTAGGAAGTCAACACACATCCTGGGGAAAAAATGAAAATAGTCCCTATTTAATTCAGTGTTTAATTATTACAATTGATTGTACAAACAGTGCTAGCACACTACTAGAGCAATATCCCAGGACACCAAATTTTATTTCTGAACATATATCACTGGGATTCGACTATCTCGAATTGCTCTAGATCATGGATGTCAAAGATGCGGCCCACAATGAATATCTCTGCAGTCCAGATATTAATTGCTAAGGGGACCTGGAGTTTAGTGGAGGGGGGCTGGGGTTTAGTAGAGGGAGGCTGGAGTTTAGTACAGGTGGGAGCTGGGGTTTAGTAGAGGGGGAACTTAGTAAGGGGGGTGGGGTTTAGTAGAGGTGGGGGATGGAGTTTAGTAGAAGGGTGGATAAGGTTTTGTAGAGGTGGGTGTTGGGGATTTTTTAGAGGAAGGGGCTGAGATTTTGAAGAGGTGGGGCTGGAGTTTAGTAAAAAAACATACATTTTATTGTTGTTCTTGTTCGTTTGCTTCTTTTATACTGTACCTTTCTGTGGAAATTGAAGTTGGGGTTTTTTTTGCGGCCCACATAAACGTAAGCCTTGTTTATTTGGCCCATGTTAGCCTTTGAGTTTGACATTCTTGCTCTAGATTAGTCTTTGTGCTATTTAAATCAGTTACTTTTTTTCCCCAGAAAATTTATATTTTGTTCAACAAATTTAAACATGATCATTAAATCTTACGTCCTCAGAAGGATGGTTCCCCATCACAGAAATGCCTCAATATACGGTGATAGGTCAGTTGCTGTTGATGAATCCAAGATATTCATCACTTTTATTCCTGTCATTCTGTTTAATACACATTTTATTTTTAACACACAAGTGGAACTGACAAGGAAAGTTAAGTGTAAGTTTATTCAGTAGCTACAATTTATCTGCCAAACCATTCCAAAGAGAATATTTAATAATGATCCTAATGAGCTACTTCATAAGTGAAACTTAGTTTGCCTAATTTACATTTCAAGGGCACTCAGTAGGATTTACGCACATTGAACTCCAGGATATTAAAATGCTGAATAATATTACCTGATTTTGTAGATGCCAAAATATTCTTACTAGACATCTTAGTGGTAAAGTAAGAACCTGTTAAAGAGACACTTTAGGCACCATAACCACTTCATCCTATTCCCAGGCACCCACTCACAGTTCCACGCTAGACTGTTTTCTGACAGCCCCCTCTGCTATTTGGGCTGATGATTCTGCATTAGATTGAGCAGCGATAGGTTCGCAGCTTATTACAAATGCTCATCTCTGGTTGTGAGTTGGTATGGCTAAAGTGGTGTGTTACTCTTCCTGCTGCCTTTGCCATACCTCCAGTTGGGGCTTTGCCACAGGTACCTGAGGACCCATATTCAATGTTAAAACATTCATAATTGATTAGTTGTGAACAGTGAGCTGGTGCCAGTGGACTCCAGGCATCATAGCCACTTTAATAATGTGAGATGGCTTTAGTGTTTCTAATGCCCGTTTATTACATTTTTTTATTTCCTAATACTGCACTATGCATGCGCAATCTTTAACTGAGCCATTTATGTAAACTAATTCAAAATGCCCAGAGAGGATTTGGAGGAATAAATTGCCTGAACATTAGGGTGTGCTTGGGCAAACCCCTTGCACACACTGAAAATTATGTAAAGTCCTATTTTATCACATTACACCGCAGTCTTCAACTCTCCATCTTCAAATCCCACTCTCTAGTTCAGAACTGCCTGTGGTGATTGCTGATGCCCAGCTTAAATGGCCAGTCTAATCAAAAACAGTCTTGTATTAAAAACTGTCACCAGCAAGCTACGTATTCCCAGTATTAACAAAAGCGAATGACACCTCCACCTCGAGGAGCGAAGTGCACTATCCCTACACATGTAGACTCCGAACACCATGACCCTTTGAGTAACCCTTTAACTTAACATGTATTTTCTTTGCTATATCTTCACCACTGTTCTCAATCAGGTACCATGTTATTTATTTTGTGCCCTTTCTCCGCGATTCTCTGTGTGTGGCTGTCTTGCAAACCAGCCAGAGTGTAGGATTGAGTTATCCGAGAAACATATCAATTAATAAAAAAAACTTTTTTTTTTTTTTTAATATACACCCATGCCATTTTAAATCTAACACTGTCTAAAATCAATAGGAGATATTTATCAAGGCAAACTGCTGAGAGACATTCTATTGGATTCTTGGTCACTACTCATTATTTAGCACAGTGCTCCATAGTCACTCGGGTTTTTGGCTTGATAAATCTCCCTTAGATTGTCCTATTTAGATCAGTTTTTATTTATTTAAAGGTTCACCATGCCAATTCTTTGCAGAATAGCACAGCTCAGCCTTTTCACAGCTCTGAACTCGCATCTCACATTATCCAGATAAAAGTCTCTGGAATAAATGAGGTCTTGATATCGGTTGTGTAGGTCGAAAGTTCAAGCAGATGAGAACGACACTTCTTGAACGCAGTATTTTCGTTAATGTTGTGCTCTCAACGTTGACAGTAAAGATCACCTTTCTATGGAAGATTAGATTCCAGTTATCTAGTTTATATGAGTTTCGTGTTTTCTCTAGAATTGAGAAATCCCCTACTTATTGAAATAATTCACTGACATTGTTCTGCCTCTTCTTTATATGATGAATGACTTTGAAAGTGATACTTACCGGGTAGAATGGTTTATGTTCTATAGCAGTCAAGAAAGCCCATTCAGGTTGAGTTTTCAGACCTATTTTATTTTTTTCAATAGCGTTTGGATTAAACAAAAGAAGTCTAACATTACACAGATAGAACTTCCTAATTTTTTAACTATATATATATATATATTAAAAGTTTTGGAGATAAATAGTATTGTTTTCTAGTCAATTGGCAAACCATTCGTCAAACTATACCAGAATTATTAATAAATTGTAGATAGGGTTAATTATATTTATTGCCTTGTTTTGTGCCTGTTTATGGCTTTACCCAGATATTTCTACATACTATCACATCAATATTGTTTTAACATCCTGATTGCATTCTTTGGAATTGCTTCAACCCCAAAAATGCTATTCGGGTAATTGTGAATGTCCGTAAGCAGAGTATTTCACATTTTATTTTATTTATTCTTAATAGTTACGATTATTTATACAACGCCAACATATTACAAAGCGCTGTACAATAGGTGAAGAAAGACAAACAGTTCATTCTAACTTGACACGTTTGACATATGTGAGCAGAAGGCGCAGAAAAAAACTTCACAATACAAAGAACTAAATTATGATTGGTAATGATGTTTTCTGCTTACACCCAGTTTTTCCGGCTACTTGGGAATAAATACCTCCTCACTATAATGTAAAGTAGAGATTGTTAACATTGCTGAGAGAAAATTGTAGGTTTCCAATATATCAATACATCGCCAGTGGACATTCCACAAAACATACTGTTTATATCTATATACATTTGCTGTAACACTATAGCTGTGTGAAACAATACTGCAGATTTACAGTTGCCTTTCTCATCTCTTGTACATTTTGTCCCAGCATGCAACTGATGATCTCTTCCTGATTGAGTTTCTAAGTATTTTTATACATGTTGCAGCTGTCAGAACAGGGGATGGATTAGCTATATGGCCTAGTTTTCACCAGCAGTAATAAAATGAGTTATTATAGAGTGGGAGGGGTAAGATCTCTGAGATATCGGGAATCTAGACTAATATAAATAAATGAAGACCCATGGGGCTGATGTACACATTTTATGACGAGTCATAAAAGGGCAAATGTTAATTAAAATGGTGTAAAATAGTATGCTTGACTCTATGGGGATTATTTACTTAAATGTGAATTTAAAGCTGTATTGCAGAATTTAAACTAAATTAGCTATATCTCAGCCATAATCCAAGTGTGGCTATTTTATTCTGGATTATATAAACCTGTTTTCAGTCCACATATTTCACTGTTTAGTGAATAAACCTGTGTATTGCTTTAAAGAATAGGTTTACTGTTATTTAGTTACTGTGTACTTTTATTTATTTTAAAAATTATTATTATTATTTTTGTATACATGAAATCCCGTGGACATAGTCCCATTAATGCATTACTTTGTCTTTATGCATATATATATATATATATATGTTTGCCAATATATCGTCCTGCAAAAGCTTGTTTATATGAGTGTGAAAAATACATTCGGTATTTGTGAATCTGTTGATTCGATAATAGCTCTCGACTCTAGCGACTCCACCCTCCCCATTATAATTTGTAAGCGGATGTTTCTCACTAAGGTGAGTCTTTTACTCAACGAAGGCCTCACACTTGCCATCGGTATTAATGCCATGTTAACTCTTGCCTCTATTTTGTTTGGTAACCAGAGTGCTGCATTATTTTAACGTCATACATTTTGCTGTGCGTTACTTCATATATTACCTATATAAATTTACATTTGGATTACTGTCACCAACAGTTCGACTCACTATTGAATGTCTTACTCCACATCAAAAATAAATAATTATTTAAAAAAAATGAATCAAGAATAAAAATCATATTCATATTTGAAGTTTCTGCGTTTGCAACAAACTACCATGTTTTTTTAGTTTCTGTGCTTCACTATCACCAAACCAGGATGTGACACAGCAAATCATGATGCTCAAATAATGCTCAAATAATGCTCAATTAATTCAATTAATGTTCTGAGTTCATTTTCTATAACATTTACAATGTTGCACTAATTGTATGCTCACTTTAGGTATTGAAAAGGTTCTCTTAATAACAAAAAAATATTATATTATATAACATCATATCATTTTCTCACAGAAATAAAACTATCTGAAAAATGAAAACTTAAAAACGTGTTTATATTTGCAAATGAAGTATAACTAATGAAAAAAACATCAGATATTGATACTCATATACACTTGAAATTTAGCAATTCTTAAGAAAATGGTTCTATCCCTAGCTATATGTAGTCATGTGTTTGTGTTGTATGAAAAATGTCACAATTATTAAATAATCTCACTTTCAATATGTATTAACCTCTCATTTTTCCCGGACTTTCTTTTTTTTGAATGCTGCAAGAAAATATCGTTTGCAGTGTGGCCATCATAATGACGGAATTCTTCATTGGTAAATATATATTTTAAATTTTATAGTAATTACATTCTAGTGTTTTATTTGTTTGTCTTCAAACTAATTAATGTTTGATTGCTTATGCTTTGCACATGTTTATTTCAATGTATGAATACTAGTGCGGTTAGCCAAGTTCCCTGTAAGTATTTATATGAATTAGGAACATAAGTTGAATGATCTTGCACTGAAACAGTTACATATGGACTCTATATATCCACATTACAATTAAATCAGGATATGTAAGACCATTGAGAACTTGAATAAACTCAGTAATGCCCCGTTTCCACTGAGCGGTTTGGTTCGGGTCGGTACGGTCTGGTACGCTATTTTGAGTGTTTCCATTATGAAAGTGGCCCATACAACCAAACCGCACCATTCCTGGGCCCCCTTCAGATGTAGGTCCACAGGAAATGGTACGGTACGTTTAGGGCGGAGCTACTTGTGTCACACTATGCAATCCATTGATTGACGGACAGGAACTTGACTTGCAGTGGAGACGCTTACCTGAATAGGCTGGACCATTCTAACCCTTCTGAACCACACCGACCTGAACCATCCCGCTCACTGGAAACGAGGCATAAGCTTACCCTCACTAGGGCCATTACAAAAAAAAGCTGTACCATTTGCATATCAGACTAATAAAATGACAAGCTGGAAAAAAATCTTGAAAGCTCTGCCTTTTTCAGCTTGGCAATCTTTGTCGAAAATGTTCAAATAGTTTTGTCAATTTTCCCTAATTTAGTGTACAGACTTATTGTAGCTGTCGGTGAACGCTTTTGCATTATCGTCTTTTACGATTTATTTGTTGTGATGATTTGCACAAAAGATTAAAACTGGGAAAATGAATAATTATAGATGTTCATTCCATTTAATACTCCTCTAAAATGTCTTTCTGTTGGACAATTTACTGTTTAATGATGTGTGCGATGATTTACACTTAACTTCTGTGCAAAATTGAGTTTTGTTGTAGCTGTTTAATCCCCGTTTTTTTTTTTTATATGTATTTTAATTTTTTATTTTGTAATAAAGCCACGGCAATGCTGTTTTTTTTTAAATCTAATAACTAGTAAAACCCAGAATATATTTTTATTTACATATTTCATAATGCAATTAAGGTTAATGGAAAAATGAGTGACTTCCTCCATAACCACAGACGAGAAGATTCTTAGTGATATTTACATAAGGATTGCTTGAAATGAACTTGTGCACATTGGCAGGAGATTGGCATATCGTTTCTATATTATTGGAATGTGTAAAGTGCATTGTTGTATTTTAGTACACATTGTAATAATTGTCTAATTGATCTCTAATTTAATATTCTGAAAATCTAATTTAACTATTAATTAATGTGTTGACGCTTGTGTAATAAAGTTTGAAGTTTATATAATAATCACAGCATTGACTTCATTTAGACAATGTCTGTGCATTAAAGCTATAGGCGGATTGGTTACTACTGTGACATTTCTAAAAATCTAACTGTTCTGAATGGAATGGATCATAGTATGTTGTAGCACCCCAGCTTCTTCAGTAATCCTGTTTACAATCCTTACAGAATGCAGTGATATTTTAGCCAGGACACCACAGGTCTGTGCTTGGGGATGCCTTGTAAATCCACAAAATGTGCCAAGCATTACAGTTATTCTATTAACATAACTAATGAAACTATAGGGGATCCAGATCTTAACTTACATTTACTCCAGACGATATTCTATCCCCATGGAAACCAGCGGAACCAAAGACCCATTCCATTGGTGACTCCTTCTCTAATACATTTTTAGAAGTTTTTAGAACAGAACAAATGGAAAACTCCCCTAAGTGATTGGCCCATTCTTACTACTTTGACCTTCTTCTGGAATAGAACTGTGATAACTATCCCCTATTGTGCTGAAAGGGACACTCAACTGCCCAAATACAAAATACATTTTAAAAATCACTGTTTAGTAGTTATTCCTCAAATGAAAATTTACATGTATTTAGTTTTACATTTTTTTAATTGGAGTTATATCTAAACAGCTTGCAAAAATTGCAGATCTCCGTTGCCTTAGAAAGCCCTCCCCTTCTAACCCTGCCCAGATGTGGCCCAATCACAGACTTCCCAATATAGCTCAATAATAAGTCTTTGTAAGGCAGGTGCTCTGGGCAGTTGCTGCCTCTTAAGTTCAGGGGGTGTAACCAGGTTGATTTATAAGTGCACATTTCTTTTGAAATCTGCACTTTTTGCATAATAAAAAAAATAGGACACACTCTTCACACATAAAGGTTTTCTGCAAGCTAAATTAATTTAGGGATCTGGAGTGCCCCTTTAATTCCAATACTGCTTTCAAAATACCCCAATACCGGTGAATATTACACTAATATTAACTGTGAGGTACTAGATGTCACATAATTAAGGCAATTGTTATCCAAAACATCTAAAAGCCCCAGGCTGTCACCTGTGTTCAAGAAAAACCAGAACGTCATCATGACACTGCTGGTGAGAGAGCTCAGTAGATATGACTCCAGCAGCAGTATTTCAAAGCCTCACACCCGATTCTGGCAGACCCAGTACAGCCATTCATCTTGTTGATGTCAACAGAATGAGTTGTAAAAAGTTGGGTAATAATAGCATCTAGAGCTCAGGACATGCATGGAAAATAGCAAAACTGTTTCCTTTCCTGGCGAAATACTTTGATATTGTAATTATAGTGTGAGAAGGCTTTTCCAGAGGGGCTATAATTATTTAACATGCATGCAATCAATTCAACAATGCTAAATGTGTTGTTTTCTGATTTCTGAGAAAATCACATTGAATAGAGAACATCAAGACCTTCTAGAGTCCAGTCTCATGGAGTTCTTCATGGGAAACGGGCAGCAGTTTGATGTGAAAACTTGTATCCCCTTAGGGAGATCATTTTGTGTTGTATGAATCCGCTCAGTGATATTTATTATTAGAGTGTATGTGGCCTGTACTGTGTCATGGGAAGATCTACTTATTCAGACAATCCTTAGAGGGCTAACATTTTAAATAAATATGTGTAATTTTGATTAAGTGTAACTAGTGTAAAATATAAACCAGAAATTATTACAAATTGGCCTAATGTGTACCTGTGAGTGTGTTTCTGTGTGTGTTAGTGTATTATAACAAAACATGGTGTTGTGAGTGGGGAGTTTGTCCTGAATTCTGCAATTTTTGTTGGAAAATCTAAGGTTTCTGCAGGTTCTGAAATTGTACATGCAAGCTCCCGTAATCAAGGCCGTCATTACTCTGGGCTCCTTATAAAACCATTTTTCAAGGCACCCTTGTCACACATGCTTACACAAAATACAAGGTCACAGGTACATTCCCAGAAAAATGCACACACAAATACATTCTTTCAAACACTAACACAGAAACACATTCACAGATACACATGCCCAGCTTTACATATGTATTCCCAAACCTAGTCACACATATACACACTCAAATACACACTGCCAGACAGAAAGATTCGCACACTGATACATACTGTCACAAACACTTAGATTCACACACAGATATATAATGGAAAGAAATACACAGATTCACACACTGATACATGCTGCCACAAACACACAGATTCACACACTGATATATACTGGCAGACATACACAGATTCACACACTGATACATGCTGCCACAAACACACAGATTCACACACTGATATATACTGCCACAAACACACACATTCACACACTGATATACACTGCCACAAACACACAGATTCACACACTGATATATACTGGCAGAAATACACAGATTCACACACTAAAATATGTTGCCAGAAATACACATATTCACACACTGATATGTACTGCCAGAAATACTCGGATTCACACACTGATATATACTGCCACAAACACACAGATTCACACACTGATATATACTGCCACAAACACACAGATTCACACACTGATATATACTGCCACAAATGCACAGATTCACACACTGATTTGTACTGCCACAAATACTCAGATTCACACACTGATATATTCTGTCACAAACACAAAGATTCACACACAGATATATTATTTCACAAACACAAAGATTCACACACTTACACACACACAGACATGCACACTGCCACACACACACACAAATACACAGACAGATATTTACTGATAAACATGCACACTGACAAACACATTATTTGTAATCTCTTCCTCCCAGCCGAAGCATTGGGGTGCAAGGGAGAAATACAGTTCTTTTTGTCATTGGCTTAGCCTGATGCAGGCTGCTCAACATAAACCCTTAAGCCTGACCAGCTTCTGAAATCCACTTAAACAACCCAACGTGGCCCTAGAGAGAGTTACAGCTAATTGACTTTATCTGTTTCTTTACGTAATCCTTTTTTTTTGTAAGCTTGTTGGAGCAGAGTCCTCCACACCCCACATTTCTCTTTTTTAATTAGTTTATCATACATTATCTCATTGATTTTTTTTCTATATCAACAAAACAACGCTGTAGGATATTTAGGGTTCTATATATAATAATATTACTGATTTATCTATGCTCTCATACCATTTCTGGTGGGTTTTTTGCAGTGGCTTATGGGTAAAATATGCATATTTTCACTATGTATTGAGAGCCATTAGAGTTGCATTGTTTCACACAATGTGCTATTTTTTACTGCAGCAGTTTCCCCACTCCACTGGCATTATGTCACACAGTAATTATTTAAACGGTAAGGTGAATATTTACACTGTGGGAGGCTATTTTTCTGTTCCAACTGGTTCTTCAAGTTAACAATGTATCTTCGAGTGTTCTTTCATACATCACTACACTACATATTTCTTAGCTTATATTTCTTGTAACATTACTGGAGGATTTTAACTCATTTACTGGTTAGCACGGCTTTCAAACCAGTATGTAACCTACCATAGCTGGTGTTATAACACAACACGCCTTTTCATTCCTTATAGAACATTTTCAAACCACATTAACAGAGTGACACTTCTTTCTCAGTTTATAAAAGTGTCCTTTTCATGAGAAATCTTTATTCTTGTCAAATGTCTGGGCTGTACCTTCAGCTCTGCCAATCACACTGCCTGCAGGGTGATCTTTGTCCAATTTCAGGACAAAGTGGATGTAAGGCTTCTCATAGGGAACATTTGGTTTCAAGGTTTCAAAGTTTCTCTATGAGAGGCAATGCAGGTGCAGTGCGCTGATTGCGGGACATGCGCCGTGCGTACCAATATTTCTGAGATGCACTGGGTTGTAGTAGATCATTTTTAGTGAGGATCTCTGACAGACAGAGCTGCGGTGACGGACCTGCTTGCTGCTGGATCAGAGTTAGGTTGATTTATTTTTTTTAGGGCGGCGGGGGGGGAGGACAAAAAAATAGCAAAAGAATAGTGAAGCAATGGAAGTCTTAGCTCAGGCAGGTCGAAGGCAGCAAACTCTGAAACCGAGGACCCCTCCAAGCCCCGACAAGAAGTAAACAAATCAAACTGCACAAAAAACAGGTTGTGCCATTATAAAAAAGACAAATATAACAAATTACTGGATAAAAATGGGAACAAAAAGTGTTTGCTTTTTTATCCCGTAATTAGTTTTATCAGTCTTTTTTTTATATTGGCACAATCTGTTCTCACCGTAGGTCTTAATTGTTGCCAAAAGTCTCTGATTGCCAAATACCAGCTCTTTGACAATACATTTAGAAGCACTTTTACAAATACCGGAACTTTCAGCAACACCCAGAGATTGCCCCCTCCTCTTCTAATGCGATATTCAAACTTCCACACTATCAATTCATTTAGCATGTTTGCAAGACAATAATACTGTGGGATGAGAGCTCTGTAAATGGAATAGCGCTCCCAGCCTATCTCTGCCTTTCAAGTTTGATACAACTGAGAAGGGGCTGTTCTTTAGATGTCAGAGAAGACTCACACCCAGTAATATTGACAAAGAACCAGGAGACGGAGCACAGAGACCCTTGGTAACATAAACACTTCACTGAGTTATGTCTTAGGTTGCCCATAGTGTCGCTTTAAGAGTCAAAATGTATACCAAAAATTCAAAACTCCACGTCTCATTTTTTCCAATTTCTGTTTGAAAAGCTTTAGCTTGTTTTGTTTAAACAAACATATTTATAACAGGTATGTTATTTTTATTTTGGCCTTTGAAAAACAAATATGAAACCTTTGTTATTTCACAGTAAACAGAAAGTGTAACACTGTCGTCGCCAAATAGTCAAGAGTATACATGTAGCAACGAAAGGTTTAACTTACATTATTTGATCGTGTGATCTTTCATTTGGGAGCGACAGGGTGTGCATGACTGCCTTCTATGCGACGTGTTTGCACTGCATGGGGAAACTATGCTAAAAGCATTTCACTTAAAACCACTGACTGACTGTGTACTTGGAAAAAGAAAGACTGTAAGAAAAAGGAACTAGATTATTAAAAAAAAATAATAGATTCTAAATTGTTCAGTTTATGATTTATATACTAGTAACTTGGACTAGATACTATGCAATGCATCCAGGATTCTTTAATGAGGAATGTACCTTCCTGTGTATTTTATAATATCATGCATCCTGATCCTCTATAACTGGGTTGGCCAAACTTCATGTCTGTAAGAGCCTCATGTTAAAATTTAGAAATATTCAATAGCCACAATTAAGTCTCATTCCCCCAGCCCCTCCAATCATGTGTTTCATTCCCTCCCCCCTTGTGTCTCATTCCCCCAGTCCTCCCATGTGTCTCATTCTCATTCCCCCAGCCCCTTATGTGTCATTCCCCCAGTCCCCTCATGTGTCTCATTCCCCCCAGCCCCCAATGTTTGTCATTCCCCCAGCCCCCGATGTGTCTCATTCCCCTAGCCCCTCCATTCATGTGTTTCACTCGATCTCCCCATATGTCTCATTCACCCAGTCCTTAATGTGTGTCATTCCCCCAGTTCCCCCATGTGCCTTATTCCTCCAGCCCCCCATGTGTCTCAATGCCCCAGACGCTCAATGTGTCTCATTCCCCAAGTCCCCTATGTGTCTCATTCCACCAGCACCACTATGTATCTTATTCTTCAAGTAATTTATGTTTCTCATTCCTCTCATTCCCCCAGCCTCCCCATGTGTCTCATTCCCCCATAGAACTATAGACTCCAAGTAAACTATTATTAGAGGACACTACAATACTATAGACTCCAAGTAAACTATTCAGTACTAGACACTATTGTACTTTAGACTCCAAGTAAACTATTCAGGACTGGACAATAAAGTACTATAGACTCCAAGTAAACTATTCAGTACTGGACACTATATTAGTATAGACTCCAAGTAAGCTATTCAGTACTAGACACTATAGTAGTATAGACTCCAAGTAAACTATTCAGTACACTATAGTAGTGTAGACTCCAAGTAGACTATTCAGTACTGGACACTATAGTAGTGTAGACTCCAAGTAGCCTATTCAGTACTAGACACTATAGTTACTACTTGTAAATGTTCTGTACTGATAAAACCAGTAGAATTTATAGCGAGTTATAAATGTAATATGTAATGCATATATATATCCAGGTCACATTAGTCTATAAATCTCTAAGGTAATGAGTGCCAACTGACCTCGCGTTTAATAGAATAATGTGACCTGAATAGATGTACGTGCTATATGTTTAATTTTATAGAACGTGCATTGGTTTTAACCATGAAGAACCATGTGTACATTAGTGTTTTATTAATTAATACAGATTAATACTGGCAGCCCCAACACACTGACCCTTCAAACCTCATTGGTTCTTCTACAAAAAGGAGAAACAGAGGTAACTGCAATCCATCAGTGTTAAAAACTAGGTGCTTAGCTAGGTGCTTAGCTGTGGTCATGTAACAGTGTTGTTCTTCCATGTTGGCAGTAAAATCATTTAAAATTAACAACCTAATGGTGTAAATTTATGAGAAAGTGCTAGTGATAGACACAAGTGAAGCCCCGTTTATTTGAATAATTAGTGTAAATCTTTATTAAACAAACATTAGTATAACAGGTAGCAAGGTCTTTTAGCATCCCTTGGAAGGGGGCATGGAAGGGCTGTGACAGGAGGCAGAGGGGGATGGAGGGGCTGTGACGGGGGTAGAGTGGCTGTGACAGGGGATAGGGGGTGGAATGGCTGTGGCAGGGGGTAGGGGGTGGAGTGACTGTGACAGTGGGTAGAAGGGGTTCATAAATACCTTCCCTGCTGGTCTGGTGGATTCCCTCGGTGGTCCGGTGGACGCCCTCCCTCCTCGGTGGTCCAGTTCTCCGTTCTGCAGTGTTGCCATGGTAACCCGCAGCAACACTCTGACAGGCTGGAGATAGCAAGACACCTCAATCTGCAGCTCACACCCGGCAGAGCTGCAGACCGGAGGCAGTGCTCAGCTCTCAGACCAGTTGTATTGAGTAAAACAAGTGAACTGTTTATTACAGGGAAAACATGTATTTCTACCCTGCACACAACAGAGGGTCTTTAGCCAATGCAATGCAAACCACTCCCTGGGGTCTTGGTGTCTAGGACATAATTAGGTTAGGACATTATAATTTAATTACCTGCGGGACACCAAGCCATTAATAGTGACAGCTATATGAAAAAGGCTCTATCTGGGATCCTCCACAGACCTTCGTGACATAAGCCAAAGAGCAACGAGTTGAAGAGGACCGTTAGGAAAATCATGGTGGTGGCCCTGAGGGAGGGTTCACGTAAGTATAACTCACCTTGCCTTGAGCCCAGTATCTATATGGAGGTATTTGCAAATAATGCAAAGCCCCCAGACTGTGACAAAGCTGCTTTAAGCTTGTGAAAATTCTGTGTTGAGGAAACATAGAGTGGAAGGAGAGAATCGAGTGAAACATGTATACAGACACCACTTTGTGTGAAAACTAAGTTTAGACAATAATCCCCTTAATATACACACAGTGGAATAGTGAAGCGCTAGGCAAAAGGCTTACCCATACAATATAGGGAGTTTCTCATATGTAACCGGAAACATAAAAGACAGAGAAATACGTGATTACACAATTGGTTTATATATTAAACGTTAGAGAGAATTACGCTCACAAATCAAGAGCCTTTTGGACGCTGTGGCTCTGAACATATGTGCTTGCTGTGCCTTTAAGGTAGCAACAGTAACCTTTAGTTTTCCCCTTCACTGGTTCAGATGGAGTGGGTGTACATGGAAAACATAACCAGGCGGCAAAACATAGTGTAGATGGTAGTAGACTTTATGGGTTGCCACTTTCAGTCTATTCATAATATATACATATTGCAAAGCATAAATATAATACCATCCAAGTAACAATAAAGATTCATAATTGTGTACATATTGGGAGGGGGGGGGGAAGGGAAGGAAAGGTACATGTAGTTTATGCCCTTAGATGCCCGTGCAACCTTGTGTACATAGGGAGAACCAAACGTCCCCTCCACACTAGAATAGAGAATAAACCAATTGTGTAATACAAAATTGCACTATCGCGTATTTCTCTGTCTTTTATTTTTCCGGTTACATATGAGAAACTCCCTATATTGTATGGGTAAGCCTTTTGCCTAGCGCTGCACTATTCCACTGTGTGTATATTAAGGGGATTATTGTCTAAACTTAGTTTTCACACAAAGTGGTGTCTGTATATATATATATATGTTTTTTCTTGGTTAATAGGAGGACCCTAAGAGTTCTATAGCTGCTGAAAGGTAACTAGACATTATTTTGCAACTATTAAGTGCCTTAGTTCACACGTGCTAGAAAAACCTTGTTTATTTCTTTCTATGTTTTGTTCTTCTCTGAACCCTCTCTAAGGTATCAATATCCTTCTGAAGATACGGTCTCCAGTACTGTGTACAATACTCCAAGTGAGGTCTCACTGGTGTTGTTTACAATGGCAGGAGCACCTCCCTCTTTCTACTGCTAATACCTCTCCCTATACAACCAAGCATTCTGCTAGCATTTCCTGCTGCTCTATTACATTGTCTGCCTAGCATTGTCATCTTACCAACCTTGGATTAATGAAAGGCTGGCTTGAATTTACAGAGAATTAAACTTGTGACTATAAGAGGTATATACCAGAGGCCTATCCACTAAGCTAATCTATATATTCAATTTGTCATAATCAAAGTTAGGTATCAAATTATGAAACATGATTTAAAAGAAACCACCTCCGAACAAGTCCAAGTTTCACAATAGTGCCTTATATTTTACATTTTTACTCAATACCCTATTCACTTCCTCCCAGAGAATATTTATACTTCACAATGTGCTAGGAAAAGACGTTGAATGTATTAATCCTAAAACAAGTAGTTACATTGTGTTTGTTATAATGTCCGTTGCTACTAGTAGCTGACAAGCTATATTTGTCGACATTTGAGAAATAGCTTTGTTTTAACTGCATCCATTTATGGACACTTAATTAAGCTAAATATAGCATGGAACTTTCGCATACCTCTAAAAGGAAATTATTATAAATTAGTAGGTTTAAGAGCGGGGAATATGCAAAATATATATTTTCGCACAAATCATCTTAATCTACAGAAGTGATTTTGTAGTTGTGGGAAATTAGGTATTGCATATAGCGGCAAGTGAAAAATGAAAAAACGATATATTTTTATTTAATTTGCATCGACTGACATGCTGGAGCATTTACAAAAAAAAAAAAAAAATAGTTCCTAGATGATGAATGACTGTCCCAAATTGTAATTATTGCAAGCTTGCATGCTGCAATTTGGGAATAAACAAAGATAATGACAGCTCTGAGCTGAGTTATCAATATTAACCCCTTAAGGACACATGACATGTGTGACATGTCATGATTCCCTTTTATTCCAGAAGTTTGGTCCTTAAGGGGTTAACTACATACCAGGATTTCCCAACATGTAAACACTCTCAGGGTGTCGTAAAATACTGACAGAGAGCAGTCATGAATAAGGAGGTGTACAGTGTAGTAAACATCACTGTATTATGCCATTAAATTAATTAAATGATCCACTGCCCAGCTGCCCTAAAATGATATATAGGCCAAGGGTTACATTTCAAATCTAAAATGGACAGGTTCTAAATCTAGCTCTTTAATGTCAACAAATAGGATAAAAAATAAATATAAAAGACATTTATGTACTTGGGAAAATCTGACAGAGACAGAAAACGAAAACAAAAAGATGTCGACAGTTGAACAAATCAAGTTTATGAAATTCACAGCAAGGGTGCAATAGTGTGTTTAATATTGAAAAATATATTTTGTGTTGTTTACAAAATTTGGTTTGATGATTGATAATTATTACATTTAGATACAAAACATACCTGAATTTAAAAGCTGGTATCTGAAAGAGGAATATTCTACTGGTATATAAGCTGAGAAGTATGGGGAAAATCCTAGCAATATGAGGTATTCTCAAAATCAGGACAAATGGATGAAATTATCTTAACATACTCGTCTTTAGCTACACCTACAAATTATAATGGGCAGAATGGGAAATATATTAATCTGAAACATATATATATATATTTATATATGTATATTAAAAAAAATTTAATTAAATTTTTCCAGTGGTTATTAAGAAGTCAGATACTTATATATAGTAAAAAAAAAGCTATAAGTGTCCTTTAAAAGTATTGCATAATTCATATTTGTGCACTAAGTAACGGAAATGACGACATGGCAAAAATATAACAATTGCTATCGTCTTCGTGACACAAAACAACACATGTCATGTAGAGTTGTATTGTAGATTTTTGTACCTAAAAATAATATTAAATATTATGTGTTATGTCTGTGAATCCAGCTTGAATGTAGGTAAGGCTTCTAAATTTTAGCTATGTTACATACCCCCCAACATTGGCATCTCCTGAAGCAAGACGGTGGTGGGCAGGGTAAAATAGGTAGAGCGGTGATGCGAATCTTGTCACTGGTGTCACCCAAAGGGTGTTTGCCCAGAAAAGGTAGTGGACCCCCAAAGGTTTTGTAGGTCAGCGTGGCATCAATGCATGCCATGGAGGGGTAGGTGGAATATCAGTACTTGCAATTGTAGTATGTGGATGCTGAAACTTCCCAAAAACCAGAGCCTCTTCTTTTCTGGTGGTACGATGGATGTAGGTAGTCGGATCAGGGAGCAGCGCCTGTGAAGGAATTCCCACGCTCAGAGCGATATGGAGGAGGGAAGGAAAAAGACAAGGATATAGTGCAGTATATTGAGATCTTAAGTGATGGTAAATGAAGGGAAAGGAATTGCACTTACAATTTTTTGGAGCCTATACTCATACATACTGATATACATACATACAGACATACACACACACATACAGATAGATATATACATACACAGATACATACAGACATACATACTGACATACACACATACTGACATACATACAAACATACTGATAGATATATACATACCCACATACATACTGACATACACACACAGACACATATACATACTGACATACACACATACATATAGATACATACACACACAGACATACACACACAGAGACATATTGATTGATAGATAGATAGATAGATAGATAGATACATACACACACAGACATATATACATACAGACATACACACACACATATAGATAGATACATACACACACAAAGAAATACATGCGTACTGATAGATACATACATACTGACATACATACTGACAAACAGACATATGCAGACACATACATATACACACACACACCTCATTTATCAGTCACACTCCTCTCCCTTACCTTTTCTTTGCAGGAGGGTGGCTGGGGATGATGGCTGTCTCTCTCCCCCCGCGCGGAGTAAGCTGGGAGGAAGTGACCAGCCGTCACTTCCTCCTAGCAGCACTTGCGGTGCAGCCGTAATTTTTTTAAAGGGACTGGGTCATGCTATTACACTGCCGCAGCGCTGACCGGGCCCCTGAAGATATAGGGCCCATCGTGTGGCCCTAAATGCTTGGGCCACCTGATGGGCCCTGGGGCAGATGCACCTGCGGCAGTTTCGCCACTCCACATGGTTGTCACCCACTGATGGCGGCCCTGAGCACTGATACACATATATCCTAGTTCTGTCCTAACCTTTCATTAATCCCCAATCCGGACTAACCCCTACTCTACCCTAACACGTAAATTACCCATAACTCTTAAGCCCTACACTACCATAACCATAACTTCATCCTGGGGGTTCTGGATACATGTATAAACCATTTAAACTTTAGTATCATCATTTATTATAATAAATTCAGAACCTTATGATGATATTATTTTCATAAAATATACCATTCGCTGTTATGTATGCAGTCTCTCTCTCTCTAAATAAATTAAATGTAACTATTCATTTATTCCTTAAAATATACATTGCTTGTTTATGATTTAATGATTCCTAGAATAGATCAGTCTCTAGCTCTTTCCATGGGTCATCTGTCTAGGTTTTTAATAAACCATTATTCATTCCTAATCATGTATTTCACCGAGTGTGGGAGGAAAGGAGGTTAGCTGAGGGCAGATATTTTAGTAATTATAGAGCATGTTTCATAGTTTCTATAATATTCCCCAAAACAGAAAATGAACCTCAGAGGGCCGGCAAAGTATGTATTGTCTCATGACCGATGTGTTGTCCTTCAGTTTCAGGTGGAGCTAGATCAGGAATACCAAGACAAGTTCAAACGGCTCCCTATGGAAATTCAGGAGTTTGTCCAAGAGACAATGAAAGGAAAACTTGGGGAAGAAGGAGAGCTTGGTTCTGCCACGACCATCTTAACACCCGACAGTGCCAAGTCTCCGAATTCAGGGAATCACAAAAGACAGGACCATGATCAAGAAACAGAAGACGAAACTCCAGAGAAAGCGTTTGATACGTCACTCTAACGGGCGACGATTTATCACGTTGTTTGATTTTTGTGCTGTCAGGGCATGCTGTTTACACGTCGTCTGTTAACTATTGTCTACAAGGGGAAATGCTCTGGCTAGATTTTAATGCCAGAAGCTTGGCACTCTGTTTGAGTGTGTATTTCCAAGTGAAGCAATTTCATATTACTTACAGCTACGTAAAAACTCTCTTCTATTCAGTTTGATCATTTTTGGTGCAGTTATTGTGCAAGAATTAACATGCACACTGCATAATGCTTGTTTTGTGTTATTCGATAACAGGGGACAAAAAGGGGTACTTCCAGGCCTTTGCTTACCTTTATGAGTCAGACCATTGCTTTACATAATAAGTGTCCCAAGCACCATCAGCATTTAAGCTAATTTAACAGCAAAACTGTCACAGGCACAATATTTTTTTTTTCTAACTGCACCTAAACTGCTTTGTCATAATTGTATGTTTGCACTGAATTGTTTAAAATTTTGCTTTGCAAGCACTGGATGCTTGCTGTTTTGATAGTTTATGTATTTGTAATAATTGCTGCTGCAAAGGTCTTTAAAAAAAAGTTGGGTTAATGAGAACTTTGGATTAATAAAATGCTCGATCATCATCGTAGAAAATATTAGTCAGACATGTAGCCACAGAAGAGCGTATTACATGTGTTTGATTGTGGCAAACGTATGTTTTACGGATGGACCGGCCAATAGCAAAAGGGGTGGGGGGGGGGAGATATGGCTTCCATTGTGTAAGAGACAAACAGTGGATTTTAACTCATCGATCTGCAGATCAGTTTAAAATCTTTTTTTAGAAGAAATTAAAAAATTAAAGTTGTTTGCCCCCCTGTGGCATTAGTGTTGTATTGTATGTTGAAATAGTTTTTGGTTATGAATTAAAAAATTGTATAAATATAATATACGTATACATTTTGAAGGATTAAAATATGTTAATCTTAGGTATTATAATGAACTAAAAAGTTGTTATAAATAAAATTGATGAAAGTAATTATTTGAAACATAAGGAAACATACCGAGCAACTTCTATTAGATGAGAACATAATTCTCATTTTTATTCAGTGAGTATTATTGACTATTACCAGTTATAACATATATCTGTATGTTTCTAAACTCATTGCAAGTTAATGCAAATTTACTACAGAAAAGAAATGTATAGTTGGACGATTTCACCCCATTTGGGTGACTGAACCTTTAAATCATAAGAGGTGGTTTTAATGACATACTTGGAGTATATTTCTGGTTTTAAACTTCATATTTCATATTAATATATAGACTATTCTTGAAACCATGCTGTTTTGTCTCTTTGTTTTTGTTTTGTCAATATTGCGGGTTCTTTATTTACATTATTTATATGTTTTAAACTAAATTTGTTTAATGTAATGAGAATTTCCCAGGGGATACAGAGGTAATATAAGCTATACTGTACATTGAAGGAATTATTAGGTCACATTATAGCAAGTTAATGCATTTGTGGATATTACAAAACAAAATTGGCTAATGCGATTTAGGAGCCATGTATCAAACTGTAAAATATTTAAAAAGATGGAAAATAGATGTACAAGCAAAAAGAGCCCCAGAAATGTTACAAATTAGGTAAAATGTTTAGTAATAAAGACTGATTTCAAGTCTTTTTGTTGTTTCCATTACATTTGAAACAGTTAAAGCTGAACTCAACAGTTGGTGCAGCAATTCTGTTGAAGCACAAAGCATTTAGTTAAATAACAGTCTGGCTAGGTGTCCATCATGTAAACGAAGCATTGCATTATTAAAATACAATATTTTGGACCAAGGTGATACAACCTGGCTGTAGGCATTTGAGTCAATCACTTTTGTAAATGTCTTTTATTCTACATCTTTTTTTATGTTAGATTGGGTTCCATTAGCCGATGTTGAAGCATTGATAATATTGTAACAATAATTTATTTGACTCTATTTTTCACTGGGCCTCTTTCTAATACATGTTTGTGATTCTGTCAACTTTTATATATGGGTGTGTTTAAAATTTCTGGGGATTTTCATCTATGGAAAATTGGGGTGTTGGATTTCTCAGTTTCCTGCCCAAGTGATAGACCTGGGAGACTTTTCTTTATAAAAATTCAGGTCAAAACCAATGACTCATCATAGTGAAAATGTAGTGTAGTAAAGCAACTAAACAGTGTATTTATGTACCGTGCTTGTATCACGCAGAGTCAAAGTAGTCTATTCACTAAACTTAGACTAATGTAGAAAAACAATAAAGTTATTGAAAATGTAAAGTCGACTTGGAAATATTCTCCAAATTAATTTTTCCCAGTATGTCTTAAAGGGACACTGGAGGCACCCAGACCACTTCAGCTCATGGAAGTGGTCTGGTTGCCAACTCTCATCACCCTTAACCCTGCAAGTGTAATTATTGCAGTTTGTATAAACTGCAATAATTACCTTGCAGGGTTAAGTCCTCCTCTAGTGGCTTCTTAGGTGACTTTTGGTTGTCTAAACAATGCTGGACGTCCTCGCGCTATGTATGAGGATCTCCAGTGTCACCATAATCTCCATAGAAAAGCATTGAATAATGCTTTACTATGGGGAAGTCTAATGTGCGTGAGTGGCCATTGCCGCGCATGCCCATTAGGTATCTCAGGCCGGCGGACGTCGGTGAAGGAAAAGCGTGAGCGGAGCCTGGTCAAGCACAGAGGGACATTGGCGCTGGTTTCAGGTAAGTCACTGAAGGGGTTTTTACCCCTTCAGCAACATGGGATGGGGGTTGGGAGGGAGAGGGGCACTGCAGGGTCCTGACGGATATGTTACCTGGCACTGAAGAGTCCCTTTAAGTAAATTATGGCCAAACATACAAATTAGTTAATACAACATAGAGGAATTTTAAAAGGCATTCGCAATAGCACTTAATACGTAATTATTTACTTTTTGAGTGTTTTTATGCAGATCTATTTGAATCGTACTTTGTTTTTTGTTTTTTGGGGGGTGTTTTTTTTTTTTTTTTTTTATAAAAATGGGTGCATGAATGCTGTGTACATACCTGAATATGTAGATATCTATTATATCTCTGGTTATATCTGCAGTCTCTGAAGCACCAAGGCATTGAAATAAATTGAGTGCCAGGCATTTGGTTCATATAGACACATATAAACATGATTTACATAATTTTTTATATGATCCTCAAAACAATATTTTGTTGTAAACATCCAATGCAAGGTAGGGCTGGAAACGTTGAGCCTGTGGGCTTGCTGTTCATCAGCAGAGGACACATGCTGTGAGACCCTGGCGAGCCATTGTCAGGTTGCTCCACGTCAGCCCTCCATGAACAAATAATCTAGAACAGGGATAGGCAACCTTCTGCACTCCGGATGTTGTGGACTACATCCCTCATAATGCTCTTACACCCATAATGCTGGCAAAGCTTGTCTACAATATAATTTGAGTGTCATGTTGCTTTAACCCCTTAAGGACACATGACATGTGTGACATGTCATAATTCCCTTTTATTCCAGAAGTTTGGTCCTTAGGGGGTTAAATAGTGGGAAAAAACTACTTTTCCTGCTATTTGACAAAATAACTGATGTATTCTTGTACATAAGCTATTCAATCAATGACTATACAATAAGCTGTATTTTATGATATTAAGCTGGTTTCATTTATTGTCGCCTCAACTGCTTATAAATAAAAACATCTGTCGTACAATAGTGAAAAAGACAAAAAAAATAAACTGTGTTTATTCACACAACTGAGAATTGTGGAGGAATGTCAAAGGAATTGCAAAATTTGGGCTAAGAAAGACAAAATGTAAAATTTTGCCAGTTCAGGATTATTATTTTTTTTTTCAAATCAGCTCTTCTATACTAAAATTTGCAATTCCATTGTTGGTTTTTCATGATTCCTCCTTTAGTTAATTACACCCAAATTGCCACTAATAAAGTATTCAGTTTTACAGCATCTGGAAGTTTTGTTTCGTTCGCTAAATACGCACTGAATGTTATTTTATTTCTAATCAATTGGTTTGGGAGCATACTCACTGAACTAAGAACCTTTCATGATGAATATAAGCTACGGTAAACAAATTAGAACAAGCTATTTGATAAATTCTCAAGCCACCCACACTTACTGTATATGGAATGTCTATAATGTTTTCATTTAGAAAGAATAGTTACCCTCGCCTTAGAAAAAATAATATATTTCAAAGATTATATCTAAGTCTTGGATCATTCTAACAGTTGCAGAAGAAATAGATGACGTAGAAAGCAAAATAATTATCATAATTATACGTTTAAACTATTTATGGAGGTCATAACCAAATTCTGTGTTTCGCTTTTATTAATTTATTTTTTAGTGTGATTTTTGGAGATGTTTCTGGATAGTATGCAGGAAAGTTGGTAATGAATTGGATTATCATTTTTAGCGTATTGTTTGTCCAGTAACACGGAGCCTTTACTATACATGCTTGATGTTATACAGGTGCTGAAAAAAAAGTAAAACATTAGCAATGATTAAGTTGCAGAAGAGAAAAATAAAATCTTCCAAATATAATTTACCACATAAGCATCTCTATAAAGTACTGAAATCAGTTAGTGGCAGCAGGCACGTGGCACATTCTGCATAAGCAGTGATTGTCACATTCTAATGAATATGAAGCATCATTGGTCGAGCCATTTTTGTCACAGTTTCCATTGCGCAATAGACAGAAAAGTTGGTGGAATTCTGGAACCCTGGGGAAATATAAGTCATTATTTTAGTTTGTGCACATTTGTGTATTTTATTTTATAAAATATATAATTCTCTAAAAAAAAAAAAAAGTCAGGTGAGCCCAGAATTCTCATTTAATAATTTGCATGAACTGCTTTATTTATTTTACATAAAAATGCTAGTACTCTCCCGTACTAAAGAACAAAATATTTTTGCAGTATTCTCTACTGTCCGTAGTTATATTGAGAGAAGAATTTTCCTTATATTATTTTTATTTGTATTATATTAAGGCACTTATATTTGTGGCATTAGTATATTTCAATATCACAACGAAAAGTCAACATTTATGCGAAAATGTATTTGTTCACTTTCTACATGGTGCACAAGGCCTGAAATACTACATTTTACAACTATATTTAAATAAACAATGTCTTTATATGAAGTTATATCTGTTAATGTTTCCATTTCTGAAGAACTGTGTGTTATTTAATGGCTGTTTCAAATATTAACTTACAATTTATTTCTAAAAACGAAGTATGAAGTTAGAAGAGAACTGTATATTGACGACACTCATTTAAAAAAAGAAAAGTTGTTTTATTCCTTTATTGTATATACATTTTTATACTTTATCTATGAAATTGTCACTTTTTTGCAGTTGTAATGTAGAGTGTTATACAACATCTGACATTGTTTTAACTATAAACCATGATACAGATATGAGTGCAAATCTTAATATTACTTGAACTAGATTTTAAACAATTACAAGAAAAAAAGGGTCTTTCTCATGTTTTAGTCTTGTGCCTTTTCTGTGTTTGCCTTGTTACGTGTTGAATGTGTGAAACTTTGTATGGTGAATATTTCTATTGTATACATCGACGCATATACAATGAGTATTCTAGATTGTATACATTGGATATATGTAACTACTGAGAGTAGTTTGGTTTTCACAGGCTAGAATTTAAAATAACTATCTCAACAAATGCCGGCCATTTTGAATTTAAAGTATTCCATGTTTAGTTTATTAAACCTTACATACTAAAGGGACATTGTGAAAAACTCTGAAAAAACTGAATGTTATAGTTGAACATGGTATTAATATTGTCAGTGATTATTGGACTGTGATTTGTATGTCAATGGCATAGGAAAAAAAAAGCTATATATATAAAATTAGGTTGTTTATTTCAAATTTGTTTATGGTTCACAATTTCTTATTTGGGGTAACAATTCTATGCAATTTCGTGGCATGACGTTTCTTCCAGCTGTAACATTTTGTGCTTTCATCACGGATCCAAAGGACAAATAAAAAAAAATATTAACACGTGTGTGCATTTTATTTTATTTTTTGTTTTAAAGGAGAGAGTCAGGATTATGAACTCTTTCCTACTTAGTAGAAAGATCAGTCTGAAATAAATTGTAAGGAACTATAATTTAAAACATTAATTTCAGATTAGGGGACTGTATTTTATATAAAATATATAGATGCCAATGGAGCTTCGAAAAAGAGCTATTCAATGGAGTAAACTATAATATGAATAGAAGATTATGTGAGGAAGGCTGAAATTGATGGACACAATTCTCTTTTCAGCTTTGTAACTATGTGATCAACAATGGAAAAAGAGAGAACCTCCCTAGAAATCTTGTTTAATTACATTTATTCAAAACAATATCAAAAGTAATATGTTGGTATATGGAATAGGGGACTAGCTGATAAGGTTAAAGGAACACTCTGGAATGAAGTTATGGTGCGATGAGGTCGTTAGACGCCTTCTTACCGGAATGGTTTAAACCGTTAATGAATGGTGGTTTAACCCTGAAGTTTTGGATCAGGTGCCCGTTAGCTCTTCTTATGCAAAGCCGCTGCAATCTGTTTGAAACATGAATAATCAAACTGCGAGCATCAGTTGACGCTCTCAACTGGTCAGTCGCTCAACATTCACAAAAGAGAGTGGGAAATTAATGCATTTTTCTAACTCCGTTTTGTGAATGGGGAGCTACAGAGCCCACCAGTAGCTCCCAGTCTGCTGTAGATATGCATAAGAAGAACTAACGGGTACTGGATTAATAAATTTGGGGTTAATCAATTTTTTAACCCTTTGAGGTAAGTCAGTGTCAGGGAACTTTCTCGCACCATAAAAACGTCATTCTGATGAAGTTGATATGGTTCCCGGAGGTTCTTTTTAAGAAAAAGATAGGAAGAGTAAATATTCCTTTTATTTCTCCTTTCTATAGCATATAGCAAGAAAAGACCAATTGGTGTGGGAATGGAAATAATTGTTAGAAAAGCCTTATGGCAAACGTAATTGGATGACACGGGATAAAGTTGGAAAGAAACTAAAGGAAGTTAATGTAAACAAAGCCCCGTGCTAAATGATATTCATCCGTAGGTACTTAAGGAGCTTAGTGTAGAAATAGCCAAACCACTGCTTTTATTCATCCAGGATTCATTTCAAGAATTGAACCAAGAGATTGCAGAAAGCAGATGTGGTGCCCATATTTAAAAAGGGATTACAATCTCAATCCAGAAAATATAGACCTGTGAACTTGGGTGGGAAATTGTGTGAAAGGTTATTAAGGGATAAGATTCCATAAATCCGTTTGAACAGCAGTGGTATTAGTATGAAGCAACATGATTTCATGAAAGACATCAAGTCAGGTGAAACTAATTTCATTTTATGAAGGAGGGTGTAGAAGGTACAGTTCTGCAGTGGATACCGCTAAGGCATATAGTACAGGTTCACACAAAAGGCTACTTGACAGATAGAATGTAATTGGTTTTGTTGAACAAGATTGTTATTGGATTGAACATTTACTCACAATAGAGAATTGGTAAACTGAATATTTAAAGACAGACCTGGTGGTTTATAATACTGGATGAATAAGTCAGAGGGAAATCAATTATTATCCAAACGGTTGGCATCTTGGCGATCCGATGGAGTTGGATCCTACATGTATATTTTATCCTTATAGCAACATGCAGGTACCCGCAACACGTGAAAATAATTCCAGAATCGTTAACATCTTCATTTTGGCTTTGTATATGAACCAATCAATTGCTTTCCATAATTCCTTCAAACTGTTAATGTTGTTAGGGCCACAGGGAGAATGTGCCCTGTCAAATAAATACACCCCTCAAGTGCCGGGGCAGGCTTGAGATACACTCTTTCTTTGGTTAACCATTTCACTACCAGAATGGTGTTACATACAATCATCATCCTAGTTCCCAAAGCAAATAGGTTTGTGATGCATACGACAAGAAATTTAAACAAATGTCCCTTAAACATGAGTTAAGAGAGTAAAATGCTCGCTACGGTACTTGTTTAAACATTATTATTATTATTATTATTTTATTATTTATATAGCGCCAACAAATTCCGTAGCGCTGTACAATGGGTGGACTAACAGACACATAACTGAGATCAGACCACTGACGTACAGGAACAGAGGGGGTTGAGGGCCCTGCTCGATGAGCTTACATGCTAGAGGGAGTGGGGTATAGTGACACAAAGGGTTAAAGTAGGGGAATTAAATAGTTTGTTACAGAAGGGTTTATTGAGTGCTTGGTAGGTCATTTTTGACAGGTGAAGGAACGGAGTCATGGGGTGGGGGATGAGAAACCTGCTGACAGTTTAATTGATACGCTTTAATGAAGAAGTGAGTTTTCAAAGATTTTTTGAAGGAATGGAGGCTGGGTGAAAGTCTGATTGAGGAGGGAAGGGAGTTCCACAGAATAGGTGCAGCCCTGGAGAAGTCTTGAAGGCGAGCATCAGAGGTGGGGATCCGGGCAGAGGATAGGAGTAGGTCTTGGGCTGAGCGCAGGGGTCTCGACGGGACATACTTGTGTATGAGGGAGGATAGGTATGTTGGAGCAGCATTATGTAGGGATTTGTAAGCAAGCGCCAGAATTTTGAATTGGGCCCTATATCTAACTGGAAGCCAATGCAGGGACTGACAGAGCGTGGAGGCGTGGGAGGTGCGACCGGACAGGAAAATAAGCCTCACAGCCGTATTCATTATAGATTGCAGCGGTGCAAGCTGGGAACATGTAAGACCGGTGAGAAGGGGATTGCAATAGTCAAGGCGAGAGAGAACAACAGTATGAACCAGTACCTTAGCCGCGTCCAGCGTTAGATATGGGCGGATGCGCGCTATGTTCTTGAGTTGGAAGCGACAGGATTTGGCTATCGATTGAACATGGGGAGTAAAAGAGAGATCAGAATCAAAAAGAACCCCTAGGCAGCGAGCCTGGGAGGTAGAGGTGATAGTAGCGCCATTGACTTGGATGGCGACAGACACAGGAGTAGCAGCACTTGAGGGAGGAAAAACTAGAAGTTCTGTTTTGGACAGGTTGAGTTTAAGGAAGTGAGCAGCAATCCAGTTGGAAATAGCAGAGAGGCAGTCAGAAACACGAGTCAAGGTGGGCGGAGAGAGATCAGGGGAGGACAGGTAGATTTGCGTGTCATCTGCATATAAATGGTATTGGACTCCAAAAGAGCTGTTGAGTTTACCAAGGGAGGCAGTATAGATAGAGAACAGTAGGGGGCCTAGGACAGAACCTTGGGGGACGCCGACAGGGAGGGGTTGAGGAGAAGAGGCAGAGCCAGAGAAAGAAACACTGAAGGAGCGCTGGGAGAGGTAGGAGGAGCACCAGGAGAGAGCAGAATCCCATAGACCAAAGTTACGGAGAATGTGAAGAAGCTGTTGATGATCAACAGTGTCAAAGGCGGCAGAAAGATCAAGGAGGATTAGGATAGAGTATTGGCCGTGAGATTTAGCAGCAATTAAATCGTTGGATACTTTGGTCACAGCAGTTTCGACAGAGTGACCAACGCGGAATCCAGACTGAAGGGGGTCAAGCAGAGAGTTGGATTCAAGAAAGTCTGTCAATGTGGCGTAGACAACTCTCTCGAGGATCTTGGAGGCAAATGGCAGTAGCGAGATAGGGCGGTAGTTGGATGGGGAGTTGGTATCAAGGTTGGGCTTTTTCAGAATTGGGGTTATGGTTGCATGTTTGAAGGCAGAGGGAAATGTGCCAGAGGAAAGGGAGAGATTGAAAATGTTAGCGAGAGGAAGAGCAAGAGAGGGAGACAAAGTGCGGATGAGATGCGAGGGAATAGGATTGTGGGAGCAGGTGGTGGGGCGGGAGGACAGGAGCAGAGCAGAAACCTCTTGTGCTGTAGCAGGTGCAATTGAGCTTAGGATGGCAGGGGGAGTGGGGTTGGGTGATGTATTGATACTGGTTGGAGAAAGATTAGAGATCTCTTTCCTGATTGTAGAGATCTTCTCAGTGAAATGAGATGCAAAGTTTACAGGCATATGGCTACCTGACCACCTGGACGGGCCTGTATCATCTACGGAATCTCCCTGTAATACCCCCTCCCATCCCCGTCCCTCTCTTTTCTTTTCTTCTCATGGTACTTTCCGGTTTAACTAACTTCTTTTCTATTTTACTAAATTTCTTACTTTTTAAATCTGACTGACTTCTAATCATCGACCATTCCGCTAACTAAAGCCTTTTTAACTGGGGCGAGTTGAGGGGCACTTATAGGTTGCTCACGATTAAAATGGCAATACAACAGTGGCAATCTTGTGCACTAGGTTGGAGTCCGCTGACTTAGTTAATCTTTTAACGCATTCTACGGGTCACTGATGATAGGTAACGTGAACTATTAACATGTGTTTTATAGTCAGTCAGGAGTCTTTGTATATCTTAATTCAAAAATGGGTGGGACACCACGGTATACGTCAACAAGCAACAGTTAGCTATTCAAAGATGGTTATATGGATATGCGCAAATATACGCCTCTAACTAATGTTAACTTGTGTCAGTGTTAATGTACGCATCTGTATCATGTTGCATTTCTTATTGTGGTGTCTGATCTTGTTATAAATAAAGAATTTAAAAAATAAAAAAAGAGAGTAAAATGCTGTATTTACTTATTTTGCCCAGTAGACACTTTTGATCCGATAGCTAAACATGCAAATTATATCTTTCTATCTTTCTGAACAGCTGAGCATGCCGACCTCCTCATACTAAGTAACAAGCACATTATTGCTAATAGAATAAATATTGTTATACATTTAATGCATGCCTTGGCTTTCAAAATATTTGCCAGCACTTTTGTTTCTCCCAATGTCCATTATTGTAGACTACCAACATAAAAGTCAAAATGGGCCAAAAGGACTTAGAATCCCTTACACACCGTGTCACCTTGTCCGTATTTAAAGCCAGTATCCTTCAAATGACGTTTGCTACTCTTGAGTTGGGACTGTTGATCTAACCTAAATAAACAAACCACAAGAGCCCTTCCTTAAAACAACATATTTATAGAGGGACAATTCTCAAGCAAATCTTGGAGTTGTCACGTGAGATGTTCTTTTGTCTTCCAATGTATTTATGTTCATGCTACACAGTAGAATGTTGACCCATTTGTTCTCAAGAGAAGTAGCTTAAAGGTGATATTACAATCATGGTTTTCTGCGTCATGCATTCAATTAGCCTTACACATTATAAGTATTCTAAATGCCATTATAACTGGCATTTAGAAAGCACCAATACATTTCACAGCACTTGACAATTGGGAAAAAGAAACTACAGTAAACACACAGACCGATACACAAGGTAAAGAGGGCTGTGCCCGTGATATCTGAGATCTACCATTAGATTATATATCTACATAGGTGCTACAATAGGAAAAGTGTGAGTAACCCATAGTTGAGAAAAGAGGTCAAAAATAAAGATTTATATATCATGTTAAAATAATTAGTTACTGATTGCTTAACAAAGTGTAGTAATTCACCAGATATCATGTGAGCTTGTTGAGCAGGGCCCTCAACCCCTCTCTTTTCGTGCGTCCATCTGTTTGGTTACAATTATGTGTCTGTTAGTCCACCCATTGTACAGCACTACGGAATTTGCTGGCGCTATATAAATAATAAAATAATAATAATAATAATGTGTGCGGAAACAAGTTGAAAGTTATATCTAAGGAAATCACTCATTTTTAATAACACCAGGAGCACCTGCTTATATAAGTTCTAAGGATACTAAATCACAAATTAATAGTTTGGTAGAGGAGATAATCACCATTAGGGGAAGTTAGAACACACCTTCTCTATTCCTGTACAGAATAAATGTGAAGAGCTTAATATTACAAACTTCAATATAGAAAATGAGAGCCCTGGAGTAATAAGTAAGAATACCACATGGAATAGTGGTGTAATGTTAATAACCTTTGTATCGCTAAAGGATCCCTGGAAATAATATAATCTCCTAAACTCCAATGGGATAGGCATTGCACTACAAGTCCCTGTATTTCAGTATCCAGAAAAAATATACTTCTAGACTTGGTTATACTTGGTTATACATAACTCTCAATCTTGATCGTAGTCTAATTTTGACAACTAAAGCCTCAATTTAAATATTTTGGACAAGATTATAGAAACATAGAAACATAGAAACATAGACACATAGAATGTGAAGGCAGATAAGAACCATTCGGCCCATCTAGTCTTCCCAATTTTCTAAATACTTTCATTAGTACCTGGCCTTATCTTATAGTTAGGATAGCCTTATGCCTATCCCACGCATGCTTAAACTCCTTTACTGTGTTAACCTCTACCACTTGAGCTGGAAGGCTATTCCATGCATCCACTACCCTCTCAGTAAAGTAATACTTCCTGATATTATTTTTAAACCTTTGCCCCTCTAATTTAAGACTATGTCCTCTTGTTGTGGTAGTTTTTCTTCTTTTAAATATAGTCTCCTCCTTTACTGTGTTGATTCCCTTTATATATTTAAATGTTTCTATCATATCCCCCCTGTCTCGTCTTTCCTCCAAGCTATACATGTTAAGATCCTTTAACCTTTCCTGGTAAGTTTTATCCCGCAATCCATGAACCAGTTTAGTAGCCCTTCTCTGAACTCTCTCTAAGGTATCAATATGATACTAAGATATGTAACATGGTTGATGTTCCAGGAGGGATAAACCAAATGGCAAATGATTTAGGTAAACTAGAAAAATGGTCAGAGTTCTGGCAGCTGACACACACAGTGTGTGTGTGTTAGAGTGTGTGTGTTAGTGTTAGAGTGTGTGTGTTAGTGTGTGTGTTAGTGTTAGAGTGTGTGTGTTAGTGTGTGTGTGTTTTAGTGTGTGTTAGAGTGTGTGTGTGTGTTAGAGTGTGTGTGTGTGTATTAGTGTGTGTGTGTGTGTATTAGTGTTAGTGTGTGTGTTAGTGTTAGAGTGTGAGTGTGTTAGTGTGTGTGTTAGTGTTAGAGTGTGTGTGTTAGTGTGTGTGTGTGTGTTAATGTTAGTGTGTGTGTTAGTGTTAGAGTGTGTTACTGTGTGTGTCTGTTACTGAGTGTGTTAGTTTGTGTGCATCTGTTAATGAGTGTGTGTTTTGTGAGTGAGTGATTGAGTGTGTGTGTTAGTGTGTGTGTGTGTTAGTGTTAGTGTGTGTGCTAGTGTGTGTGTGTTAGAGTGTGTGTGTGTTAGTGTTAGAGTGCGTCAGTGAGTGTGTTACTGTGTATGTCTGTTACTAAGTGTGTTAGTTTGTGTGCGTCTCTTAGTGAGTGTGTGTTTTGTGAGTGAGTGAGTGAGTGAGTGTGTGTCTGTCTGTCAGTGAGTGTGTATGTATGTCTGTCACTGAGTGTGTGTCTGTCAGTAAATGTGTGTGTCTGTTAACTAGTGTCTATGCGTCTGTTCATGAGAGTGTGTGTGTGTCTTCAGCACTTACCTTTCTCCAGCGCCGAACTCCCTTGGCGCTGGAGATCCCTCCGCCTCTCAGCTCCGAATGCGCATGCGCAGCAAGAGCCGCGCGTGCATTCAAACCGCCCATAGGAAAGTATTACTCAATGCTTTCCTATGGACGTTCAGCGTCTTCTCACTGTGATTTTCACAGTGAGAATCGCAGAAGCTCCTCTAGCGGCTGTCAATGAGACAGCCACTAGAGGCTGGATTAACCCTCAGTGAAACATAGCAGTTTCTCTGAAACTGCTATGTTTCCAGCTGCAGGGTTAAAACTAGAGGGACCTGGCACCCAGACAACTTCATTGAGCTGATGTGATCTGGGTGTTTGTAGTGGTCCTTTAAGTGTATGTGTATCTGCATGCACTGGCGTACATACCGCGGTCGCGACCAGGTGCCCGCCGCCATGTGTTGCGGCCCCAGCCCGCGCAGAGTAAGAGCGCGGGGGGGGGCATGGATCAGTTTTCGCACCGGGGCCCCATGGGTTGTGTGTACGCCACTGAATAGAGCAGCAGGAAATGCTAGCAGAATGCATGGTTGTATGGGGAGAGGTATTAGCAGTAGAAAGAGGGAGGTGCTCATGACATTATATAGAACACTGGTGAGACCTTACTTGGAGTATTGTACACAGTACTGGAGACCGTATCTCCAGAAGGATATTGATACTTTAGAGAGAGTTCAGAGAAGGGCTACTAAACTGGTTCATGGATTGCAGGATAAAAACTTACAAGGAAAGGTTAAAGAAACTTAACATGTATAGCTTGGAGGAAAGACGAGACAGGGGGTATATGATAGAAACATTTAAATATATAAAGGGAATCAACACAGTAAAGGAGGAGACTATATTTAAAAGAAGAAAAACTACCACAACAAGAGGACATAGTCTTAAATTAGAGGGACAAAGGTTTAAAAATAATATCAGGAAGTATTACTTTACTGAGAGGGTAGTGGATGCATGGAATAGCCTTCCAGCTGAAGTGGTAGAGGTTAACACAGAAAAGGACTTTAAGCATGCGTGGGATAGGCATAAGGCTATCCTAACTATAAGATAAGGCCAGGGAATAATGAAAGTATTTAGAAAATTGGGCAGACTAGATGGGCCGAATGGTTCTTATCTGCCGTCACATTGTATGTTTCTATGAGTCATCTAATGTTTAAACTTCCTTTATTGTTAATTCTGTTTAACTTAGAACTTATTATCTTTTGCTCTGGTAATAGCATGACAGACCCTGCACAAGCCCCCTCTATATAATTAAAGTTCAACTTACAAAGCATGAGATAAAAACTTGTAAAGTAAGATAACACCAGGGGAGGTGTGGCTAGGGCTGCATAACAAAAACAAAAATGATTTAAAGGACCACTATAGTGCCAGGAAAACATACTAGCTTTCCTGGCACTATAGTGCCCTGAGGGTGCCCCCAACCTCAGGGACCCCCTCCCGCCGGGCTCTGGAGAGAGGAAGGGGTTAAACACTTACCTTTCTCCAGCGCCGGGCGGAGAGCTGTACTCCTCCTTGCTCGCGACGTCATCGGCTGAATGCACATGCGCAGCAGGAGCCACCCGCGCATTCAGCCGGTCGCATAGGAAAGCATTTACAATGCTTTCCTATGGACGCTTGCGTGCTCTCACTGTGATTTTCACAGTGGGAAGCACGCAAGCGCCTCTAGCGGCTGTCAATGAGACAGCCACTAGAGGCTCTGGAGGCTGGATTAACCCTCAGTATAAACATAGCAGTTTCTCTGAAACTGCTATGTTTAAAAAAAAAGGGTTAATCCTAGAGGTACCTGGCACCCAGACCACTTCATAAAGCTGAAGTGGTCTGGGTGCCTAGAGTGGTCCTTTAACTCCTAACTGGCAGTGAATTGAGTATTGAAACTCCAGAAGCATTATCTATATACTATAACTGCCTAGTTAAGCTAAAGTTGTTTAAGTAACTAAAGTGTCCCTTTAAAGAGCACATATACACTGCAATGTATATGGGGGAAATAGGCTCATTTGTACACTTGGCATTGTATGTGATTGTATGTTTTAACTATAGCGATTTAATATTTGGTCCCTGAGGAAGTTTCCTAAGGGAGACGAAACGCGTAGGACCAGTAATAGTATTTTATTATTTTATTTTTATACTTTAAAGCCAATAAATTCCCTTTTTTTACTAACACTGGGAGTGTGTGGACTTCCTAACTTTGGAATTGGCACGGTAACCAAACAACAGGAGGAACCCCCCTAACCATAGGGGAGACAACCTGAGGGCTTGAAAAAAAACCATCAATTTGTGAGTGCAACCGTGAAACATGAAATGAATATTTAAATTGTAACTTTATTACACTATGCTGCATTTTATGTTTACATTCTAGTGATACAAGCTGGATCCCTGGTCGATTTGTATTTTGTGATAGTTTTTCATGGTTACCAAGTTGGGAGGTAACCTAAGGGAAGCAAGTATCTGAAAAGCTAAGTTTATATTGATACTTTCCACGGGTGATTAGGTGGAAGTTGTATATAGCTATTAAGTGTTGCCTGGAATCAGTTAAAGGAACTCCAATGAAAACGTGCATGTTTTTAATTATGCATTTTTCCCATTAGTGATATATCTAAAAACCCCGCCTAGACTTTCTGTGACTGTCCAATAACAGACTTCCCAATGCAGCTTAATTAGAAGTCTTTGTGGGGCAGTTGTTCTGGGCAATTGCTGCCTCTTGAGTTTAGCTCCACTGAGCTAACCAAACCAGGAAGTAACAGGAATAGTTGTTTCTATAAACAAAATCTGCACTTTTTGTAAAATAAAAAAAGAGGACACACTATTCATACACAAAGCACTCCAGCAAGCTAAAGTGCTTTAGGCGCGTGAAGTGTCCTTTGAGCCTCATACTTTTCTGTTCTAATGTGAATATTTATTTGGCTCTTGTTCACAGCAATAGTAGAGACATAGTAGAACTTTGACATACCTCCCAACATTTCAAATGGACAAAGAGGGACACTTTAATCTTAGGGGTGTGAGTGGGGGTGTGGCCAGGGGCGGGGCTGTTCTGATAATTTATGCAACTAGGTGATTTTAGGTGATTTACTAATAATTTATGCAACTAGAATGTAAAGTGGAACAAGAACAATGTGTCTTATTTACACAGACTGATTTCTAAACACATTTTGTTATTATTTAAATGCACATTACTGTGAGTATTATTGCCGTGGAGCTCTGTTATACACTCAGACACACTAATAATATGGAGCTCTGAGAAAAGAGGGACATTAGTATAGAAAAGAGGGACAGAGGAATTTGGGCACAAAATAGGGACTGTCCCTCCTAAATAGGGACACTTGGGCAGTGTGCAGCAACACCCATGAGGCTTTGACATTGTAGATATTGGCATAAAACATGGACCATGAATTAATAGAAAATGGTGGAAAGTGACATTTTGAATCACCTGACAGGGAAAGCTGCAGGTAGAAAGTGCATGTTATTTTGAAATGTGATAGGCAGTTTTAAAATTATAAGCACTGGCTGGGAAAACCAGCAATCCAAGCTAAGGTGTAAAAAGATGACTGCCAGGGAGAGAGCGGAAAATGAGTTTCTTTAAAAAAATAACAATATACATTAAAAAAAATAATGAGTTGGTGTATTGTCACATAAACATTATGTTGATATTTTTTAAAATTTTGATGACAGTGTTACTTTAAGACTTAAGAAATTCAACATATTCAACATATTATGCAAAGCCCCTAAAAATAAATCAATATTACATTGTCTTGTAAACCAATATATGGAGTACTATCAGAAGCATAAAATAAAAGTATAATGTAAATTTGAAATGTAAAAAATGTATAAAATGCAGATTACATTGAAATGCTCACAGATCTCAGTTGGGCAGTATATGAGTAAAAACAGATATTAACACTGCAAAAAAAAAAAAACTCGTAAAAATGACCAGATAAATCTAAATCTTAAAGGAACATGTATTCCTGACTCTATTGTGTTAAAAACACCATCTAGTCCCCCTAACCCCTTTAAATATAGCAACATCTTACATTTACTCCAGTTTGTTGCTGCTGGCTCTGCCCCTGATCTGCCTGTTTGGCTGACATCATCAGAAGTTATGATCTGAGCCAATCACCATGCTTTCCTATAGGAAAACATTGGATTGGCTGAGACTGTCAGGAGACAGATCAGGGGCAGAGCCAGCACAAGCCAAACACAGTTCTGGACAACCAGTATCTCCTCATAGAGATGAATTAAATCAATGAATCTCTATGAGGAAAGTTCAGTGTTTGCATGCTGAGGGTGGAGACACTGAGTGGCAGTCACAATGTGCAGCACTACCAAAGGAAGCACCTCTAGCAGCCATCTGAGGAGCGGCCAGTGAAGTCATCACTAGGAGGGACAGAGTAATGTAAACACTGCATTTTCTCTGAAAAGACAGTGTTTACAGCAAAAAGCCTGAAGGTAATGATTCTACTCACCAGAACAAATACAATAAGCTGTTATTGTGCTGGTGACTATAGTGTCCTGTTAAAGTGAAAAAATAGCACAGGTCTGCATAGGGTTAAACACATTAAACTCTATGGCATTTAAAACCACAACTTTAAAAAAAAAAAATTATACTAAAATAACTGGATATCACATTTTTAATTATAAAGCCTAGAAAAAAAAAAAGTATCTTCATACTAACGGATTTTTAAATTGCTTTTAACCTTTCAAATGCTGGAAGGATGAAATAATCAGTACTAGAAGTGCAAAGGCCTGGGCTTTCTATTCATGTATTTATTTACGTATTTATTTGTGGAAAATAAGATATCCTTGATTAAGTATTGAAAGCCTTCCACAAAAAGGTCAGGTTTACCAACATGTTAAAATAGGAAATGAAGCTCCTTTGACAGTACTTTGGCTGCAGGGAACAGACGGGTTTAAGAAGTTTATATGAACTTAAAAAGATTTTCTTTGGTACAAAATAAAATAAATCTGTGGCAAACTGCCAGAATGATGTAGAATTGTGTCATTCGGGGACACGAACAGCAAACAAACAGCAATAACATCTGGCAGAAAACTGACAAAGAACTACCACTTAAATCCTATCATCTTGGGCTTCTGTAGTGAAGTGGTGCCTCAGACTGTACTGCCTCATTCTATTTCCTTATGCTACTATTAACCTTTAAAGGAACAGACATGTATACCTAACATTATAGTAAGTGCTGGAGTACCTATTTAGGTGACCAGACCCACTAAGTTTAAAGGAGTTAAAAGCTTACTTACCTTTTCTCCAATGCCACAACAGTGTCTGCACGGCTGGCCCCACCAAATCCATGGCTGAGATCTCATCAACCTATGATCAGTCCAGTGCACCTCAAAGACAGACTACCATTTTAAGAAGAAATCCATTCATTGATTTAATTAATTTAATATGGATAACCAATAGTATAACACTATGGAATGCAGAACGCAACATTGTAACTAGGAATCAGTTTTATCAGGTGACCTGGTGATGTCATATCCCAAATCCCTCAGTTTGCTACAGTGTTAATCAATAAGGGGATCCCCAAGCCACACTGAATTATTAAAAGAGGGGTACATGACATTGTTATACACCAGTGGTCATTTGCATGTTTGATATTGAAGGCTTCTTAAAACTTATACTCAAAGATTTTCTAAGAATAATTCCAGAAGTAAATAAACCCTGTAATAGCACCCTTCAGCGAGCACACTTCAGAGTATGGTAGGCATTTTCTTTTGTGTTGCCACCGTGAACGCTCCAAACCACTGATGAAAATAAACAAATCAAAACATCACATCAACCTCAATTCATTATGTGCAAAATGTTGCTAGCAAGAACCCTAATCTTTCACAGTGTTGGAAATTCCAATTAGGAGGAATTTGCCGGAACACGTGTGACATTATCTCATTCTACCTGATAAACAGGACAGCTAAGGGCAGAATTTCTGAACAAACCTTACAAGAATAAACAATGCGGACGTTTTGCTGTGAGCGAACTAAACAGGCAATAATTGTACGTTCATTTTTCATTTGAAAAACCAAATTCTCTTGTAACGGTTCCCATCCAGATACACTCATTTAGAAAAGCCATTTGAATAAGCACCCACTTAAAGCAGAATTTAGTATTTTCTTTTGTATTGTTTTGGTGTCCGGCACAATGTGAAGAAGTGACAGCATATAGTTAACATTTCCTCGGCCATACATCATTTTAAAACGTTGGGATATTTAGCTTTGTTTGTTTTTGAATGCATTTCTAATTATCTCTCCTGAGCAGGCGTACTCCTTGTCTCAGTGACCATTGAATACAACACCATTGGGTTATGAATGTTCCTAACGCTATTGTGGCCTAGTCACTGTTTAGGTGACCGTCTCCCCTGCAAGTTAACTTAGCTTTCCTGCTATGCCTTACTGCTCTGTCTGAGGCTGGCCTTGCCTCATTGGCTGAGATTATCAGTATTTTTTTAAATCTTTCTTTCATTGCTTGATTAAGTACCCCAGTGGGATACATCATTTAGGATATTGAAGAGTAGTGATAGTTTTGATATAGGATCATTGTTCTTGTGAAAAATAGATACGGGTTATGCACGTTTTTATATGTTCAAATGTAATTTATATGGTATGAACCCTCTAGCCCGAGAAATTGGGCTTTCTTATCCTCCTCTTTTCCCCATTTTTATTTCTTCTTTAATTATTGTTTTGCTGCATCTGACACAGTATTTATTTTGTGTTGGCATAATTATGTGTCTTTATATTGTTATCTTTATTTGTAATATGTAAGGAAAAAAACAGAAAGGAAAATACCTTTAATAAAGTTTGTTAAAAAAAAAAAATAGTATTGATAATCTCAGCCAATCCAATGCTTTCCGATAAGAAAGAACAGAAAGACTATCGCACAGGTGCAGCAAAATGCTGGGCCAATCAGATGGTATCTATTATTATTATTATTATTTTATTATTTATATAGCGCCAACAAATTCCGTAGCGCTGTACAATGGATAGACTAACAGACACATAATTGAGATCAGACGTACAGGAACAGAGGGGGTTGAGGACCCTGCTCGATGAGCTTACATGCTAGAGCGAGACCATCTGATTGAAGTTGGTTATTTGTTTGGAAACGCTTCTAGTGGCTATCAGATTGACAGACAAAACACCCACTGGCGGTGGGTGGGGGTTCTAAATAATTAAGCCATGTGAGGTAGGATATGCCAATGTTTACTCCCCCAAATAGTAGAATGGCTTCCTCCACTTATCTAGTTATCTAGGCTGTGTCTCCTAGCCAACTCTGATTAATATAATAACCCTACCTAACCCCCACACCCTAATAATAGTGAGGGGCAATAAAATTAATACCTGTGAAAATTTGGGGGGATGAAGAAAAGAAGAGTTAGAAGAAAAAAGACTTCTGATGGGAAGTATATATTTCTTTATTTTACAGGTAATAGTTTTCATGGACCCTTTGCTATTATTAGGAAGAGGGGAGTAGGTAGGATTGAGGTTCCCTGGCCACCCTGCGGTGGTGGTCATGTCACTAATTTGGGGGAGTGGGGGTGGACCATGGCATATCCACTATTACCCATTGTAGAAATATTTAAAAACCCCTACCACCACCCATGGGTGTTGTTCGGAAGAAGGACGCTAGGTTACCCCGAGAATTTTATAATTTGGCCCCCCACCTGCTGCCAATAGGACAAAAGGAATATGATATTATAATTTGGTTCATGATACAGAAAGACAAATGTGATTAAGAAGCAGAGAATGTTTTTTTCTGCATTGGGTGAAAACAACAATGGGAGTATGCATTCTTAATTAGGATTTGAATTGCATTGTAATCATGTATACATAAGGGTCAATAGATAATTGTATGGTAGATATTAGAAAACATTTATTTATACTAAGAATTTGCATTTGTTTCAATCAATAAAATTACTGTTTAAGATATTCAACCAGGCAAATGCAATTAATAGCAGCTCAATCCGATTACAGACAAATAGCTTCCATCATGGACATACATCATTGCAAACAGACTACATTCAGGGCCAGACTGGGAATTTAAAGCAGCCCTGGAAAAAATCTATGCCAGCCCCATAAGTCATTGTGCCATGTATTGTGTATAATATATATATATATTTATTCAGAGTTACACACACTCTGAAAGGACCAATATTTTGAATTAGAAAAATAAATATACCAATAATATTATGTAAGGCAATGTCTTGCCACCCCAGATTATATTTATATTGTGTGTGCTTACATATTACTCAATCATCTGGGGTGGCAAGACACAGCCTTGCATATTATTATTGGTATATTTATTTTTCTAATTCAAAATATCAGTCCTTTCAGAGTAAAACATTTAATTATACAATAAGCATACCCACATGCAGACACAAACAAACTCACTGACACAAGCTCACAGACAGACAATCTAATTGATATACATACGCTCATTGACGTAAAAATACAAGCTCACTGATACACAAACAGGCTCACTGACAGACAATCTTACTGACACACACAGATAAGCTTATTGGTACACAAACAATTGGTTCACACACACATGTTCACTGACACCCACATGCTCACTACAGACAAGCACACTGACACACATGCTCACTACAGACAAGCTAACACACACATGCTCACTTCAGACAAGCTCATTGTCACACACATGCTCACTAAAGACAAGCTCACTGACACAAACTCACACAAACTCACTCACTAGCAGGTACACACACACAAACTCAATCACTAGCAGCGACACACACACAAACGCAAGCTCACTCACTAGCAGGCACACACATACAAGGTCACTCACTAGCAGCCACACACATACAAGCTCCCTCAATAGCTGCGACACACACACAAGCTCCCTCACTAGCTGCGACACACACACAAGCTCACTCACTCACACACACACAGGTTCCCTCACTAGCAGCCATGCACACATACACAAGCTCACTCACTAGCAACCACACGCACACATACACAATCTCACTCACTAGCAGCCACACACACAAACACAAGCTCACTCACTAGCAGCCACACACATCCCACTCACTAGCAGCCACACGCACACACACACAAGCTCACTCACTAGCAGTCACACACACACACACAAGCTCACTCTCAAGCAGCCACACACACACAAGCTCACTCACTAGCAGCCACACACAAACACAACTTACTCACTAGCAGCCACACAAGCACACACAAGTTCACTCACTAGCAGCCACACACACACACACAACTCACTCACTAGCAGCCACACACACACACACAACTCACTGACTTACAGACAGACACACACACACACACACAAGTTCACTCACTACAGGCTAAAGATTACCTGGCTAAAGCTTACCTGGCACTGGTAGGTGAAGTTGACATTTTGTGATCTCTTTCTCCCAGAGAGGTCATCAACGTGTTAGTGGGGGTGGAGCTTGTGTGCTGGAGGTGGAGCTTCTGTTCAAGAGGATGGGTATTTATGTTTGGGGGCAGGGCATGCAGGTGAAATTGAGGTAAATTGTGCAGGGAGACTGACAGGTGTCCCTCCGGCCGCGGGCAGCCTAATTGCAGCTGCACCAGCCCCTAGCTCCTCCCTCTTTACACAGCTCAGACTGACGCAGACTGGTACAGTCCGAGGGGAAAATTATTTAAATTACATGATTCTGATGATTTGGGCTGTCTGCCCAGCCCCAGGTGCTGCGGCCCACAGAGTAATTTCCCGGTACCCCGGTGGGCCAGTCCGGCGCTGACTACATTGCATATTCTTCCTGTGTTTCTACTAATTCTCCAACATTTTTGCCACCCCCAGAACAAAGAAGATATAACTAGTCTGTCCCACAGACCCAATGAAACCATCAAAAACTATTTAAGCTGACGATAAACACGGTGGATTCTATCAAAGGCAAAATGTCACTTCACTTACAAAAATGCTCCATCATTCTTTGCCTGGTCTTCTTCCTACCTCTGTGACTCCTGTCTTGTAGAGAAGGAAGAACTAGCCTGCCCCACAGACATTCAGAAATGTGTAAAACTGCAACACAATGGGTGGATTGTGAGGTCATCACATGATGTCACTATCACTGGTTATCCAGGGTACAATATGATTATTATATATGTTATAAGTCATGCATTGTTATAAGGACATGCATTGTAATGTTAGCATATTAGTATGGAAACAGGTTCATTTTGTACACGTGAAACATTGTTTCACATCTCAAGATTATGCCATATTTTCACAAAGTTTGTTTAAATCGTCAATACATTTGAAGTTATTAAGAAAAATGTGATTCTCATCTTAAAGTGTTATTCCTAGCACAGTAAGTACTTCAGCTGGATGAATAGGCTAAGGTGAATGGACTCTACCTGTGCAGCATGTAAGCATAAAACAGTGAAAATGCCAAATAGTTAATTTTTTTACAAGAGTGGAACCTCTGACTCCTGTCTATTAGCCTGCCATGCTGGCTACACCAATTCTATAAAAGTTATTTGGGCTAAGCTCTGTCTCTCTCTCATAGGGGAAAGGGACAAAGATAGGGACTGTGAATCTGTAGATCATGTCTCTACAAAAAGGTGCATGGCCCCGTAAAATCATAGCTTCATCATCCTTGTTTTTTGGGGGGGTTTTATTGTGCATGCACAGTTATATTTTTGACCTAATAGATGAAAACAAATTATTTTTTAATGAATTTCATTCGAAATCGAATGGTTTACCGAAGAAATTTAGGATTGACAAATGAAATTTTTATTTAGTACAAAATCATTCATAGGAAATTAAAATTTCACTGGTGCACATGTCTAGGAGAGAGTTCTTCCTTCCAATAGACCTAAAGTAGCAAAAATGACAGAATATGGGGATATTCTGGATGTCTGAGAACTCCATTTCACACGATGCTCAGCCAGACAGAACGAGACAGAACTATAGCATTGAGGCTGGCTAAACATAATGAGTAAAGCAGTTTCTAATATATCTTGAGAACCATGGGCTGAGAGGATTAAGTCATGTAATCCATGATAGTCGGTTATACACAACACTACAGGTATTATATGTTATTATTATTTATTTAGCGCCAACAAATTTTGCAGCGCTGTAGAATAGGTGGACTGACTAATTGGATGCACAGGAACAGAGGGGTTGAGGGCCCTGCTCAATGAGCTCACATGCTAAAGTGGGGTATAGTGACACAGAAGGTAAGGGTAGGTTGGTAGAATAGTATTTACTGAAGACGGTGCACTTATTTATTTAATTTTAATGACAGGAGAGGAATCAGGGTGTGGGGGGGCTATTAACAGTTTGATTGATACGCATTCCTGAAGAAGTGAGATTTCTTGAAGGAGTGGAGACTGGGTAAATGTCTAACAGAGAAGGGGAGGTAGTTCCACAGGAACGGTGCAGCCCATATACACTGATCAGTCACAATATTACAACCACCTGCCTAATATCGTGTAGGTCCCCCTCATGCTGCCAAACCGCTCTGATAATCAGATTTGTTCTGTCAGCATATACCACAGATGCTCAATTATATTAGGATCTAAGGAATTTGGAGGCCAAGGCAGCACCTTGAACTCTGTCATATTCCTGAAACCATTCCAGAATTATTTTTGCAGTGTCACAGGGTGCATTAACCTGCTGAATGAGGCCACCTTCTTTTATTGCTCCATGGTCCAATTCTGAGGCTCATGTTCCCATTGAAGGTGCTTTCGGTGGTGGACAGGGGTCATCATGGCCGCTTTGACTGGTTTGCGGCAAACTGCATGGCACTCTGAGTTCTGAAAGCTTTTTAGAAATTTGAGCTACAGTCATTCTTTTGTGTGATTGGACCAGATAAGCTAGGCTTCGCTCCTCAAATGTATCAATGAGCCCAAGGCACCACTTTTGATATGTACTAACCACTTCACACCGGGAACACCCCCGAGACTTGCCATTTTGGATATGCTGTAACCCAGTTGTCTAGCCATCACCATTTGGCCTTTTTCAAAGCCAATTGCCCATTTTCCCTGCTTCCAACACATGAAATTCAAGAACTGACAGTTCACTTGCTGCCTAATATACCCAACTCATTGACAGGTGTCATTGTAACAATATAATCCATGCTATTTACTTCACCAGGCAGTCGTTTTAAGGTTGTGGATGATCAGTGTGTGTATACATATATATATAAATGTATGTATGCATGTGTGTGTGTGTATGTGTGCGTGCGTATATGTGTGTGTGTTCTGTGTGTGTTTCTGTGCGAAATATAAAATTAATTAAATAGTTTTGCAATGTGTTAAGCACATGATAACATAAATTAAAAATATCCCCTAAAAGCACCTTACTGATAATACTATACCTGCGGTGGGAGATAGAAGCCACTATGTATTTTTATCATTGATGCACAATTTGTGAGCGGCTTTCCATATTAATGGCAATTCTTGTTCTTACTTTATCACATAGAAACAAGAATATTATACAAATAACCCCCTAAAAGCTAAGTAAATCGAGTTTAGAAAAATATTGTCTGAAGCTCTTTCGAGAAACAACAACATTTGTAACTTTATAACTCAAATCTATATTCCAAATAAATTAAGTTACTTATTTTACTTCTGTATAATATAATGTAACATTATGCTTTTATGTTTGTTTATTGTTTTGTTTTCTATATATTGCTCCATTTGAATTTTGTAATATGATATATTGTAGTATTTGATACTTTTATTGATGTTTATTGCTTCATAATTTGTACATTCTCCAGAGATTTGTGCTTTCAATTCCAAACTCAATTAACAACTCCGTCAATGAAGGTCAGGTCACCACACTTCCCGAATGACCAAATGTACGTCTAGCTCGCAAATTACAGAAGTGTTTTTAGAGCAGCCGTGACATTGGCCCAGTCAGCAGGTAGACCTAGACATATTCTTTTATTGACCAGACAAGCAATTACAAAGTATTTGATTTATGATTCGGTGACCCTTCTTCCATGAGAAGATCTAGGGGTTTACATGACCCACGTAGTCAATTCCTAAGTATAATGGCAATGAATGAGTCAAGGGACCTGGGTAAACATATGTAAATGAGTTCAATGCAGATCCAGATTGATACGTATCTTTCTACGAGGAAGGAGGAAGAAAGATTCTTAACAGTTGAAGGGATTTGATTTAACATTTCAGATCAGATAAAACTGTCAAACAGACATAGCTGACTATTTTTCATTTATTTTTTTATTTAGAAACTGGTCACCTTGGGCTATTGCTATAATTAGTTGTGAAATTCAGTTGTGCTGGCTGCCTCATTGCATCATGTTGACAAATAGACTTATTGCCAAAGATGTTCCTTTACACACAAACACACACACACACACACACACACAGTCTGTGTTGTGCGTTTGTGTTTGGGAGGAAATGAAGGCTCTAGTGTGAGTGAGAGAGGACTGGTGATGTAGTTTGTATGTTTGATAAATTGGAGCTGTAGTGTATATTTGCACGGGTTAGGGGGCGGGGCTGTTTTGGAAGGAATAGAGACTGTGCATGTGTTGGGAGTAGATGGGCTGTTGTGTGTGTTGAGATAGTAGCTGTAGTGTGGGGATAAAGGCTAGGGAGGGGGAGATTTCTTCAAAGTAAATGGCTCATACAGACTCACAGATACACATTCAGTGAAACATAGAAAAACAGAAGCAAATGCACACATACATTTAACATGGCACAACATGCAAACAGATCCACATTCACAGATACACACGTAGAGACTCACAGACATGCACTCACAGTCATATATCACTCATAGTTGTACACACACACCTACACGGCGCCACACACACACATACACAAAAAACTACTAAATTTAGACAGATACACTCTCTAAATAAGGCCCTGGAAGGAGGCACCTGTGACAGACTGGGTGCAAAACCGGGGAGTTAGTTTGAACTCCCAAATATTAGGGATGTGCATGGGCAAAAAATTGTTTCGTTTCGGCAGTTCCAAAATTCAGGACTTCGGCAATTTGGCACTTTGGTTCGGTTCTGCCCTTTTGCAATTCGGGACTTTGTGAATTTGGCAATTTATGACTTCGGATCAGTTCGGCACTTCTGAAATTTGGGACTTCAGCAATTCGGGAATTCGGCACCTCAGTTTGGTTCAGCACTTCCAAAATTCAGGACTTTGGCAATTCGGGACTTCAGCAATTCAACAATTTGGGACTTCCCTTGTAGCGGATGGCACTGGGCTGTCCTGAAAATTGCATGTGTATAACTGTATTTGGGTAAATTGCTGGTTTTTATGTGTCCAAATAACGTGTATTCGTCTGATTGTTCGGTAGAATCATTCGAACAAACTGAGGGAATGAAACTACCGAACAGTCAGACCTCCCCTGTGTGGAGTTTGCCTTCAATTACCCATTGCAACAATTTTGCGAATGGGTAATTAACAAGCTATGCAGTAGGTCCTTTGTTCTTGGGGTGGCCGCCATTTGGGAAACGAACACGTGGAGGCGGCCATTTTAAAACTCCCGAACAGCGGTGTTTTGCCGTCGAGTGTCTGGAACCCAAATCGGACACTCGACTAGGCGAACACTGAGACCTCCACAAGCCTGGTCCATTCGGTTCCAAACTACCAAACGGCCCCTCGTTCGGTAGACAGAAACAACCGAACGAGGGGATTCATGCGAACCCGACCTGATCTCTGTAGCCTTACCTTTCGTGCCATTTATTCCCTTATACTGTGACCGACCGCAGGGCCCCATCGCATGGAGCCCAATTCGGCTGTTCTCTCCAGCGCGGCCGGTCTTTTTAGTACCTCCATGAATTTCCCGAACCCCTGGTCCGATCTGGGTGATTTTTGGATATGTTGCTTACCCAGATCAGGGCTACCAGGGGATGTGCAATTTAAAGGGGTACCCCTAGGTTTAGGGGTACATCCAGAAACTGGGGGAATTTGTGTACAGTATAAGGTGATTATGAGTCAGGCTGAGGGGAGGAGATCTGTGGGAGGTTACTACTGCCGGATTGGATACTGTAGTAATTAATGGAAATCCCTTCCTTGCATGGGAGCATGCTTTATAAGGCCACTGTGAAATAAAGGTTTTTAGTTCTGCTCCTGATGCTGTGTGTCGTCCAGTTATTAGGATTGCTGTTGGGATATTGCTGGATTATTTTACCTGCTGGAAACCTTGCTTTATGGATTTATAATTACTTGTTCCTGAGCCTCACTGGGATCTTAAGCGGAGATAACCTGTGGAATACTGGCTCTCCGCTATATCCCTACCCCTAACCATACCCCTACCACTACTCCTACCCCTAACACTACCCCTAACCCTACCCATATCCCTAACCCTACACCCAACCCTAACCCTACCCTTAATCGGGTTACAGGAATGCCAGTTTATAAAAGCCGACCAGATTAATGGCATTATAATATTAATGGCATGTTAAAGCACTTTCTATTTTAAAATACACAGCAGCATTGAAATAATTCTCCTTGACTTCATCAGGCTGTTAATCCTGTGTATCTGTGGTGATAAAACCAGAAAATCCAGGATAATCCTATTAAAATTTAGAGGGAGCTGGCAACATTTGGGAAATACTTCCTCCGTTAATCTGATCGGCTTTCAAATAAGCTGACATCTCTGTAGCCCGACTGGCTACCTCCAGCAGGATCGCTTCCTAGCTGGAACCAGGATACCTGAAGCACTACTGCCCCAGTCGCTGCAGCTTGACTGGGGTCCTTCTAGAGCTTTTCCACCTGATCAGGCTGCAGTTTTCCTTCCAGGCAGAGGAATATCATTACCTTCTCTACACCTACATCTGATCGATGAAATCGTTTTTACAGTTTAGAGCCGACTTATAAGGGCCCTAAATATTTATCTTGAAATCTTGTCATTTTACTAAGAAAAAACATCTACCATTGTGTGCGCCTGTATCCAATTGTTTGTATGTAAGTTGTTTTAGCGACTGAAACACTTGGGTGTTTTTTTAGCTGAACTGGGTTTTACGTTATACATTTTATCTAATTTTAAGCACCACCTTTTCTTCTTCTGTTTCCTGAATGACAAAATATTATTGCCGTTCAGCACAGGCGTTCAAAACACAAGACCATATGAGACAATGACGCACAGATCATATGGCACGCTAGAGAAATTTGAAAAAGTATGGTCCAGTTTGGACAGCTGTTTCCCTGGCTAAGAAAATAGAAACTCCAAATGTGCAGGGTCTTACTCTGGTCCCCCTCACCCTATACCACCTTTCCTTTTTTTCTTTTCATTTGTCTTCCTGGTTTATGCCAGGGTAACATCATGGTTGGTGTCAAACTCATTTTCCCAAAGTGGTTAAGTCTACGAATTCATATGAATTCCTATTAATGTTCTGTACCCTTATTGCATCTCTATAAATAAAGGCTTTAAAAAATGAAAGTAAAATATAATGTCATGCTACTTTGTAATATTAACATGATTCTGTAGGGTCAGAGAAACAGACGACATCCTTTGAAATTCCAAGCTTCGTGTTCAAATGTCCTTTATCAAATTCTGAAAACAGCAGATGTACATTAAAAGCATTGAAAACCCCATTATATTAATGAAACAACTCTCCCTATTACAGAGAGTAAACCCTTTTAGAAACATCCTACTCGGTTGCATTAAAACTCTCAATTTATATTTATGAAGAACACAATAAGAATCGCTGACAAGTCCTCATAGCAAAATCAAACCTATTTAAATGTGTTCAGCTCGGATTTGTTTTACACAGCATCCTGCTCGGTAGTATTAAAACCCACCATTTATTCTTGCAAAGAACACAATAGAATCGTTGGCAAATCCTCCGAGCAAAATCAAACCTATTTACATTCACTGAGTAGAGTTTTGTTGTATTTATTTTTATTCTGTTGCAGATAAAATGCAGCATAATTGCACTAACAATGTGCTTCATCTATTAGTTTGGAGATGTTAGGTATCTCCTCTACGCCAGTACGATGATAATTATGGCTCATGATAAATGCATGGTCTGTGCGCTGTTTAATCCTAGCTCAACACACCTGTTTCATTGAGTATCTAGAAGCTTCAGGTGCCGTCATCATTGTAAAACATTAATAATTATTCATCTATACCTTGTCAGTTGATCATTTCTCTGTCAACCAAAGGCCTAGATTTTAAATATGAAAAAAGATTCACAAGGCAATGATTCAAAAAGTGAAAAGATAAGTTGTTAAATAAATAAACAAACATCTGACCAACAGTAGTACTGCACTTGGCAGCTATTCAATTTATTATATTGGAAGAATATAACTGTTGACTAAGCAGAAATGTATTATGAGTGGACCTGTCTCAAGTGATGACATCATCTTAGTCTCCTTCCCAGGTAGTAGGTATTAGCGGACCCTGCACAGTGAAGTAGGGACTAATATTGCTCTTGCCCACCTAGCTGTGGTACGATATGCCATACAAATTAACTACTGAATTACTGTGATTAACAGTAATTATAACATGTACAATGAGCATTAATTAGTATGCAGTTCTGTGCATAGATTGCATTTCAAAGACTGTCTTGAAAATAAAATAATTTAAATGAAGAAAATTATAGTTACCATTTGTTTGCCACTCTATATAATGGATATTATATGGTATTCTTTACCTAACAATATGTTAGACCAGTCTGCGATAGTGGTTGAATCTCCCAAACACTATTTTGTCACAAACCAAATTAGGTCATACCGTCTGAACAGGTTGTTTGTAGAAGGGGAATTTGATCAATTATGGGACTTTGCTGGCAAGTGGCTTCTAAGATTCTGTGTATATCAATGTAGATAAATGTAAAGTTATGCATTTGGGGATGAGGAATAAACATGCAGCATGGACTCTAAACAGAGATAGTAAAGAGGCAACAATGTATGTCAGTAAGAATATAAAACATAATTTACTATCATACATGGAAACAACTTAATTAGTGCGATGACAATATATTGTATCCTTTTTATAAATCAACTGTAAGTCTCCCACCTTGACTATGTGTTGTGTGTAATTATCTTCACAGAGAGTTCACTTTAAGTTAGTAAAAATTCCTTTAATAATTTAGATATTTTTTTGTCCAAACATGATATTTAGGGGTAGAATAACTATAATGCATGGTAATAACATATTGTCGATCTAAGTCGAAATCTTTATGCCACTGTGGTGTCAAGAAGGGTTTTTTTTCTCTACCTGCTGTATGAGCAGAAGTCACTTCAAATTGAATTTCTGCCCTTTTTGCGAGCAGCAGCAGAGGATGTATATCCGTTGAACTTGAACGACTTGAGTCTTTATTTACCATATATCACTATGTAACAGCTAAATAATGATGGAGGCATACTGCATAATCTAGAGTCACATTAGTAGAAAGATGAACATTAATTTGCTATTCATCACATTGCAAAGTGTGCTGTAATGTGCTCCTGGCAATCTGTCTCTATGACACCACACAGCTTTAATCGATATCTGGTGAAAGACAATCATGCACACAGTCAGAGGGGTATTCAATTAGGCTGTCTGTGTTTCCCATTCATCCTCTGAGCTTTAACCCTCGTTCTATCTATAGAATCAGGGATGGCCCTAACAGGTGATGATTAATCAGACCTTACTACCTATAATCCTTGACATTTTAGTAGCCGTCGTTTTTTTACCCACTTGCAGTACAATTTTTTTTATCAAATATAAATACTTAAGCTGCACATTTTAATTGTTTATGGATAACTGAAATGAATGGTTTATTGAAGAATAGAGCAGAATCATTCATTTGAATTTGTGTGTTAGTTTTAGCAATTATTGATAATAAAAATGCATGTAAGGAAGGCTTCAACCGAGGAAGAACAGATAAATAGTATTTTTATTGCTACTAGGGGGAGTAAGTTGGATTTGTCTTCCAGTAATAAAAAGCACAAAACTGGTATTTTATTATTAAAACTTCCTAATATGAACTTTAACCCTTTAAGGACACATGACATGTGTGACATGTCATGATTCCCTTTTATTCCAGAAGTTTGCTCCTTACGGGGTTAAACAAGGAGCACCAGTCAGTAAACAAATCCTGGTCTTGGTTGTGTTGCATAATGAATATATTATTTAGACGATTTTGGCTAGCATATTTGGTTGGTGGTAGCCCTCCCTAATACGTAAATGTTTTACGGGTTTATAGGGTTTGTTCGTGGACAGTGAGAAGTGAAGTCAGGTCAAAACTGTGAACTGAGGCCTACGTTTTCTGTTTCACAGTTAAAAAAGCAGACAAACAAGTATCTACGAATGTGCCTCCGAATGTAAAATTTATAAAACAATTCAGTGCGCAACAAAACAAAATAAAAAAATACAAACTAAAAACATAAGAAAGGATTTGCCTTTAAATCACAATTAGTGAATACCAGAATTGTACATTTGTAGAAAATTCATAGATTTTCCACAAAGTTTGCAATTCAGATCCGGAGTTTAGTAAAACAAAAAAAAAAATGATATATATATAAAAACATAAGATATTTACTAAAACTATTGCCTGAAAGAATTAAGATATGGGTACCTAAGTGTGCATAGTTTGGCCACACTACACAACTATTTGCCTTCTGATTGTGAATCATTTATGCATAACCTACAGTGTTACAGAAAAGTATAGCAGGCAGCATGTACCAAATTTCACAATACCTCAAATGTCTAGGAAAGTAATCATGTTCCCAAATTATTACAATGTGCAATATTAGTATTTGTACATTGACATACCTGTCTGCATATTTATACCTGTATTGATGCTTTAAATTAATGCTTTAAACTAATTTCAATCAGATATTTGTAGTCTTACCCCTGGAGACATTGAAAACTCTCAGATTCATGCTACTGCTATAAGTTATACAGTGCAAAGTATCTCTGCATATTTGCACTTGCTCATATATTTGCAAAATTATTATTTAACACTGTGATAGTAAGAGTTTATCATAGATATAAACAGGTTAATTCATTTGGTATATTCCTGCAGACCTTTAGGCACTATTACTTTATCACTCTATATTTAATTATTTGATTTCTCTATTTTAGTATTTAAAAATCTAAATCATTTTTTTAGCGATAATCACCACATCTGACATAGGAAACTAGGTCCATCTAATTAACATTCATTTTTCTAGACATCTATTATATTTTTATAACCTTGGCAGGATGTGAGCCCTGGCTTGTGAATTCCAGATCTCATTACCCCATATGATTAAATCACCTCGCTTATAACACTTTTTGAACATTCTGAACTTAGATGTTCATGAGCAGTCTTCCAGTGACCTACTTAGTTCTGTCATTTTCAGTATATTAACCTTGCTTAGAATCTTAAAATGTGAATGTTCAGAATGTCTATTTTTTTTCTTAAATTAGCATTTCTGTAGATTTAAATTATCTGTGACTGGAGATGAGCAATTTTGCTCTCCACAAATTACACAGCAAAGTTTAGATCCCTTCTCAAACTTTTCACATTTGTATAACTTGTCCTAATGCATCCTCTATATCCTTTCTGATCATCAAGTGAGGTAAACTTACTAAATCTTAATAAATCCCAGGGTCAAAGGAACAGTTCTATCATGTATGTGTCCTTCACAAGACTGTTCTTTCATGATTGTAGGCTATGGGTCTTAAAATCACCCTTGGTAATGCAATAAGACAGAATGTGGACTCAAGAAGTAAGAATAAAACAGACCTTTGGCATTTTAGGGAATAAATTAGATTGCCCAATATCAACTGAATACTTAACAGTTAGAAAAAAATGGACTGAATATTTCACCTGTCTTTATCAACACAGAAATGCTTTCAAATATCAAATAAAAATCTATGTCCAAAAATTGTTAAACAGGAATAAAGTCAGAGTTATAGGAAATACTGTACTATGCAAAATAAACACCTTGCAATTGTCATAGCCTTGTCTAGTGGTTCCAAAACCAGTCCTCAACGCACGCCCACAGTCCCAGTTTTCTTAGCATGCTCGTTGCAAGAGAAATGGAGGACTGGGTTGGGCACCACTGGTCTAGGTAAGGTTCCAACATTTTAATTGGGTGTATGCCAATTAAAAATAAAGATGGGTGGTTCTGATCTGTTAAACTAGTGCAATTTTTCAGCTTGGAAGAGAGGCGCATGATAAACAGTGGGTATCAGTAGACAATTGACCCTTTTATGGAGGAGCTTGTGTTGTAAGAAAAGGTTGTGTTGTTGTTCTTTATGTTGAAAGTGATAAGAAGAATGGAAGTTCTCACGTGAGAAAATTGGGCAATCTAAATGGTATGGAAACTGTGCAAAAAAGGAAGGAATTGGTTTAACAGCTCGATACAGTTAAAATGATGGACACAATTGAAAGTTTTGATAAAGTCCTCAAAAAGAAAATACTATATCTATATATGTACAAAGAGTGTGAGTATATCTGAACTGGCTTTGAATCAAGTGATCATACGTCAAAATTGTTACTCTCGGTAGACCTGAGGCCAAATAACATCTAATCCCTGCTTACTCTCTTAATTTCCTAATACGTTTCCATCTTTTGTGCTGCAGAATATTGAGCGACTCTCCAAACCATGGCATGAGCTAAAATATTGTCAAAATCTGAAGAAAAAAAAATCAGTAGAGAGAAAGATTGCATTGCTAACTCCAAGTTTAAATTTACTATTTTATTTTTTTTACAATTCAGACACATTCACACTTACTCATGATAAAATAAACATATACAGATATTATCTGGTTAAAAAAAAGGAATATTATTTTTATGGTATTTATGTTCTTTGTCTTTCAAACCATTAAATGTTTAATTTTATCTTTATTAAAATAATTTTTAAAGTGTATAAACTATATTGATCTTAAAGGATAGAAGCATTTTCTGCAAATCCAAGGAGACAAATTTGTATTGTATTTCAAGTAACAACAGTTTTGTGTTTTATTTATGCCATGAACAGAGTGTAGCCACAGTAATGGATGAGCAAGCCAACTGGCGGCTATGTACAGCCATGTGCTCATACACATAATACCTCACAAACAATGTGATCATTTGAGACCCAATCTAGTTGGAAATCGAGAAATTTTTATGCCATAGGAAAATCTTTTGCAACAAAAATTTGTGCTAAACATTTAATTTAGACTCTGGACACATAAGGAAACTCCCCATGTAAGGTCCTTCCCCCAATCTATACAGCACATTCCAGAATCCATGGTACAGAAACACCATCTGTTCTTTTTAACCCATTAGACAGCCACACCTTAATATGTATTTGAATAGGAACATATAGAATATGCAATATTCTACACTATTTAAACTTCCAAATTTTTGCAAATAACTGAATTTTCCAATCAAATATGAATGCAACTTTTGTTAGAATTAATTCATTTACTGTTTTATGGTGCTCTGTGAATATGTATCTACTTATCAAGGGTTATAGTGTGTGAATGATTGTTTAAACCTTGTTGTTGAAAACTTGCAGTAACAGCTCATTCCAATGTTGACTTGGCAACGTCACTTCTTTCCTCCTTTAAGAGGGCTCGGTAGGTTTCAACTTATCGTTACATTCACAGGTGGCATTGTCTACTGATAGCTGTACAATAAAAGAAAAAGGCCTAAACCAAGCCATTTCTTGAAAAAAAAGTCTAGAGAGGCATTTGTGCCAATTCAAAAGACCTATTTGACTTGGAGATAATGTCATATTAGAAACAATGATTGTGATTTTCTTCAATATATAGACACAAATGACTACTGGAAAGTAAACCTGTTCAAGAGATAATTTCCTACATATAAATTGAATCGGACAAGTTGACTTGAGAAAAAGGCACCTAAAGAGACTAGACTGTAATGGTACTTGTATCTACTTTCCATGTTTTTATTTCAGTGCCCAAGATAAATGCTCCTGCAATAATGGCAGCATCCTAGACGTAGAGGAAAAAACTGAAACTTGACATGATTTCTGACTGAATGGCACTTAATCATAATTTGTTGGTGGGATACTTACATGTGTCAGATCTCATTAGTACTTTTGTAATACAGATTGGCAAGACTGAAATGATCATCACTCTATCCATTTGTCGGGCTGTACAATCACATCACAGTAGGTGACATGTGGCATTAACTATGACATGTGGACATTTTGAATAAATAATGTATATTAATGTTTAGAATATTATTTACCTATATATATCATTGCGTTACCATTAACAATATGCGTATGGTAGTGTTATTATTAACACTATACAGCTAAGTTGGAAAAAAAAGAATTAGCTTAAAAAATTACATAAGTATCTGTTATAGTGACATGCATTTCTGAAAGTCATCCCAACACATACACACATTCTCTAACACACTCACAAATGAATTTTATTTATAGTAGGTGGGTGGGGGTTAGTACCAATTCATCATTCTTACCTTTGGGAGAGCTGGTGTGGGTTATCTCCCTGGGCTCCAGTGGAGATACTGTCCCTGGGATCCAGTGTGGCTGCTTTAATCTTCCTGCTCTTCTTCACTTCTCCTTCGCACTCAGTTTTATGATGCCGGGGTCGGAGTGACGTCATATCCTTCCTCACAGTATCAACACAGAGTGTGTAAGGCAGCAGTGTGGAGGGGCAGGAACATCAACGATGCCTCCTGCTTTCTCCCTTTCTGGACACAGTGTATTTCAGCAGAGTAGGCACCTGTCATCCGGGTAAACAGGTGCCTACCCTGCCTTAGTGGATTAACGCTGCCTTGGGTGGGGCCCTCAGGAAGCCAGCTGACTCCCTCCTGGCCCCTCTCTGACAGGTGTAACATAGAGGGCCAGTCACACTCATGAACTCAGTGACCCCTGTAGGTCCGCCACTGATATAGACCACACATTAGTGGATGAGACATGTTCACATGGCGTCAGAATGCTATACATCTGTTTGCAGGCTTAGGGTCTACAACAAAAACCATGTTTAGTCTTATGTGTTTAGTGATATGCTAAAAAAATGCTTCCTGGATCATCTTAATGGTATGTGTCCAATGTTAATAACGCACTGAGTTTGCACGTGCCAATCCTCAAGGTACCACAGAAGTCAGCCACCTCAACTAGATCATTTTCAGCCTCCTCACTGCTGATAGGTTATTAAAAAAAAAGTAATTTCTGATTTCATTAACATTCATTTTTACCATCAGAAAAAGAAAATAAAATGAGTCAAGAACTTGCAGCAAAACATGTTAAGTTAAATTATTGAAATAAGAAATCAATTGAGGAAAGATGGTCTAACTCTAGGTGTTCCAATTCTGTAAAGGCAGTTTATTGGAACCGAGTGAACACCACAATGTTTCTACCCGCACAGGGGTCTTTGTCAAGCTACCTAACAATACAAAGTACACACGATGTATAGGCAGTGATAAGTGTGCAATAATACAATCAAATTATTATTGAGTCAATTCATTGAATACCAAATAAGTATGCAAAGTACTTACTATATGTGGACATGATGCATGTGGAGACAGTCCATATATCAGTATGGCAGTGACAGGAGAAATAATACAAATATAAATAAAGACATTTATAATTGAAAAATTTGCATTTAAATGCATGGAAAGTATTGCGTGTAAGTACATTAAATATTTCATGATATAGATTTCAATGTCTCTCTTCTTCCCCATTACATTTCCCATAAATGGTTGTGCATTAAATTCTTGCATCCCACAGACATCTTTCAAATCAAACAACAAAGTTGCGAATGCATATTTAATTGTCAAAGTGAATTTATTTTCTCATTATGTTTCTTGTGGTAGAATAAGAAATAATAATAAAAAAAAAAATGTCTCCAGTAGCAGACAAAGGAATTATTTTTCTAGGCTGCTACGCATTTTAAGGGTACGCTGGTGTGTTTGTAACAAACATAATTTATAACTAGAGTCCAATTCAACAAATGTGCATTGAATCTAGACTTGTTAATGTGCAAAATGGATGGATGGATACACAGACAGATAGATACATCAACCACAGTGATTATACTCATTATTACATAGTAACAGACAGACAGACAAAGAAACACATACACAGACAGACAAGCGGACAGATGGAACAGTTCAATGTTGGTAGCTGAAATCTTTATAGGTAGTATGTGTGATTATCAATTTTGTGGACTGGAATTGACATCACACATTTGAAAGTAAAGTCCACACCTGTCCAACAAAGCACTATATGAGGGGACACTATGGGAAGATCTGCAAGCACACATATAGTGCTTCTCTGGAAATGCCTGAGCACACCTGAGAACATAAATTGTTGATATCACACCAGGTAAATGCGTTTTGTAGTTACGTTGCACTCCCATAAGTGAATAAAAACACACCTCCATAGAACTTACCTCCATACTAAGTGTGCTTTCTACTTACCTCTGCTGCACTCCTCACAACAGTAAGTCCTTTAATTGTGTTTAATAGAGTGAATCAATGAGGAACCATCGTTTCCAGACAAGGGACAGTTTCACTTTAACAGATCCAGATTGTTTTCACTGTGTTTGATCCATTAAAGTATGATTGCATGATTACATTATGCTAGCTGTTTTACATGATTTTACTTTGCATATTTTAATATTCGTCTCTCGTTATTTCAAGTGTCATTTGAGATCATGCTATTAAATCAGAAGGAGGTAATATGCTGTGTTTTCATGCAGGCAGCAAGGAAATCATTTAGAAATCGGATTGCCAATTTTAATAAGATAAATTCAATAAAATCTCCTGTCTTTGATTACATATATCATAGTAAGAAGCGAATGCACTAAATACCAGCCTGTATGGAATTAAAAACCTGGTTGTGAAATGTAGGACAAAATAGCTGAATTGGCAAAATGTTCTATAAGTTTTGCAATTAATTTTTTTTAAATGTAAAGCAATTCAGTGTTTAGGGACTAAATGCCTAAATGGCCAAGCAGGCAATTGAATCCACCTGAAGCTAACACAATCATTTTTCCAAGGAAAATTTTTTTTTCATTATTCAAAAGCATCATATTAAAAAAAATGTGATAGGAAGTTGCACGCAAAAGTAAATCTTTTTTGAAGAAAATTAAAAAATAAAAAAAAAATAAAAAACACACATGTAACAACACAAATTTTATTACAGTTTTGTCAGATATTTTTGCTGCATTCAGTATGCTGGGATGGGTTAGTGCCAACACCAAAACAAAAGCTGAGTTCGAAGACTGATATTGTGACACAGTCTGTTGTGTACCCTACCACTTCCTACTCTACATACCCAATCAGTCATTGTGACAGGATGGGAGGGTGGACTGTCTCATGTCCCAGGACATGCCAGCAATGGAGCATAAGGGTTAGGTCTGGAGCATTATCTCTACCAGCACATAAATAAAGGGTTAATCCAAGCACCATGACCACTTCAGTGATTTAAAGAAGACTGGATGTGTAGTGTTTCTGCTTAAACTGTTGGATACCCAAAGATTTTTGCACTTGTGTGCCAGGGGCTTGTTACACCCCTGGCACACGTAACTTTGTCAGCCTGGAACTCTGAAGTGGACTGCCAAATGTCAATTCTGTGCATAATTTACATCTGTTATCAGCACACAACAGATGTAATAATCTTCTCCCTTGCAGAAAGATCGTTTTTCCCTCCCTCCATCTGTGGAAGGGAGTGCACAGATGTAGGGAGGGGAAAATTATCTTCCACCTCGCTCCATTGCTTGTATTTCATATATAGTGCTCTGAGCCGGCGAAATGGTCCAATCACACGTTTCCTCTGCAGACATCAGATGAAGGAGGGAGATTAGTGTTGGGAGCTTTGCTGGATTACAGCTATGATAAAACTCATTTATTCTTTAAAGTTTCAAAGAGGGGGACCTATTAATAATGTCCAATAGGACATTCTAAGCTTAAAAAAGCAAACTAGGTTAAGTGCCAAATGCAAGGGTGTGGAGCCTAACACAAGAGGTAGGGCCTACCATGAGGGGGCTAAGCCTCGGGCTTCTCTCCCCGTCAATGCGTCTCTACCTACAGAGTGCCTGGGCGCATGGAATCAGTTAATAAATTCATTGAATTTTACTTTATCTACGGGGAATGCCTTAGAATTCAGAGTGAGCAGGCACCTGACATGTAAATCTGGCTTTGCAGGAAGTTGAGGTCTGCCTAAAGGTGCAGTCAGCATATCTAAGATATACACTTTCAGAATCTTGGAAGGTTTGGAAGTATTTTTTAAATTAATTAATTAAATTTTTTCTTTTTTTATTTATTATCTATATAATGCACTAAAACTCCCCATAGCAATTCTCACCCACACTACCTCTCTTCTGCTTATTCTTTTCTTCTCTTGGTTTTTTGTTTCTCTCTAATTTGCCCTTTTATCTCCTTCTCTCCATTTTCCACCTCTCCTATCATTGAGATGTTAAGAAGCTCCTAGACCCTCTCAGTGATTATTGTCTGTTTTATTTGCGTTTTATGGCTTTTATGTGCGTTGACACTTTGATTGGCAATGCTTTTACGATATCCTTCTCTCTTTGTTGGACACACGTGAAATTGTGTATTGCTCAGTTTTCTTTAAAGCAAGAATTTAAAAAAAAAACACTTTATGGTCATTTTATCCCATAGTTTCCCTTTAACATCGCATAGTACCTCATATAGTTGTGTATCTAACACAATAAAATGTATCCACATAATGCTTTCAGTCGCACAGTGGCCTAAGGAGGTGACTATACAGCTGTTGATTTCGGTGTAAGCAGATGTATGTCTGGTGAGATTGAAGATTCCTTTAATATTCCTATTTTTTTCTCTCTCTCTTTTTCATTTAATATTATTTTAAGTGAGGCTGTGTTCCATATCTTACAGTTTTGTGTCTACCTCTTATGGCACTAGAAAGCATTTCACTAACCATTCTGTCTAAACGTTGTTATTGCAGTAATTAGGCGAGTATTCCATTACATGACTAATGGAAACAGCTGCATCGCAGGCTAAGTGAAACTACTGATTTAGGACACTTTAAAGTTTGTGCTTCTACGATAATAAGGCTGAAACATGCATATAATGCAAAAAGTCGAAACTTGCCAAACAAATACAATATATAGAAAATATAATTGTAGAAATATTTTTAAACAGATTTTCAGTGACATAAACGCCAGCAATAAGCTGCAATGTTATTACGTAAGTATATATATATATAAATATATATATATATAAAATTAAGAAATATTAGACATCACATCCATATGATAAAGAATAATATTTAAGCAGATAATAATAATTAATCAATCTGCAATATTTGTCGGCTTGCAGTGCAAGCAAACAAATTAAATTGCATTGGCCACTAGTAAATTGGCTCACAAGTCTTTAAATAACACAGGTATTATTTATTTATTTAAACAATAAAAAAACAGAATAATAAATTGTATTACCGGGCCCCAGAGTGGCCAGACTTAACACTATATAGAATAGTACAAGACAGATCAAAGTCATGGAGGTAGAGAATATGTAAACGAGTAGACAAGCCAAAGTTCAAGGATAATCAAATGGAGAATGGTTAACATGCAAGCTGAGGTTAGATAACTAAGATACAACTATAGTAAACTTGATCTCAGATAACCACAGAGGGAAACCATGACAAGGCACAGCATATTGGCCAAAATGAGGTTATATAGCCTGTAACGAAGCTCCCTGTACACCGGCTGGGTGCCTCCGCCAAAGGACCACTTCCTAGCTGGAACAAGGGAAAAAACCTCAGCACTTCTGCCCCCAGTCGCCATGACTTGACTGAGGTCCTCAAACCTCTTCATCCTGGAGTTGAATAGGGGACTAACTCAATGCCTTCCAAGGGACTGGACGACACACAGTCCTGGGAGCTCTAGTCCTTACAAGGACTTTCCACAATATATTATCCATGTTGAAACAAGCTGGAACAGTGATTAGCTCTTTCCCCTCTCAGTAACCAGATGACACATAGTTCTGGAAGTACAAGCTGTAATGCTTTAATCTGGCCAGATGGTCTGCTTTTATACATTTCAGAGTCAGAGCAAACCCGCCCAGGACACTCCCACAAACACACCCACAAAATGTTCCCAAAGTGCAGTGTCACAATGACTCAGCGATAAAACATAAAATATGAAAAACACATCAAAATACATATTTCCCACATAGGAACCCCCACAGTCTACATATCCCCGCATAGCCTCGATCAAAGCGCCCAACATATCCGAAAAGCTCTCAGATGCCATGAACGCAGCTGAAACACCACCGGGGTAAAGTTCTGACCGGCCGCACACATGGTCCTATACCCAAAACAGTTCCAGGGCGTTTGGTGTTCCATTGCCCATAGTCCAGGAGCTCATGGCGAATGACCAGACCAAAGGGCGTTCGTCACATAGCCCTAGGAAGGCAGTTATTTGTTATTAGCGTTAGTGGTCATGTGATGCCAGAACATGCATGCACAATGTTTTCATGATAGTGCACACACATTCACAACATTAATTGGGTCAAGAAAGGCATAGCCATATAAGTGCTCTGATTCGAAGTGGTCGGCATCAGGAATAATGCTGGAGGAGAGTGCGGCAGAGTGAGGAGATGGAAGCGGTACTACAGGCAAGAAAACGTGGCACGCGGGAGCCGTGATACCATAATCATCTCACACCATAATCCTCTGACACCGTAATCATCTCATAACATCATGATCCCACACCACAATCCCATAACTATTTAACATCTTAATCCCATAATCATCGGACACCTTAATCCTATAATCATCTGACACTATAATCCCACAATCATCTGACATCATAATCATCTGACTCGATAATAACCTGACACTATGATCTCACACACATAATTATTTGATACTGTAATCACCTGACACCATAATCAACAATCTAAAACCAAAACTACCTGGCAATATGATCGTCTGATAACATTATCATCTGACACTGTGATTATCTGGTACTGTGATCATCTGCCGCTACGATCATTTGGCACCACAATCATCTGACACCATTATCATCTGGTCCGATGATGAAACATAAACAGATTAAAAAATAAGTAGGTTAAACAACACTTATCTCAAATCTCTATTTGTTCAGTCATGTCAGGCCCAGATGAAGCACAAAAGCTTGATGGCGGCATTTGTAAAGAAAAAGGTTAACACAGCTACAGTTCCAAGCATTCGTACTATGAAGTCATTTAGTGTACATGTTTCATAAGTGAGATATATGGCCATCCTACTACAATAAAGCAAATATCTGCTGTGTACTACTTAGCTCAGTGATCTCACAGTTTAGTAAATCTATCAGGCCTCAGGCACTCTGAGCAGCATAGGAGATTACACTGTATCAATGAACACACAGTCTTGCAGTGATTAGGTACAGCAGGTGCATAGCTACTGATCTTGCCAGAGAGCCTTTAATACAGACAAATCTGCTACAACACATAAAAAACATGAAAACATAATTCTACAGGAGCTATTGAGATCAGAGAACACTGGCACTTGTCTGAAAATACCTAGAAATACCTTTTACAGACAGGTAGATGGAGGTGATTTAAACTGGACAATTTGATCAGATGTTACAGAATAGAACTCACCCAGAGAAGCCATGAAATGAACAATTGACTTCTACAAGAATCTGTAAAGTGTTTATTAGGGTGTAGGTCAATATATTGAATACTTGTTAAATGTTGATGGGAAGTGTATGAATTGCGCTGCTTAGACGGATTTTGCCAAGAGAAGCCATATAGCTTTCTGTATTATTATCATCTAAAATGTATTATAGATTTTATATTACTGTGAGCTTGAATGGCTCTCATACTTCACGTGAATAGTTATTTTCTGAGGTCAGAAGAATCAGTGGTGAAAGGTTGATCACATAACAACATGACACTATGTGACACTAAGACTGCACTTGGAATGTGGGGAATAGCCAAGTATGCTTTTTTCTTGAAAATGTCACTCAAATATTTTCCCCTTTAGAGTTAAAATAAATCACACGTGTCAGAATGGTAAAATGTGGGATATTTATGCTGTTGTTAAACTACAATTTTGTTAAACTCTTTGTGTCCTCAAGTAGTCCTCAGGGCCCCATGTGATGAACTCTGGACAACTTCAACTCTGCCCCCCTCTTGCCATCAGAGCTCTTGGGGGCCCTTACTTAATCACTGGCCTCCACCCCAACACACTTTCCCAGACACACATGTGCAAACACTGCCACACGAATTTATACTCAAAATTATTCATACACATGGATACAAATTCCTGGACACTCTCACAGATACACACTTAGACATATATGCACACAGATTCACAATGTAAGATACACACTGAACTGCTAAACAGACACATGCATACTGCCACACACACACACAAAACACTGTACAAGAATAAATAGCATAATTGCATCTCTGAGAGTGGTCAAGAACTGCCGGTATTTTTAAAAGTTGAAGCAACTTCAAGCCTGCCTCTCAGGAAGCCTACCATTCCTAGCTGTCTATGTTACTTTTTTTTTCCTCCAAAATTTTGCATTGCGGCATGTTCGTTCTGCATCCTCAACTTTGTCTGAGCTCCCTCTCCTCCTGGAGACAGCTCCTCTGATAGCTGCTCGTGTTTGATGGCATGTCATGTATGAATACAAGCTTACAGGGGTTTAATGAATGTACATGTTCAGTGTCAGCATGTAGTCTTAGGTAATTTGTTGCCAAACATCTTGATGTACCAAGATTTGCCACCAGAACCTTTAGGTGGCCAATTTAGAGAAAGCAGTCAATGCTAATCTTTAAAGGCAGTGAAAAGGACAGAGGTCTTCATTCATGTTCTCTCCCTACTGCCCACACAGCAGGGGTTGTGAGAGCAAAGTGACTTCTCTACAATCTCTCTACCCTTAAGAACAGTGATGTGCTCAATGCCATCTGCATTATGTATCACTGCAGCCTGTCGCCCTGCCTCTGAGATTTCAAAGCTCAATGTAAGAAAGAATCAAAGAAAAAAGAAAAAAAAACTTTTCTGTCATCAACTACTTTTTAGAAAAAGCATTTTTATCACAATCTTGTTATTCATGAGGCAGACAAAAAATCAGAAAATCCTTCACCTATCACCCATCACCCGTGGATACATTGTGTTGTTATACCACTTATTGTTAATTGCCTGTCATGCCTACGCCTCAGGGTTCAAACACAAGGTTCAGCAACATAATTTTTACAACATTTTTATTTATGCACATATTTTGACGAACTCTTCAGTATTAACTATTTAAAGGACCACTATAGTGCCAGGAAAACATACTCGTTTTCCTGGCACTATAGTGCCCTGAGGGTGCCCCCACCCTCAGGGTCCCCCTCCCGCCGGGCTCTAGGTGATGGAAGGGGTTAAACTTACCTCTTTCTCCAGCGCCGGGCGGGGAGCTCTCCTCCTTCTTTCCGCCTCCTCTCCTCCTCTTCGGCTGAATGCGCATTCAGTCAGTCCATAGGAAAGCATTCACAATGTTTTCCTATGGACGCTGGCGTCTTCTCACTGTGAAAATCACAGTGAGAAGCACGTAAGCGCCTCTAGCGGCTGTCAATGAGACAGCCACTAGAGGCTGGATTAACCCATTTATAAACATAGCAGTTTCTCTAAAACTGCTATGTTTATAGAAAAAAGGGTTAATCCTAGCTGGACCAGGCACCCAGACCACCTCATTAAGCTGAAGTGGTCTGGGTGCCTATAGCGGTCCTTTAAGCTTTAAACTGCAGAACCACCTTTACATCTTTCAGAATATTCAGGTGTTACAGTATTAGGAGTTCACAGATTTATCTCATTTTCAAGTATGTCCAGGGCCAACGACAGTATATCCACACTTACAGAGCCTACCTAAAATATAACAGGAACAAACAAGGTTTCTTGGGGATTGTCATTAGGTGTCTGAGCCTGAGCTGCTAGTATGACACCAAGAAATGGTGAAGACAAAGAAAGACTTGTAGAAGCAATGATACCCTCCGGAGGTACAAGAGGAGAGATCTCTTGTTCTTGCTCCTCCACTGTATCAAATTGCCTAGATAAGGCATCTGCCTTAATGTTATGTGTACCTGGTCTGTACGTTTTGATAAAGTTAAACATTGACAAGAAAAGAAACCATCTTCTTTGTCAGGGCGACAGTCTGTTAGCTTCTCCTATGTAAGCTAGATTCTTGTGATAATCATCAGGAGATCTTTGGACCCTTCTAATAGATGTCTCCATTCTTTCGGGGATAATATAATGGCCAGCAGTTCCCTATTGCCAATGTCATAGTTACGCTTTGCTGGCGGCAATTTCTTGGAGTAGGACCCACAAGGATGTAACAGTGTTTCATGAGTCTCTCTCCGGTAAAGGACAGCACCAACCCCAGTTTCAAAGGCATCAACCTCAAGAATGAACAGTTTGCTGGGATAAGGGTTATTAGAATAAGTGCAGAATCAATCAATTTATTTAAGCGCTCAAATGCCTCAACAGCGTCTTTAGGCCAAAGATGGCATTTAACACCTAGGTTTGTTTTCGGGGCTATCACCAAAGAAAATCCCTTGATGAATCCATGGTAATAGTTTGTGACGATACGGACTTATATTGTCAGTTGGTACTTCCACTAACTTGCACAGCTGACCACTATACTAAATGTTATGAGCTGGGCTTGAGTCTCTTTATCCACCAGCATTCACATTAAAGCAGATCTTGGACAGTCACAGCAAGGAAAGAGACAACCAGATTCTTTCTTGGTACAAACCGCAACAACTTTTATTTTCAAACAGCAACTGCCAGGCAGCTATCTCAGCATGGGGGGAGGCTATGCATCTTTTGCCATTTGACACATTAAAGTCTCTTTTTGTCACAGTTAGCAAAGCAGATGACTGAATGGCCTTCAACCCATTAGGCAAAGGCCATAGTTAGAAGGCTTCTTGTTTATGTGGATCCATTTTGAAACCAGAAGCAGAAATAATGTACCCTAAGAACTTATCTAAGTTTGATCTAACAAACATTTTTCTAGCTTGTAATGTAAACCGTTTTTCAACAATGTCTTCAGGACTTCCTTAGATCAGGGGAGTATATCATCAAGGTATACCAACACAAAAGAATAAATGTATTCCCTTAAAACGTTGTTTATGAGGTCCTGGAAAACAGCGGGGGCATTATATAACCAAAAGGGCATAACTAGGTATTCATAATGTCCACTTCTAGTATTAAACACTGTTTTACACTCGTGATCCTCTTTAATCCTTACTAAATTGTAAGTGTTCCTAAGGTTAAGTTCTGTGAACACCCTTGCCCCTTTAAGTCTATCAAACAACTCTGATATCAGAGGTAACGGGTACACATATCTTTTGGTGATCTTGTCAATACAAGGGCTTAGATCACCCACCTTCTTAGATACGATGAAAAACCCTACTCCTGCAGGAGAAGAACTATTTATGTGATGTTTGACTCTTGTACATATTCCTCTATGATTTTACTTTCCAAAGAAGATGGTACCAGGTAACAAATCTATGGAAAAATCATACCGCCTATAAAGGGGTAGTGTATAAGCACGAATCTTATTGAAAACCTCTTTAACCTCCAAGTATTGGAAAGGTACTGTCGTAGAAAGAGGAGCAGTAGTAGGCACATTTATGGTGCCCAATCTTTTAGTCACAGGCAAACGACACTCATGTCTACATTCCTCTCCCCATGCCAATATCTCCCCCTTTGTCCGATCTTAATGAGTATTTTGTTTAGCCAACCATGGAAACCCAAGCATTATTGGACAAGAAGGAGAGGAGATAACCTGGAATGTTAACAGTTCCTTATATAAGACCCCAATCAATAAAGACATAGGATATGTCTCATGTCTTATAAGAGGTTTTTTAAGAGGTCTACCGTCTATGGTGTCAATGGCGAAGGTGTGGACCTCTTGAGGGGTGTGGACGGATTCAAAGTGTTAATTACATTTTCTGCGACTCCTCAATCGACTAGAGCCTCGCAAGAAAATGATTTGTCTTGAGATTGAGTAGACACAGAAAGGAGGAGTCAGTGTAGAGGCATAACAGGGGACATATGCATAACCCCTAAGGCTGGTCCCCTGACAGTTCATAGGTGCACAAGTATTCTGGACGTACCGGACAAGTGTTTCTCAGGTGTCCCTTTTTGCCACAATACAAACATAGACCCTCATTCCTCCTAAATTCTTTCTCCTCTTCTGATAATCTCATTACCCCTAACTCTATTGGTTCAGGTTATGCTACTTCCGGAGGCTTGAAGAAAACAGGATTAGAGAAATGAGGTTCAAGAGGTACTAAAGTAAAATAAAGTAAAGTTATCTCTGTTTCTTTTTCAGTCTATTGTCAATGTATTCACTTAATGTATCTTGTAATTCTCTGGCTGCCATCTCATCGAGTATAGCATCAGATAATCCATCTGAGAATGTAGTGACTAAAGAGCTGTTTGTCCATTCTACTTCAGAGGCGAGAGTATGGAACTCGATAGCGTAGTCGGTTACTGTATGGTTGCCTTGCTTAATATACATTAACACCTTAGTCGCGTTCTTTTTCTTCCTTAACCGTTTGAAAGTGACTTTAAATTCTGCAAGGAATTCAGCATAGTTATAGGTAATAGACTCATTGCTCTCCTATAATGATTTTGCCCAAGTAAGAGCCTTTCCTGTCAACTGATTCATTATGTAAGCTATGTTATTCCTCTCAGAAGGGAAAGATCCAGGAGAGGCTTCAAAGTGGTACTCAATTGGTACTGATTGATGAACCCACGTCATTCCTGTGGATCACCCCTGTAATGAGGAGGAGGTGACAATGTGACAGACGGTGTCATATATACTATCAAACTAGCCATAATCGGTTGGTGAGGAACCAGCTGAGGATCTTCTGGCTGAAGGTGAGCAGTTCGGAATAACAATATTTAAAAGGTTTTTAGATTGTAAGCTCATGGGCATGGCCCTCTACCTTGTGTATAGGTCTGTTTATAATGTATTGTCTTTTTTCGAATTGTACAGCGCTGTGGAATATGTTGGTGCTTTGTAAATGCCAGTAATGAATAAAATAAATAAACAAATAAAGGCTTGAGCGAATTAATCCATGTAGTGAAAAATCTCCTCGGCCTTTCTCTCACAGGTCAACATCTGTTGACTTAACTCTGCATTGTGAATGGTCCTTTCGTAATGTCAGGACGATACAGTGGCCCAATAAGCAGAATTAAGTTAAACACTAAAATACTAATATAGATAAATGTATTATTGGGCCTTAGAATGGCCGAATTTAATGCACAAAGAATAGTCAGTAACAAGCCAAAAGGTCAGGGTTAAAAGAATACGGGATAGTCAGGAACATGCCAAGATCAAAAACCAGATAAACAAATACAAGAACTCGCTCTTAGATTACCGACAAGTGGAAACCACGACAGGGCAATGAAAATGGGCACATTTGGGTTTAAATAAACTTAAAACATTTCTGGTTGATTGTGATAGGCTATTTGGCCATAAAAGATGAGTGCGTGACGATGATGTGACGACGCACACATGTTTATGTCAATTATGAAGCAGCCAGAGAGCGGAGCTTTATAATGCGGCAGAACTGCAGCGGCTGGCATCCTTACGGTTAATGTACTAGCTAGGTGCTGCAGCAGCAGTATGATGGGATGCATGCTGTTTAACTAGAGGTAAGTCCCTCTTCCTCCTTTCCACGTGACCTCAATGATCTGATGTGGTCACGCTACGGCAGCGCCGAACGGTCACTGTGACAGCCAGTACCCAATGGCAGCTTTCTGAGTGACTGATTTTAAGAACCGCCTTAGATATTAATACTTTGCGAAATGAATATACATACAAAAAGAAAGTACACCCACTTTGAATTCTACATAAAAGCAATGATCTGTTCCCTAACAGGTTTTAAAATTAGGGAAATGCAACCTCAGATGAAGAACAACACATGACATGTTACATTAATCACAAAAATAAAACCAAAATGGAGAAACCATGAGTGAAAAGCTAAGCACACCTTATGATTCAATCGTTTCTAGAGCCACCTTTAGCAGCAATAACCTGAAATATATTTTTCGGTGTATTTCTAATTTCTGTAGCTGATAGGGATAATATTTCCATAACATGTAGTGATTGAGTACATCTATAGCATCTTCTGGCTTTCAAGATGTAATTTACTTGCTCTGCCCAATCACTGCGTGATTAACGATTACAAGTCTGTATGTTCATTGATACAGTGTAATCTTCTGCTCTTCACAGCGCTGGAAGTATGTTAGACAGCAAACAACGAGAATGAATTCAGAATTATGTAGTGTGCAGCACGTATCAAACAGTAGGCCTTAAATTATTAGGTTGGCCGTACCTCTCACTTACAGAGAGCTCTTATGAAAAATACATACTTCCTTGGTCAGGGCCGGACTGGGGATACAAAGCAGCCCTGGAAAAAAATCTATGCCAGCCCCATAAGTCATTGTGCTATGTAGGGTGTTTATTTATTTATTTATTTATATATATATATATATATATATATATATATATATACATACATACATACATACATACATACATACATACACACACACACACACACACAAACACACAATTGAAATAGTTGGCTGCACTCTCGGATTTCCTGAAAATGTAACTTTTATTGAAATATTTAAGAGAAGATCAATGTTTCAGTCCCTCTTGTGGACTTTCGTCACGATCCTGATGCAAGTCCACAAGAGGGACTGAAACGTTGATCTTCTCTTAAATATTTAAATAAAAGTAAAATTTTAAGGAAATCCGAGAGTGCAGACAACTATTTCAATTGCCTATATATATACTGGAGCCCTGGTGATGCAACAGTATATATATATATATATTTATTTTATTGATACATTTCTTCTTCTAATTCAAAATATTAGTTCTTTTAGGTTAATTAAATTATACAGTAGGAGCATACTCACACACAGACAGACAATCTTACTGATGCACACAAATAGGCTCATTGACAGACAATGACACACACACAGACAAGGTTACTGGCACACACACAAATTTAGTACAGACAAACTCTGATACACACACACAGCTTACTATAGACAAGCTCACTGATGCGCACACACTCTCCCTACAGACAAGCCCATTGACACACACATGCTCCCTACAGAAGAGCTCACTAACACACAGATTCACTACAGACAAGCTCACTGACACACACATGCTCACTATAGACAAGCTCACGATCACACTCATGCTTACTACAGACAAGCTCACTGTACACACATGCTAACCACAGACAGGCTCCGACACACCCATGCTCCTTACAGACAAGCTCACTAACACACACACATATGATCCCTACAGACAAGCTCACTGACACACATACAAGCTCACTCACTAGCAGGCACACACACACACAAACTCACTAGCAGGCACACACACACACACACACACAGAGGCTCCCTCACTAGCAGATGCACGCACACACACACACACACAGGCAGACAGTCACTGACACCCAGGCAGACAGCCACACACACACACAGGCAGACAGTCACTGACACCCAGGCAGACAGCCACACACACACACACACACACACACAGGCAGACAGTCAATGACACCGAGGCAGACAGCCACACACATACACAGGCAGATGCCACACACACTCACACACACACACACACGACACACACAGGCAGACAGCCACACACACACACACACACAGGCAGACAGTCACACACACAGGCAGACAGTCACACACACAGGCAGACAGTCACACACACAGTCAGTCACACACCTCACACAGACAGTCACAGACACAGTTACACACAGACACAGTCACACACACACTCACACAGACAGTCACACACTCCATACACAGTCACACACTCCATACAGACAGTCACACACAGTCACAAGACTCCACATTGAAGTCACACACAGTCACACACACTCACACACACACACAGTCACACGCCTCACCACAGCTCTCCCACAGACACACACAGTCACACACTCACACAGTCACACAGACAGTCACACACCCCACATGCATACACAGACAGTCACACTCACACACAGACAGTCACACAGACAGTCTCACACAGTCACACAGACAGTCTCACACAGTCACACAGACAGTCACACAGACAGTCACACAGACAGTCTCACACAGACAGTCTCACACAGACAGTCTCACACAGACACACTCACACACACAGTCTCACACAGACAGTCACACACAGTCTCACACAGACAGTCACACAGACAGTCTCACACAGACAGTCACACAGACAGTCTCACACAGACAGTCACACAGACACACTCACACACACAGTCTCACACAGTCACACACAGTCTCACACAGTCTCACACAGTCTCACACAGTCTCACACAGTCTCACACAGACAGTCTCACACAGACAGTCACACACTCACACAGACAGTCACACACAGACAGTCACACACTCACACAGACAGTCTCACACAGACAGTCACACACTCACACAGACAGTCACACACACAGTCTCACACAGACAGTCACACAGTCACACAGACAGTCACACAGTCACACAGACAGTCACACACAGACAGTCACACAGTCATACAGACAATCTCACACAGACAGTCTCACACAGACAGTCTCACACAGACAGTCTCACACAGACAGTCACACACTCACACAGACAGTCACACACACAGTCTCACACTCACACAGACCTCCTTCTTACCTCCTGTTTGTTGCTCCTGCAGGCTGGTTGTTGGGGAAGCAGGGACTCCTTCCTGCTTCCCATGCTGCAGTCAGCCAGGCCGCCGCACAGTAAGCCCCGCCCCCGCCGCACGCTAAGCCCCGCCCCGGCACGCTAAGCCCCGCCCCCGCTGCAAATTTTTTAAATTTATTTTTTATGATCCCGCCGGCCATGTGTGAGCTGTGACGGCCGCCTGGCTCCCCCTGCTCCCATGAGGCTCTGTGCGGCCGCACAGCTCACACATAGCCGGCCGGGATCAGGGCTGTCAGACCGGCCCCAGGTGCCGCGGCCCACCGGGAAATTTCCCGGTATCCCGGTGGGCCAGTCCGGCCCTGTCCTTGGTTCATAGTATGAATGTTGGAAACGTAATGATTTTCTTCACAAACTAGCAGGTGGCAAGACGTTTGCTGATTTCACTGGCTCTAAAAGAGCTAGAAGGAACTTTCATGTTTTCGATAAGAACACTTTTTAATCAAGCAGATAAAAGTAGCTATTGCTCATGTTTCAGTCTTCCAGAGGGTCACGGGAAGAAAAGCTAAATTATTTGCATGAAATGTCCTGTTCTGTTTTGTTTTTCAGAAGACAGTTGTTATGTTACAATGTACTTTATTATTCTACAAGCACATTTTATCTAAAAGCAAGAGTGCGTTCACAAATTTTGAAGTCATGTGCAAAGGCAAGGCATCTAAAAAATGTGCTTCAAGCCAGTTTCGACTGTTCAATTGTGCATGGTCTATGGTCAGTTACGTGGAACTTGTGAAAAAAAGCATTTATTTCCCCAGAGAGCAAGAGTAATTGCAAAATAATACACAAAGAGTCTATAGTATAAGTAGTGTTTTGTTTACAATAAAAAATAAATAAATAAATAAATATATATATATATATATATATATATATATATATATACACACGTTTCCTTCAAAAATTAAACTCTACAACTAGTCAAGAAGACCACTGAATAAAGTCCAAGACAACGTATGTTTATGACAATGTACATGGTGTATGAAACTGGTTTTGATTTTGTTAACCATTTCATCACAGGCATAGATTTTGAATCTTTAATACTTTGTAAAAATATTTGCCCAATAGATAGTAACACTGCCCAGTATTCCAACACCTAAAATGATATACCCCATCCAGAGAATTTGGATTGACTTAGACTACCCTGGGGTGCATATTCCTTTTATCTTAGGATCAGTGTGACATATTATATTTTGGGATTGACCAATCACACAGAGCTTATACTTTTTGTGGTAGTGATGTAATAAAAATGCAGCTTTAACATACTATACAAGATGGGCTAGGGGGTTGCACACCGTATGTCTCCATATATATATACACGGTATTATCAGAATTTAGGGAATAGTTAGAACACCCTGAAATCCAATAATTCTGTCCTTATGATATTTAACCCTTCTCCATTTCTACATCTACTTTTCTACATCTCAGGCTACTTTATATCATTAAAGTCAATCTTCACAGAAAACGAGATTTTAGGTAACAAGCAAAAGTCTTTCTAGGGACTAGTTAATTACAATTTTATATTAGTAACTCGATATTCACTAAACAAAAAAAATTGATATGTGATACTTTTATTGGCCAATGAAAGAAAGGTCGTTTGCAAGTTGTCAGGACATATACTAAGGTCACTTCATCAGGCATGGTTGCTGGGTAAAGCCCATATATATATATATATATATATATACATTTACATATATGAAACCAGGGGGCTGCACTCACCTGACCATGCATAAATGGGGTGCTGCTGGGAGCCAATTTATACAATACACAAGATCCAGCGCACTCACCTATCCACTAAACAGCAACTTCAATGTTGACAGATTTTATTCGTTTTTTAAAAACACTTAATCTAGGCAAAAATAATGGGGGTTTAGTTACATTATATGATCATACCTTGCATAAGCCTGCCACAACGTCAGTGTACCCCATCTTTGGCAGGTCCTACTCTATAAACATATGTGACAAAGCTCCAGTACTCCGACCGAGTACCTCCACCAAGTCTACTTCCTCTTAGTTATCAAGGACCCTGGAGCACTTCAGGCCCAGCCGCTGAGGCTTGACTGGGATCACTGAGGGCCTTTTCCACCCTGGACCAAACACCAAGCAACACTTGGTGAAGGTTAAAGCAGCAACTAACTTTGCCAAACATAGCACACACATAGTACAAGGAATGGTGGGGTCAGACAATAACAAGAGCTGATGGGAGCTTGAGGATGGACAGGGCAGCTAGTTTACTGGTCTAAAAGTGTCAACGCCCCGCTGGGGAAACAATAGGACAGGAAAAAAGGGGGAAGGGGAGAGGTACAGACAAGCAATACATTCAACATACCCTGCACCAATAATGGGCACAGGGTGACCAAAACACAAAAGGAATCTGGGGGCCCACACATAGTGTCTGTCCTCCATCCCCAGAGACGGTGACTACCGTCACAACATACATACATAATTTACAGGAAAAAGTATACAAATACACAAAGAACATTAACATGACCAAAAGGAAACTTCAATCATCACGTGAAAATATTGCACTCTAAGTTTGCATTCTTTTTCCTGTAAACTATATATATATATATTTGTTCCTGATTAAAGTCCCAGACGTGGACTGAAACGTTGAAGCAGCTTTTTAAAGATGGATCAATAAACTTGTAACTTTTAATCACTTTTTGGGAATCCGTGAGTGCTGGTCATCTCCTCTATTGGTATATATATATACCAGGGGCGTATTAGCCGCGTGGCAAACAAGGCATTTGCCTTGGGCGGCATTTTTCAGGGGGCGGCAAAAAACGCAGCCCCCAAATGCTCAGGGCAAATGCCTAGCTAGCCTCGCTGCTAACTGACATGCCGGGTGCTGGGCGGGCGGCTGGTGAGGGAGCTCTTCCTCTGAGCGGTCTGCTCAGCTCCCTCGCGCGCCGCAGAGTGAGGCTGGGAGCCGGGTTGATGACGTCATATTCCGGCTCCCAGCCTCACTCTGAGGTGCGCGAGGGAGCTGAGCAGACCGCTCAGAGGAAGAGCTCCCTCGCCAGCCGCCCGCCCAGCAGCCACTGGACCACCAGAGAGAAAGGAACCCCCCCCCCCCCAGCATTCCCAAAGGTAAGGAGGCGGGGGGGGTTAAATAAAAATTAAAAAATTTGATGTCCGACTGTGTGTGTGTGTGTGTGTGTGTCTGACTGTGTGTGTGTGTCTGACTGTGTGTGTGTGTGTGTGTGTGTGTGTCTGACTGTGTGTGTTTCTTGTGTCTGACTGTGTGTCTGACTGTGTGTGTGTGTGTGTGTGTGTCTGGCTGTGTGTGTGTTTGTGTCTGACTGTGTGTGTTTGTGTCTGTGTGTCTGACTGTGTGTTTCTGAATGTGTGTTTGTGTGTGTTTGTATCTGACTGTATGTGTGTGTGTGTCTGAATGTGTGTTTGTGTGTTTTTGTATCTGACTGTGTGTGTGTGTGTGTCTGACTGTGTGTGTGTTTGTGTCTGACTGTGTGTGTGTCTGACTGTGTGTGTGTGTTTGTGTCTGACGTGTGTGTTTTTGTGTCTGACTGTGTGTGTGTCTGACTGTGTGTGTGTGTGTGTCTGAACGTGTGTTTGTGTGCGTTTGTGTCTGACTGTGTGTGTCTTTTGTGTCTGACTGTGTGTGTTTGTGTCTGACTGTGTGTGTCTGAATGTGTGTGTGTCTGAAATGTGTGTTTGTGTGTGTTTGTGTCTGGACGGGTGTGTGTTTGTGTCGCATCGTGTTTGGTGTGTGTGTGTGTCTGACTGTGTGTGTGTTTGTGTCTGACTGTGTGTGTGTGTGTCTGACTGTGTGTGTGTGTTTGTGTCTGACTGTGTGTGTGTCTGACTGTCTGTGTGTGCGTTTGTGTCTGACTGTGTGTGTGTTTGTTTGTGTCTGACTGTGTGTGTGTGTTTGTGTCTGACTGTGTGTGTGTGTGTGTGTCTGACTGTGTGTGTGTGTGTCTGACTGTGTGTGTTTGTGTCTGACTGTGTTTGTCTGTGTGTGTGTCTGTGTCTGACTGTGTGTGTTTGTGTCTGACTGTTTGTGTGTGTGTGTGTATTTAGAAGGTGGGGTGGGTGGGAAGGGTTGGGTGGGAGTGGTGCGGGGGGATGGGAAGCCTGAGTTTTGTCCTGCCTAGGGCAGCACAAAACTAGGATACACCACTGATATATACCATTGTAATTATTTGTACACTAAACATGAATAAGTTTTAACAGCCAAAACATTGTCTATCTCAACTTGATCAGCTATAATCTTCTTGTGATAAACTTCAGTCTGAGTCTGTTTCCTGATAAATGTACAGTGTCCCCCACTATCTGAAAACTGTGACTTTATCTCAGCAAAAATAATTTCCACTGACAATTTTATTTATGCTTTTCAAAACTACAGACTGGAATCTTCATATTTGTCAAAATGTGCAAAAATACCACAAATCTTTCTGTATGAAAACAATCTGAGCGGGAGTGAAAAGATGTTAAAAATAATATTCAACACAGATTGAGATTCAATATGTTTGTCTGTTCTAGATTATCCTAAAGTTGTTAAACTGGCGTGTTTATAAATGCAAGTAAGCGGAAAAATGCTAATGTGATTGCACACTAAATATAATATCATAATGCTTTTACACAGTGTCTGTAATCGTGACATGACTTCACATTAAGACGAGAAAAAAGCGGTGCAACCGAGAATTCTATAAGTACACCTGGCTGCCATAAGATGCAGGGAAAACTGGGAAGGTACAACTCCACCTATGAAATTGAAGGTTGGTGAAACTATGGAATGTTTACCTTTGTAGGTCTATCTGTTTTTTTAGTTTCGCCAAACCAACTCCCATGGGCCCTACCAAAATGTTGTGTGGGAAAAATGCAAATGGTGAAGTAAATTATTGTAATTTATAAAAGTTTATAAAAAATTGCAATTATTACCTTTCTAGGGTGAAGGGTGCTGGGACGCTGCATTCAGACCACTTCAATGAGCGAAAGTGGTCTGGGTGCCTATAATATCCATTTAAAGGACCATGTCACACCTACAAAGCTTGCTGAAATTCTTTGTGTGTGAGGAGTATCCCATCGTAATTGCATTTTATAAAACTTCTAAGAGACATAGGCACTTTTGTGAAACTATTGAGTAATACCTCCCTGCTGGCCAATCAGACAGCACCTCTTGCTCTGGTCTCTTCCTCTGGCTCTCCCCTGTCCGTGCGCACGCACTCCTGGATGAGAATCATCTCAATGGGAAGCGTCTGATTGGCCATTTCTCTGAAACAGACAGAGCGTCTGTGCAGGAGGGGAAAGAGGAGGGTTTGCAAAGATTGCAGGCACAAGAATTACAAGTTTTGCACGCTCTTTTTAAATATACCCCCAATGCCAACAAACATGAATAAATGTGTACGTGTTTTCATTGGGAGTGCATTTACAAAATAATGATTTAATGATTTTTCATCTAGAGTGTTCCTTTAAAGACTGGATTGGGAACCATTGACTTACAGATGGCGTACAGGTTGTCGTGGTGCTTAGAATGCTCAACTAAAGGGAATTTGGTTATCCTGTTAAATTAATGCTTTATTACTGACCTCTACATGTGAGATTCTCTACATTATTGCAGAGTTAAAGTAAGCAAAATCATTAAGAGTTAAAAACCACATCCTGCATCATGTGTCAAAAGCAGCTTTCTTAAATAAATAAACGCACAGCAAACATGTATATGTAAAAGAAAAACAGAAGCTATTTATTTCATTTTACAACATGCCTAGTATTAATTCGTTGGGCATGATCTGTGGGAGGGTATGAGCTATTTAATAAATTGTGTATTAATATCTCTAGCAATGGGAAAGTTAAAAGATATCCATAAGCCCCTCCAGTGGCCATCTGAGGACTTGGAGGTGTCCCTAGGGGCAATGTAAACACTGCCTATTCTTTGAAATGTCTGAAGGCAATGATTCTACTCACCAGAACCATACATTAAGCTATAGTTGTTCTGGTGACTATAGTGTCCCTTTAACTCACGGCTCACATTGATGTCTCTATATGTTATAAATCTTAATATATAGTAAAGAATGTCTTAGATTACTCATGTCCTTGATCCATCTCTGAAAGGGACCCCAGACCACTAAAGCACTTTAGCAATCAGCTGGAGAAGAAAGGAAGGGCTTGCAAAGGCTGTAGACTAAAGGTCTGAATGCTTTGCAAGGGGTTTTTAGATATATCCCCAATAAAAGAAATACATAATTAAATGCATGCATGTTTTCATTGAGTGTATATCTACTAAACAGTGATTTGTATTTATTTTGTATTTTGTATTTGGGCAGTAGAGTGCCCTTTTTTTAACTCTACCTATGGCCAAACATGCAAACAGACCTTAAATGGACACTTCGGGCTCATGATCATTGTACATTATTAATACATTATTAATACATTCAGAAAATAAAACGAAAATACAAAATGAAAAAACAAACAAATGTTTCTGCAATTTGCAGCTTCTGTATGAACCAGCAATTGGCTTACGTTTGCCAGTGAATCCTAGCTATCACATTATTTTTAATGAAAACTATCTGCATATTCCATCTACACAAAAATCACAAAGGCTGATGCTTTTAGAATGAAGCACTAAATAATGAATGTGCTCAATTTTGTAGAGATGTATAGTTTAGTGATCCAGAATACACAGGATAAGTCCCGGGAATTCCTTCCTTATCGGTTGTTTCACAAGAAGTGAATATGATACAAAATTACTGATTGGAATAATCTTTTTAGTGTTAGGAATACAAAGATGCCCCATCCATGAAAAGGTTAAGAAACCCTTTTAGTCACTTACCTGATTCCAGCACCATCGACGCTCAATGCAGGGTCGTGTTTCTCTTACACCGACGTCAACCGGATGTGGGGGCCTAATGCACATTGAATCAGTGCTTTCTTATGGGGTTTTGCTTGACGTTGGATGTCCTCATGCACATCGTGAGGACATCAAGTGTCATTTCACAGAGTCGAACTCTGTGAAACTGCGGGAAGCGCCTCTAGTGGCTGCCTGATAGACAGCAACTGGAGACAGCCTTAACCCTGCAATGTAGAATGTAGGACACAGGGACATTGCACCCAGACCACATCAATACGTTGAAATGGTCTGGGTGCCTACAGTATCCCTTTAACTAATTACAATGGAATAAGCAATAGCTTTGTCTCATATTTTTTTTTTTAGGTTATTACGAAAGCCCAGAAAGGCTGTGTAATTATAATATTTTTTTCTGACTTGTTTTCTCAAGCTAATACATTGCCTCTCGGAGCCTCTGTACGTTTAAAGTCTATATATTATTAGCACAGATAAACAACCCTCCTCTAAAATAACCTATTTAAACTAATGCAATACATGTTTGAAAAATATTGTTGTATAGAAACAACACCCAAGAACAAATATTGTACAGAAAAAACTATAGTATAATATACTACACATTAATAAATATTTAGATTGTGGGTGTTAGTGAAAGAGCACGAACGGCAGGGTTCAAGAAGAGCATTATTTTGCGGCTCATGCTCTAATTCGGATTTTATGAGCTTCTAAGTTAGGCAATGTTTGTTAAATTATTACAAAATTCTCACTCATATTAGATATTGAGGGCAAAGCCTTGCTTATAAAAAGGTGTGGTCTGCTACTAGGACAAGTGTTTTACGTAGTAAATAAACATGTGCAATTAGTTTCGGGCCGAATATGAATTCGGACACATTTTGGGCAATTCGGACATTCGGGTACTTCCGAATGTCCGAACAGCCGAAGTGCCGAATTGCCGAAGTGCCGAATTACCGAGGTCCCGAAGTTCCGAATTTCTGAAGTGTCAAAGTGCCGAAGTGCCGAAGTGCCGAAGTGCTGAAGTGCCGAAGTTGCCGAAGTTCCGAAGTTCTGAAGCACAGTATTGCCTAAGTACTAATATACTTACCCAGTGGAAGAAGAAGAATGTTACAATTTTAAATAAAAAGTATACAAACATAGCCAGGATTCAGCTGTAAGCATTTGCAACACTTAAAACAATCAAGTAACACATATTCATATAAAATGTAAGTTACTTAGCCAGTCAATGGAATGACAGGAATGAACAAGTAGCGGCGGGTGGGGGCCCTAAATCAGAATAAGGAGGGGGACCTAATGTCCTCCCCCCTGGCCCCCACCCCTGAGCGGTGGGTGGGGGCCCTAAATACTAATTAGTGGGGGACCTAATGTCCTCCCCCCTGGCCCCCACCCCTGTGCAGTGGGTGGGGGCCCTAAATACTAATTGGGGGGGACCTAATGTCCTCCCCCTGTCCCCACCCACCGCTCAGGGGTGGGGGCCAGGGGGGAGGACATTAGGTCCCCCCCTAATTAGTATTTAGGGCCCCCACCCCCCGCGGTGGATGGGGGCCATAAAATACTAATTAGGGGGGGACACCTAATGTCCTCCCCCCTGGCCCCCAACCCTGAGCGGTGGGTGGGGGGCCCTAAAATACTAATTGGGGGGACCTAATGTCCTCCCCCCTGGCCCCCACACCTGAGCGGTGGGTGGAGGCCCTAAATACTAATTAAGGGGGACCTAATGTCCTCCCCCCTGGCCCCCACCCCTGAGCGGTGGGTGGAGCCCTAAATAAAAAAAATATCCCCCCCTCCCCCGGATGAATAGGGGTCCCCAAATCCCTAGTCACTCCCTCCCCAAAAAAATTAACCCCTACCTACCCCCCTCACCCTAAAAATAATGATTTAACTAAGTACCTGAAAAAAATTAAATAAAACTTACCATTCAATGTTTTCTTTCTTCTAAAATCTTCTTTTTTCAGACTCAAAAAAGGCCAAATAAAAAGCCATAATAACCAACGCACTTAAAAAAAAATAAAATAAAAAACCGAGCGCAAAAAAAAAGAATCCATCTTCACCCATGGAGGGCTCCACGCAGACTGAGCTGTGCAGGGCGGGGGAAGGCCTTCTCCTGCCCTGCAATTAGGGTCAGAGCACTCTGATTGGTGGGTTTAAGCCATCCAATCAGAGTGCTCAGACAGGTAAATGAAGAGACTGACAGGTATGTCTCTACATTTACCTGTCACAGCACTCTAATTGGTTGGTTTGAAATCCACCAATCAGAGTGCTCTGTGTCATTTTACTCAGCGTGGGAAAGTTCTTTGGAATTTTTCCCACACTGTGTAATTTGACTCATATCTCTCTGATTGCTTACTTAATCCACCAATCAGAGTTAGGTCCTCCCCCCTCATTGGTTACTTAATCCACCAATCAGAGTTAGGTCCTCCCCCCTCATTCTAATTTAGAGCCCCCACCCATCGCTCAGGGGTGGGGGCCAGGGGGGGAGGACATTAGGTCTCCCCTCATTCTAATTTAGGGCCCCCACCCACCGCTCAGGGGTGGGGGCCAAGGGGAGGACATTAGGTCCCCCCTAATTAGTTTTTAGGGCCCCCACCCACCGCTCAGGGGTGGGGCCCGGGGGGAGGACATTAGGCCCCCCCTAATTAGTTTTTAGGGCCCCCACCCACCGCTCAGGGGTGGTGGCCAGGGGGGAGGACATTAGGCCCCCCTCATTCTAATTTAGGGCCCCCACTCACTGCTCAGGGTGGGGTCAGGGGGAGGACATTAGGTCCTCCCCCCTTATTCTAATTTAGGGCCCCCACCCACCGCTCAGGGGTGGGGCCCGGGGGGAGGACATTAGGCCCCCCCTAATTAGTTTTTAGGGCCCCCACCCACCGCTCAGGGGTGGAGGCCGTGGGGAGGACAATAGGTCCCCCCCATTATTTTACTTTAGGGCCCCCACCCGCCGCTCATGTTTAAAAATTTTTTTTTAGCGATGATCACTATATATATTTGCATCCGCGGGCCTTCTTGGCTCCCTGTATTTGCAGAGGGGGCCCAGCGGACTACAGGAGCACTTTACAGATCTTCCCTCTCTCTATGTCCAGCGAGAAGTGCGGCCATTAGAGCGTTACCACGAGGGTTACCATGGCAACGCTCCGCGCAGCGCGCACACCACATCTCGAGGGAGATAGAGAGAGGGAAGATCTGTAAAGTGCTGCTGCAGTCCGCTGGTACCCAGACCTTGTGCTTTGTCAGGGGACCCAAAAATTATGGTGGCGGCCCTGACTGCTATAATCAGTGCTATAATCACTCACACTACATTTCACCTCTGAATACTGCTTAGAGTACTTTGAGATGTGTATCTGAGTGCTCCTAATGGCACTGAATACCTTGGCTTATCAAGGCTGAAAATGGTCAGAAAATAGCCTACAATGCCAAAAAGTAACAGGGGTACTAAACCGGAGTACCAGCAGGCCATTACACAGTGTAAATCTTTTGGCATGTGTATTTAAACTTCACTTTTGAAAAAGCCACGGCAAAACGCGTCTAGTGAGGAAGAACTATTTGACTTTGACTTTTCCATTCAGACTGGTATTTTATTAATATATGTATATTCGTTTTTTTCACTTTTAATTTTATCTAATTAAAGTATATATACTCTATGTAAACCCAGTCTTTATAAGTCCTACTTCCGATTTTATTTTGCTGCTGCTACCTCTGGGTCCTCTATATCCCTAGGTGGGGATTGTTCCACCTGAAGCTGTTTACACTAGAGCAGGTCTATTGCTCTAGTATATGTAAGTAGGATCATCTTTATCTACAATATACCTACATGTACTATTTACACTATTAGTGTTTCTTTTCTTTCCTGTTTTATATATTGTGAAAGTCCATCTCTATAAGCCTACCAGGAAGATCTCATATTAAGAAATCCACAGACGGGGATTATTCCGTCCAGGCTCTTCCAGCTGAGCTGATACAGCTCTTTAAAGTGTGAGTTTGGATCATATATTCCTTCTGTTTTTATTTCACTGTTATTACATATTGCACTATTATTATTTTTTTTGCTCTGTTTTAAGCCATATCACTGCCAAGTACCATCTACCACGTATGTAACATATATTTTTATATATGGTTAGCGCTGTTCACCTTTCTATTTTATATACCTGTTTTGTTTTTTCACAAGGTTAGGGGAACACCTTGTTGGTGAATTGCAGCTTATTTATAGAAAGAAAGCACTTATTCTTGTTTTTTACATGTATTTAAACTTGCATAGTGTGATGTATGTCTATAGTGTGAACATTCGTGGGAATGTTCGAGGTGTGAATGTTGTATGTAGCAGGCACCTGTGTGTTGATGCCTGTATATGTTTTGTATGGGAATGCATGTGTATAGTATAAATGGTCGCAGAGTTTATATTTCATTAAATAATGACACACAGTTTGTGAATGTGTTTAAAGGCAAAAATGTTGTATATGAATTAACACATGTAGTGTGCCAATGCATACTATGCATGTATGTAGGGTGTGCAAACATAATTGTATTGTGATAATGCATTACCGTAATATGTCTATGCATGCAGTACATAAATGCATTAAAGTAGTGTGAGAATATTTTAATATAATGTGTTAATGCATACATGCAGTGTGTACAAGTAAGTGCATAAATAAGTAAACTGTTTGCACATGTAAGGAGTATACTGATTGACATATAGTATGTGACTATATATTAAAGGAACACATCAACCACCAAAGCCACTACAGCTTGCCATAGTGGTTATGGTGGCAGGATAGCGCTGGTTCACCCCCTCCCCCATTTAAGTAGTCAAACCATATTAGAGCAGTTTGACTGCTTAAGTAGATTTCGCTGGGTATTGCTCTCTGTCACCACTACTTACAAAGGAGCGTTGGAAGCTATAGTTGTTATAGTGCTTAGAGTGACTCTTTAATGTTGTTTGTAGCAGTAGCAGTTTGTGAGTCTTGAGAAAGTACAGTTGTAATAAAAAAGATTCAACCCCCAATAAATATCAGGTTTATTGTCAAAATTTACAGACTTTCCGCTGTTTGAAACAAACAACTCAAACACAGAAAAAAACGTTCAACAGTTCTACACAGTGAATGCTTTAAGTGTTTTCCCCAAAATTAACTGAAAATGCAACTCATAATGACATTTCCAGTCTCAAAATTATTCAACCCCTTCTATAGAATCCCTCACAACAGCACACATATGCAAAACAGGTGTTGTCTCAAGCACAAGGGCTCCATTAGTTGCACAAGGTATGCTTGAGCTAGAACACTTGAAATACCTGAACTGGCTAGGGGGTTTGTTGAATGCCACATTTTACTGCATGTTAGAAGTAAGGCTAAGTCAAAATAATGGTCCACAAAGTTAAAACAAGAGATCATCGCCCTTCACAAGGAAGGAACAGGATACGAAAAAGATTGTGAAGGCACTGCATGATCCCAGAGACACCGCTGGAAGCACAGTTTGTAAATTTAAAGTTGAAGGAACAGTGGTTTCACTACCTGGGTAGGGCAGAAAAGGGAAGCTATCAATGGCTGCAACCAGATTTCTAAAAAGGCAGGTTGTGTAAAATCCTAAAGTGACTGCAAAAACCTGCAGCAAGGCTTAGTGGCAACAGGCACTGAGGTTTCAATGAGCACAGTAAGGCGCATACTAAATTCAGGTTTCATGCCAGAACTCCACAAAGTACACCCCTACTGACCCTAGAGCACAAGAAAATTCAGCTCAAATATCATATATCATAGACAAGCCACAGAAGTTCTGTAGAGTGATGAAACAAAACTGGAACAGTGGTAAGTCTGGAGGAAGAACAATAAAGCATATGCTGAAAAGAACACTCTACCTATAGTTAAGCATGGTGGTGGCTTAGTGATGCTCTGGGGCTGCTTTGCATCCTCTGGCACTGGAAACCTGCAGCATGTGGAAGGCAAGATGGACTTATTGAAGTATCAGGAAATCCTAGGAGAAAACATCATGCCGTCCATGAGGAAGCTGAAGCTTGGACGTCATTGGACCTTCCAACAAGACAACATACCTAAAATTCCACCAAGGCTTGGTTGCAGAAGTCCTGGAAAATTCTACAGTGGCCATCACAGTCACCTGACTTGAATCCCATAGGAAATGTCTGGTCAGATTTTTAGAAGGAGGTTGCAGCACGCAAATCCAGGAATATTACTAAACTGGAGGCAATTGTTCATGAACAATGGGCTAAGATTCCTCAGGAACACGGCCAGAAGCTGGTGTCTGGCGATGCATCTCGTTTGCAGCAGGTCAATACAGCAAAAGGGTGCTCTACTAAGTACCCAAGATTCTTTTCATGAAGGAGCTGTATACTTTTGAGACTGCAGAAGTCATTATAAGTTGCAGTTTTAGTTGAATTTGGGGAAACCACTAGAAGCACTCATTGTGTTGAGCTATTTCAATTGCGTCTGTTTGATTTGTTCATTGCAAACAGCTGAAAGTCTTTAAATTCTGACAATAAACCTGATTTTCAAAGGGGGTTGAATAATTTTGATTGCAACTGTATATGTAAAGCACAAAATGTGTTGAATCCATTTTACCCCTCCCGCATTGTAGCCTGTTTGCCTCCGAACAATAAACTATTTTTATTTTTAAAGAGATTGTTTGCTGTTGTGGTTATCGTGTCAGCAGAGTGGTAGTGCCACCCCCAATGTAAGTGGTCAAACTACCTTAGAGAAGTTCAAATTCTTACCGTGGTTTATTTATTTATTTTAAAAGATAGGTAGGCATCTGGTTGGATAATTAAACAGTCATACAGACTATCACACAGACTAGATCTTCCATTTTTATTAGTATTCCCTTTCAGAGAGAACTCACAGGGTCATGCTGCCTCGGGTCTGTCCCAAAAAATAAAGGACTTCTTCTTCACTCAAGATACATAAAGCATATGTTGCCATTGCAATTACTCAGACTCTTCACAGGCAGCCTTACATGAAGTGTGTAATGTGACCCCCTGATGATATCTCATCAACAATAGAAGTATCTATTGTGGCATGAGTGGTTCTGCACCTGCATACCTGACATAATATTACTGAAACACTTCATTTATAAATCCCCTTACAATGCGGTAGTAGATAGCTCAATTTATACCTGTAGGTCTATAGATGTAGGTTTATATCTGCAGGGTTTTATATATGTGACTCGTTTATACGTTTACAAAAAAGGTTTTAAAAATGCCTGCATGCCCAGTACATCAATTCACTTTATCTATATTGTATTAGTCGTTATATATGACTACATGATGCTTGTTTATGGAGGTGGCTGTAAGCAAGACTAATTTTCAGGTGTTTCACTGCTTGATCACAGATAGACTAGCAACAATTACTGTGCTACTAAGCATACCGCTGCTAACTAACCAATGATTTATCTGGGTTGTGTCCCAATTGTTGTCAAAATGCGTAGGCAAAAAGGAAGCGTCTGCACCCAGAGGCTCTATAAGATGTGCTTATGGTGCTTAGAATTTTTGCTTTTATTCTTGTGCGTAGGTAAAGGGTATTTTGTATGGGAATTAAACTAGAAATCCATCCACTGATTCACACCCCTTTACTTCCCCGAAATAACCAAACCACAGACTTACTTGGTGAAAATAGGCCACAGCTTTATTAAATATTCTAGATATATATATTCTTTATTTTAGGCATGCAGTGATAAGTACAAGCTTTTATAATGACAAAATTACAAAATGTAAATTGACAATATAGAGACATAGAAAGTCAAGATGGTCTGCCCTTTTTTTGTTATAAAGGCATAACAATCAAGCTAGTGAATATGTCCAAATAGAGATAGTAATATACAGTTGCAAGAAAAAGTATGTGAACCCTTTGGAATGATATGGATTTCTGCACAAATTGGTCATAAAATGTGATCTGATCATCATCTAAGTCACAACAATAGACAATCACAGTCTGCTTAAACTAATAACACACAAAGAATGAAATGTTGCCATGTTTTTATTGAACACACCATGTAAACATTCACAGTGCCTTCCATTATCATAATGCTAACCACTAGCCGATCATTGGCTCAGTGGGCACATCTGTTATCCATACCTGTACCTGAAGTTAGGAGAGGGATCGGCCCCGACCATAAATATTTCCACAGACCACTGGTCCAACCCCAGTTGGCAAGGGCTATTTACCACCACGCTGTGACAAAGCAAACAAGAAACAACCAACAAAACACCACAAGGGGAGGGAGCGCGGGAAGCTGTTACCTACTGATAATTAAGATGGCTGCTTGGCCTGTGAAATGCCCTCCTATTTATACTGTCACACCCCTCTGCCCTAAACCTCCACACACCATTCTTAAGATCACCTTACTATTTCCTTCTATACACTCCCCTCACTCTCACATGTCCCTGTTCTGTCCCTTGCCTGACTCCACAGGGTCTATAACGTGCAAAGAAATGTGCATATAAAGTGCAAAGAAATGTTTCTAACATGTTTCCATGGTACAGAGCCAATGTAGATATAAAAAAACAGGTGCATGAGAATAGAAATAGGAGTTGAGATGGATCCTGTTTAATGCTATAACCAGCTAGTCATTATTGTATTTGCCCAACCGTTTATCAAAAAGGGGTTAAAAGAGTTGATAATCTAGTGTGGGATGAAAACACAAAAAGTAAAGAACGACGTGTTCAGCAGAAACATGTTTTCATGTGTCTTCAATCACAACTGATTTCACTAGAGGCTAATACGCAAAGACTACTCACATTCTTCTCAGCCTTACCACATCCTACCTCTGTCAATGGCATTGTGATAATTTTCCTTTTTAAGAATGCAAATTTATCTTTAAACCGAACAGAAACAAATCAAACTTGGCAAATTTGTTTAGATTTCATATTTTTGTTTTTCTCGTTATTACTTTTTTTTTATTTGTATGATCAGCTACCCGTCTTGTGAAAACAGAGGTTTCGGCGAATGTCAACGTTGTTTGAATTCATCTTATAGTTCGCTTTTTCTTTTTCTAATTTCACCTAAAAGCAATTAAGATGAGTGTTTAGCTGATTAGATCATCTGCATGATGCAGTCGAGATAAGCTACATATTATGAGAACTAATCTGGCATGATGCATGAATTTACACAGCGCAAGATTTAGCTTTTCATTCATTACCTTTTAAAATAGTTGCAGTCAGTCACTTACAAACCCAGGCAGTGAAATACAGAATCCATCAGCATTACACAAAAAAATGTCCTGAGTTGGCCAAAAGCTGGTGGTGGCATGTATGTAAACGGTCTTGTAACTATACTAACAATACAGACCATAATGTTTGTACAGTTGGCGGATTGGTCTTCCAGCAGAACTGATAAATTGCGAGCTCAGATCAAAAACAACACAATCAGGGTCTCTCTGGCCACCCTCCAATAGACGTCTCTTACTGATACATTAATAAATTATCTCACTATAGCTCTGACCCTAAATGGACTGAAAACGCAACAAGAGCACATGGAAAGATATTCTGACCTCCTAGCAAGAATTGGGAATGTTGTATTTGACCTTCACAGAGTTACTTTAATAGCCTATATACACTCATCATCAACTCATAGGACACAACCCATAAACCATTTCAAAAACCTCCAATTATCCCAAAGCCCATAATGTCACACCTTAACGTCTTCTTGGAACAGACTGATATATGTTGCTCATGGTTTATGCATTTCTGATCTTGGTTTTAGCTTTGTCTCGGCATATTTATTTTCAGGTTGCGAAAGGTAGAATCGAACACTTTATCTGACCAAACAGCGAACCAGGATTTATCAAATAAGAGGGATGGCTCTATCGTGCTCAAAGTTCAGAAATCTGCCTACAAAATTCTCACTGGATGGTATCAAACTATTACTAAATTGCAAAAACTTTTTCCGTAGCTTTGTACTGCAGTATTAATGGTTCGTTTTGATATCACACTATGACAGCCATAGGAATCTTCAAACCAAAATAGACCAGCAACAAAACAGTTTTCTTTTATTCAACGATATACCGTATTGGTCAATAAAGAGAAAAGTAGGGACCACAGGACAAAAAGGGGTGACTTTCTATAGAAGGGTTGGGAAAGTGCCAGCAAATTGGGATTCATAGGTTTTAAAGTCTAATTATAATTTTTCACTTTCATGGATTTATTTTCTCGCTCATGCTATTCAATGCCTAGCGAAGACACAAGACACTTAAGACACTCGAGAAATGCTTTCCATAATAACTAACTTGCTATATCAGTTTACTAAACAGTTTTAAATTGTTAGCCTAAAGTGTATATATGCAAAAGGTAGTTATACAAGCTGTGTTTACTAAAGCAATATAGCCTAAGGGCTTGTTACAAGTTATTTTCAGCTGTATTGAAACAAGAGCCAATATTGTAAACTTAGTATTTGACCAAACTTTAACACTATGTAACTTGGTAAAAATATTGCATGTATATATTACAATGATCTGTTTTTATGTTTGCCATGTTTAGCTAAGGCGAGGGAAGCCAACAAGTACTGTTCAAGCTGTAAATTGTAGTTAAGCTCATTTTAAAGAGACCCTCCACTGCCCAAATACAAAGAAAATTAAAATCGCTGTTTAGTAGATACACTCCCAATAAAAATATGCTTCAATTTAATTATGCATTATGTATTAAGGGTATGTCTAAAAAAGCTTGCAAATGTTGTAGCCTTTGCAAGTCCTCCCCTTCTAACCCCGCTCAGACTTTCTGTGGCTGTCCAATCACAGACTTCCAGATGCAGCTCAATGACAGGTCTTTGCAAGGCAGGTGCTCTAGGCAATTGCTGCCTCTTGAGTTCAGTTCCACTGAGCTAAACAACCAGGAAGTAACAGGACTGATTGTCTAATTGACAGTCAGGGGGTGTAACAAGGTTTAATGCTAAGAGTGAAAATTTCTATTGAAAACTGCACTTTTTGTAAAAAAAAAAAAAAAAAGACACTCTTCAGACATAGCACTCTTCGCAGCAAGCTAAAATGCTTTTTGGGGTCTGGAGTATCCTTTTGAGTGAGACACATGAGCGTAAGTTAGTTCCAGCCTGTTGGCATGTGCCAAATTAGAATACAAATACCATATTCATGAAATATTTTTATTATTAATATTATTTCTAAAGCACCAACAAATTCCGCAGCGCTGTACATGGATCATAAGGAACCAACCTAAATCAAGACAAGGCTTTAACCCCCCTGGAATAAAAGGGAATCATGACATGTCACACATGTCATGTGTCCTTAAGGGGTTAAACCCGCAGTTATTGAGAAAGAAAACTTTTTATCCACTAAAATACACCGGAGGTACAGTGTACTTTGCCCCTATTGCATATGATTACTATTATCTTCACAAAACTCTAGATATTTCTTGGTACTTATGTTGCGCCATGCCCTACATTATACTGATAACAATCTACTTATATAAACATACTTTTTATTTATGTAATGCAACCTTGTCCACACCTTGAGATGTAGATTCTGCATTATGAAAGATTTATCAAGGACTTTACAGCATCTGAGGCAGTCACAACTCTAATTTAATAACATTAATATGAAATGAGCCCCCTTCAAATTCTGGAAGCTGTTGGTGTGGATACATATTTAATGATATGTTATCATTTTCGGGAATGAAATACTTTGGTAGTAGCAGAAAGTTATGATTGATATTTATGATTTGGATAATATATGAATATACATCATTGCTGGGAAATATTAATTTATCATCATTTTTAGTAATATTGAAAATAAAGTAACAGGAGACCGGATTAAAATAGTACCCAGTCCAAGAATACATATTTTACTTCAGCCGGTATGCAATTCCGGCATTTATTATCCATGAAACTGAAATGCAATCAAGGTACGCAACATCAGATGAAAACCATTTTCATCATCAATTAATAGTATCGAGGAGAAAAATTTAGGATTGAAAATGGTCCATGTCGTTGACCCTTAAGTGTAATTATTTCAATCAAAAAGAAAATGAGAATTTTGGACTGGAAAGTTCTAAGTCAGTATTATGAAAAATTTTGCACCGTGGCGCTATATATATATATATATATTGGAACAATTTTTTTTCTAAATATTTTATTGAAAAAGAGTAACTGATATAAAGAATTCCATCTATTAGATCAGCAAAAATCAGTATGTCAGCAAATATTCACAGAAAATTCAAGAAGGAACTAAAGGCAACATTTATATAATCCAGTGTAGCAACACGTGTACATTACAATAAAGGAACACTCTCTTGTTATGATTTAAAGGGCACTAACTAAACACCAAATAAATAATGGTTCTTCCAAGAACTATCTTTGAAAATATAAATAAGGGACTTAAGGGAGACTGTAAGTGCCAGGAATAGAAAGCTGTATGCCTGGCAGTAGAGCTCCCTCTTCCCCCCCTTCCCTCACGCACCTCACCATGGTTACTAGAGGGTTAAAAATCAATGCTTTCCTATAGGGCGTGAGGACGTGCAGCGTCAGATACCAGACCAAAGATCTATTTCGATCCAGGAAGCGCCCCTGGTGGCTGTCTGGGAGACAAGCACTGGAGGCAGACAGTGCTGCAATGTAAGCAAGCACTAAAGGCAATAGGGACACTGTACCCAGACCACTTTAATTAACTGAAGTGGTCTTGGTGTCTATAGGGTCCCTTTAAACCCTTAAGGACCGGCCTGTTTTTGCGATGCTGTACGTTAAGGACCAGAGCGGTTTCAACACTTTTGTGGTGTTTGTGTTTAGCTGTAATTTTCTGCTCTATCATTTACTGTTCCCATACAAGTTATTTATTGTTTTTTTCAGGACAAGAAGGGCTTTCTTTACATACCATAATTTGTATCATGTCATATATTTTACTTTAAAAAATAATAAAATTTGGTGAATTTTTTTTTAAAAAACAAAAACAAATTTTTGGGACTTTTACTTGAAAAATCTTTTACTTATCTACAAAAGCTAATGAAAAAAATGGATAAATAGATTAAAAATTTTGTCCAGAGTTTAAAAACACCCAGTGTTTACGTGCTATTTTGCTTTTTTTTTGCAAATTATATGGCTATTATCACAAGTAGGAAATTGCTGTTTCAATATATATATTTTTTAAATGTATCAATAGTGACATTGTAACACTATTATCTGTCATAAATCTCTGAATCACACCCCACATGTACATATTTTTTTTAAAGTAGACAACCCAGGGTATTCAATATGGGGTATGTCCAGTTTTTTTGTAGTAGCCACTTAGTCACAAACACTGGCCAAAGTCTACGTCTATATTTATGAAATTATTTATGTAATTATGTATATGGACATATGTATATTTATTATTATTGTTATTTATTTATTTATACACATATATATATATATTTATCATTTCATTCTAAGTGTATTTTGATATAAATATATATATACTAATATCAAAATAACGTTAGAATAAAATTAAATTTTTTTAAAATTATTAATAATTATTTTTACTTTTTTTATTTATTTTTATTTACTTAGTTATATTTTATAATAATATATATATATATATATACAATATATATAGTTATTATATATATTATATATATACGTGTGTAATTTAATTATACGTGTATTTTTATCTTAGTATATGTATATATAAATATAAAAATACACTTAGTATGACATTATATATATGATATACATATATTATATATAGATATAATACATGTATATATATATCTTATATATATATATATATATATATATATATACACACATATATTTTTTTTTTACACTGATTGATTTTATTTAAAAAAAAAAAATATTTTACAGATGCAGGGAGACTGCCTGTCAGCACAGACAGTCCCCCTGCAGGTAGATACACAGGCACCTATTGAGGCCACGTGATCGAGCGATCACGTTGCCGTGGGGTCCTGATCTGCCGTGGGGAGACTGCCTGTGTAGACAGGCAGTCCCCCTGGACCGGAAGGAACACTGATCGCTGCCGGGGGAACGACGGCGATCAGGTAAGTACCCCCAAACCGTTATGACGGTTCAGGACCGTCATCGGTCCTCAAGGGGATGTTTCAGATGACGGTACCCCCAGACCGTTATGACGGTTCAGGACCGTCATCGGTCCTCAAGGGGATGTTTCCGATGATGCTCTCTCCTAAAGGGTAGCACTCTACTCTCCTCCAGCTCTGCTTCACTCCCACCTTATTTGATTGCTGTCTCCTGTCCTAATGTGTTTTATACCTCACCTCCTATAGACTGTAAGCTTGTTTGAGCAGGGTCCTCTTCAACCTATCGTTTGTGTAAGTTGTCTTGTAATTGTCCTATTTATAGTTAAATCCCCCATCTCATAATATTGAATCTGTTGGCACTATATAAATGGCGATAATAATAATAACAATTTCTTTAGAAGTTACAACGTGAGTCATTGGGGGATATTTATCAAAGTGTTCTAAAAGTGGAGGTTAAGTTCCTTCATTATTTTGAGTGATCGTTTTCTTCATTGTAAATTCTGCTAGTTTTTGCAGAATTTTCTACTTGAGAAGACCGTTAAATTTATAGTGGTGAAAAATCCCACCAATTTTCTGCTAGAAAAAAAGTGGCAAAAAAATATTAAATGGAAATGTATTGGCGACAATTTCAGAAATTTCTCTCAATGTTATAGTTCTATAGCTTGAACTCTTATGTGCTTACTAAAATATCCATACTTCAGAATGATGCCATTGAGACCAAATGGTAGTATATAACAAGTCTAGCGCTCTACAAACTAAACAGTTTAAAGTGTGTAAAGATTCCTATAAAATATTTCTCCTGTGTTAAATAATGTGGATTTAGCCACATAACATGACCATACAATTATCTTTGATTCTTTTCCTAAGCTCCCCAATTTTTGTCAGCTCATATAATATATGAGGGATGACAAACCTTTACTTCTTTAGAAATTACACCATTACATAAAACATTGAAACTCACCTGTAACTTCATACGATTCTCTGTTTTCTTTGAAATGTGCATTATAAATTCAGCAGCTGACATCATAAACCAGTTCAGTCCAAGAAAACCTAGTGTGCAAACTGCATTAGAGAAACAGAAATATTATATGAAAATAATAAAATATTATATCTCTATGCTGACTGACAGGCTTTTGTTGTTTTGTGTTTTGCTTTTTTTTATGTTAAATATAGAAGACAAGTAAATATAATTTTGAGATCGTGGCCCCTTGCCCTCTCTGGGACCTTTGACGTGCCAGTAGGGTATGTTGGAGAATTGGCAAGCTTAAATATATCAATATTAAATTATTACATTTCCATTATGTTAACTTATATGTGGTTTTCTAAATCTCTATGAACTAAATGGTTTTGTGTAAATCAAATTTTTACTTTTTGCATGTATATATACATATTGATATATACTAACTGACCAACAAAAGTACTGATTTCTAAAAGTTACTCAAAGATTTAATATTTAAAAATGATTGGAAATATTTATTAATTAAAAGGGACAATGTAGGCACCCAGACCACTTCAGCTAATTGAAGTGGTCTGGGTGCTGTGTCTCTGTTGCACTTAGTGCTGCAATGTAAAACCCTGCAGTTCAAGAAAACCAGACAGCCACTGGAGTCGCTTCCGGAATCTAAACAGACATTTGGCCCGCTATCTGACGCTCGACATTCTCACGCTCTGCATGAGGACCTCCAGCGTCAGATTTTCCCCACAGGAAAGCATTGAATAATGCTTTCCTATGGGGAAATGGTAATGCGAGCGTGGAGGGGGAGGAGCGTGGACGAAGCCTGACCTGATGTCCCTCAGTGCTGGATTAAGGTAAGTGGCTAAAGGGGTTTTAAGGCAATTTTAAATTTAGGCAATTTCAAATTCTATTCTTGTCAGGATATTGACAATAAAACCTGGGTTACTGGTATCCCTACTGCTGGGAAATTGGTGAGATGTTCTTTTTTTTAAATCTTTTTTTTTTTATGTAGGCCACCCTTTCAGCCAGACATGTTTCCATTTTTACTTCAATACTACTGTATATGATGTTATGACTTTGGTTGTTGGGAGTTGTAGTTCCTTTGCTAAAACATTGGACTAAAAAACCCACTACCCACAAACCACTGCTTTTGGGATAAACTCACCAGGGCTATGAAACATTTATTAAACAACAGATCACTGCCTAATTTGGTGGAAATCACATTAGACGATAAAAATCCCCAAATACATGACCTTCAAATGTTTAATTTGTTTTTTTCTGACTTACATTAACACTCTAGACATGGAATGCATAAAACAGGCGTGGGTTAGAGTAAAGTGGTAAATTGAATTGTGTGAAAGTAAGAGGTGGCATTGCAAGAAGAAGAAAACCTATTTCTTTACACCAGCCTACTTACATGTCAGTAACTGGCTTTGTTCCCATGTATTCCTTGTACACGTGAGAAAAGCCGTTATTTTACATAGAGATGGGAGCATTTTGCTTCAGATGTTATTAAAAGCTTTTTTTTGTGTGTTTCCCCTCAAGGTCTCTGTTGCTCGGTACAGACTAATGCATTTATTACACTTCATGAGCACAGTAAATAAACGCTTGAAGCGCTCACAAAAGACTTACATGAGAATGCAATCTCTTATAGAATAATGTGTGATGCACTTTTTTGCTACATTTACATGGAGAATATACCAGAATTCACCAGAAAAAAAGACAACCCAAGATAAGGCAACCAACAATGTGTCCATACTTTCTAACATTCTAACTATTAATTAAGGTAAAAGTAACAGTTTCAAAATAATAATTGTGACAAACTCCCCTTTCCAAATGAGTTTGCCATGAGTTCCTGGAGGAGCCTGCTTGCCAGCCTTATGCCCACAGACTATGGACCCTGTAAAATGTGATGTAAAAGTCTCAGTTTGTGTATTTGGACTATATGGTTTGGGAACCGAACAGCTGCGCGAACTGGAGACCACCCTGGAACTTGTTAAGCATAATTGATACTTTGTAGTAATTTCCACCGCAGTGTTCAAAGTGTGGGTGGGCCGCATTTCCTATGGACGACCAGAAAGTGGCGGCCATCTTGTTCACACGAACACAGGCAGCTGTGTTTGGTCGTCCAGTTCATGGAACTATTTTCGGACACAGAAACTTCCAAACACCGCTGGACTTACATGATCGCCTGCATTCGGTTCGACAACACTTAGAAAGACACTGTTCGATGGAAACAAACTCCAGGGTAAGAACATTGACTATGTTCTGTAGTTTGTTCGAACTAGACCGACCGCAAGCCTTGATACTCTGGAACTGTTTTGGGCATGGGACCATGCATGCGGTTGGTCAAATTATGACTTCCAGGAAATTCCTGAAACGATCTGGGTGATTTGGGATATGTTGGTCACCCAGATTGGGGCTATCAGGGTATTTTATGTATGTGGGGCTTTATGTATTTTTAAGGTAGTTTTGGGGTGATTGTGAAATGTGTGTTTTTTGTGCTTGGAGATAATTGAGTTTAATACAGTGCTTTATTCAATTATCTCCCGGACACAGGGGAGGGATTATCTTGTTTTGTATGGGAGTGTCCTGGACCAGCCAATGTAATCATGTGTATGTTTTTACTGTAGTCTACTCTCAGGTCCAGGGGGGAGTGCCCCTTGCATGGAGTCCTGCATTTAAGGCCACTTGTGGCTGCCATTAAACATATTCCAGCTTGTACTCCCAGAACTATGTGTCGTCTGGTTACTGCGAGGGGAAAGAGCTACTCTTTAATCACTGTTCCAGAGTGGAGGATTCGAAGGGGAAAGTGCTTGTAAGGACTAGAGCTCCCAGGACTGAGTATCGTCCAGTGCCTGGGGGTGTCTTGAACGAATTCCCCATTCAGTTCCAGGAGGTAGAGGTTCCAGGACCGCAGTCAAGCCACAGCGACTGTGGACAGAAGTGCTGCGATTTGTCCCCTGTTCCATCTAGGAAGCAGTCCTTGGACGAGGTACCCAGACAGGGGTACAGGGAGCTACGTTGCAATAATAATACAAGCTTTGGTTGGTAATTCTCCCAATTTGTAGTTCTCTATCAAATACTGCCAAGTATGTTGTACAAATTTGCTCACATGTTATAGTCCTTTAGCACCTAATCTGCCTGAATGTTATATTCTGTCGGAATTCACCGCCATGTTGCAAACATGTAATTGAAAGACACAATGCAAAAGTTATTTTTCTGGAATGTTAGTAATTCTGGCAGCCATTCACATAGATTGTAAATCATTCTCACAGCTACTATGAGTCATTCCTATAAAAGTAGGTCATTCGTAGTGGACCAGATTCTACAGGAGATAAACGTAACTCTGGTAAATTAATGGCAGTTCTCCTATTGTCATCTATAGGAAAAATTACATTTCAATTACCAGAGATAAGGAATTTAGCCCAAAAAAACCCGAATGATTCTCAGACAATAAATCATTTCTATAGACTTGAATTCATTCTCACCATCATTCACATAAAATGAAAGCCATTCTTAAAGGTCAACTGTAACCTCAAAACTCTTTTTATAACAGCAATGCTTTCATCACTTGAAAGGAAATAGATTTTTTTTTTAATGAAAGATATGTAAAAAAAAAGATAAAAACTCATCCTTACCTTCACTAAGACCCTTTAGCCATATACATGCATCTTGGGTCAGACAGTGTTTGAAAATCAACAATTATGCTGTGGTCATCCATGCTTCACTTCCGGCACAGGAACAGGAAAGACCATAAAGACTAAATGCCGGTTTAAAACACTGTCTGAACAGAGGTGCGTGTATATGGCTGAAGGATCATGTCAAATACTAGTGGTATATGGCAGTGATGGCAATACACTTACAATATTTAATCTACATATTGAAAAGTTACCTTCATCTTTTATGTTGAGGACTATATTGTCCATTTCCTGGATAGAACAGGAGAGACAGGTCTACACTGAGAACTGTTGAGGAAATATTGAAATTACGCATAGTTATATTGGCTTAGGAGTGTAGTAATGTTCCTGTAATACGACACGAATTATAATACTCCCAGGCAGAATCAATTGTTTAAAATGGTGGCAGTTTGGTTGCCTCATAAAATTTAGAACATATTTCAGCAGCAAACCATACACGTGAGACAAAAGAAACAGGATAATAATGTATCATTACAAAAAATCTGAACATAAAATAAAAGTCACAAACACTAATGGTGTCTACCCTTCTTCCTATTTAAACATGTGAAGGTCAAACTACCAATTGGCAGCGTACGTCATAAGTAATGGCTTTGCATATGTCCTTAGTAAGGGCCTGCTCATATACCTCAACTGTTTTAAAGGAACACTATAGTCACCTAAACTACTTTAGCTAAATAAAGCAGTTTTAGTGTATTGATCATTCCCCTGCAATTTCACTGCTCAATTCACTGTCATTTAGGAGTTAAATCACTTTGTTTCTGTTTATGCAGCCCTAGCCACACCTCCCCTGGCTATGATTGACAGAGCCTGCATGAAAAAAAACTGGTTTCACTTTCAAACAGATGTAATTTAACTTAAATAATTGTATGTCAATCTCTAAATTGAACTTCAATCACATACAGGAGGTTCTTGCAGGGTCTAGCAAGCTATTAACATAGCAGGGGATAAGAAAATCTTAATTAAACAGAACTTGCAATAAAGAAAGCCTAAATAGGGCTCTCTTTACAGGAAGTGTTTATGGAAGGCTGTGCAAGTCACATGCAGGGAGGTGTGACTAGGGTTCATAAACAAAGTGGTTTAACTCCTAAATGGCAGAGTATTGAGCAGTGAGGCTGCAGGGGCATGTTCTATACACCAAAACTGCTTCATTAAGCTGAAGTTGTTCAGGTGACTATAGTGTCCCTTTAAGCAGACCCTTAGTGGTGACATATGCATTCCTAAACACAATTTCAAATTCAAGGTCAAAATAGCTGAAAAAAGTCAGCAATGCTTTCAGTTCAACTAATCTGGCCTTAAATTTGAAATTTGCGTTAAATTCTCACACTAGTAAATAACTATTTACAAGAGCTATGAGCTGATCTCCTGAGCAAATCTGGTTACATTTGTTCCTCAGACAACAGAGTGTTAAGCAATCCATAAAAATCATATTAATATAATCCGAATTATGACCCCCGTTTATTCTTATTATAACCTGTTCTTTAAAATACTGACACCTTTGTGTATACTTCAGCAGAACAATTCTTGACCTTCAAATCCATGTAGAAATGTGTGCAGCATGTAAATAGTCCGTCAGATATTCAATAGTTGAGCTTTTCTAAGTGTTGGGTAAATAATTTCAATTCTGTAGTCTGTGACTGTCCCTGTCCTTATTGCATTGAAATATAATTATATGACACAGGACATATTTCTCAGTAAGCGCTTCAGAAGTAGAAAGCAAAGGGATTGTTTGGTGATGGTTTTTCTACAAATGAATAGCTGTTGCTAAGCATTGTGCAGATATTCCTATAATTCTCAAAATTTCTTGGAAATTCAGCTATGATAGTAAGTTTTGCATTCATTTGTATATAAAACACTGTTTAGAATTTTTTCCCAACAGATATTCTGCCAACCTTCTGGAATGGATGGATGGATGGATGGATAGACAGACAGATAGATACTGAAAGTAGCTGGATAAGATGTAGCAACAATCTATGATATGATATAATAGAGCTGCATAAAACTGATGTTAAATATATAGATTAAGTATTATGGTTATCATAATATAAAATTAAGTGTTCCTGGTGTAATATTAAAATACAGTTCCATCTTTATTATGCACAGGAACAAGTCTGATCTGCACATGGTCAAATGATACATTTCGAAGTGACACACACGGTAAGCCACACAGTGGGGTGAGAGTAACAAGTGCCTCTTTCTGCTAATGGTATTGTGTGAAAGGATGTTCAGGTGACATATTGTAGCAAAGTAGGCGGTGTGTAGGATGTCATAAAATAAATTAATAAATAAAAGGGATAGGGGAAACCAAAAAAACAACAACAGGAGGCAAAAGGGACAGAGCGATACCAAGGTCAACAGTAGACCACCATTATCAGGTCAGTTGGTAGAGAATTGGTGGTTAACTTCTCATCATTCTTAAACCTGTCCTGTTTAACAGTGTTCATTATTTCAGAACAGAGAGGGAGACGACAAGAATGAAACATCCCATGGCATCATCACTATTGCCCTGTTAGAGAATCAGTACATAGATCAGTGACTCTCATTTTACAAATAAAAGTCTGAGAATTCACCTGTTATATACAACACAAATCTATTCAAAGATTTTTTTTATTGAAAAGATTTTTTACAAATAGAAATTTTTAACATAATATAAACAATAAGAGTAACAAAAAGGGGGATAAAACATTCATCCAATAAACATTATCAGACAATATGAATACTTCAAATAGTATCAATTACACAATCAAAGCATAAAATGTTCTACACATTAAATATTTGGTGCGTGCAGTTATTTTGCAAATCCACTGTTTCTTTCCACTCTTCATGAGCCATTGACCTTTTTAATCACGTTTCAGCATTAAACTTCCGAAAAATTAAATCAGAGCACATTGTTTAAGGCATAAAATATACTTTTGAATCCATGCAAATATATCAATTATTAAAATCCAATCATTTTTTTTTGTGCCACAGACAAAAAAAAGAAAGAAATATGTAGCATGTAATATGTGACACTGCTTGTGGGTGCAATAAGATCTGTGTGTGAGGAGGTAAATGCCGAAGACATAGATGAATCCCTCGTGGTCATATCTGATATCTGCGGCATTATACTGAATCTTCTCCAGGCCTAGCACATGATGAATGAAAACCCATGGTGAATACATTTGAATTTTGATCGCGATTCTGATTAAATGCACTCTAGCAATGCATGAATATGACCCCAGAACCAGCGTCACAAAAGAAAAGCTTTATTAAAGATTCACTATATTGTACAGAAGACTTATTAACCCTTGGAGGGAAATGTTTTATTTGTTAGTCTTCCAATGCACAGAAGGTGCTGGTTACATTTGCATTGGGAAACGCAAGTTCCCTCACAGTCACATGTATAATTGTTGCAAGTAACGTAAGTGACATTTCAACTTGCAGGCCAACCTCTGTTGTAGCATCTACAATCCTGTGGAATATATTGCTACGCAATAATTTAACGTATAAAAACTATCTAAGCAGCCAGGGGTGCTGCACAATCTTTATTGTTACTTTGCACCCACCAAAACAGACCTTTTGTTTTTTGTCCATGTTTTTGAGATTTTATGTATGCACACACAATGTCTAAATTATAAACAAAACAGGTTATATCTGACTATAGGCATGCTGAAGGTGTTAGAGCAACACTATCATTAAATTGAACGCAGATTGATAAAATCTGGCCTCACCATACAGTAAATGAGTTGTACGTAATAACAGATTTTAGAATTTTCCTGTTGTCATGGTGTGCCTTGTCTAAATTGTATGAAATTACATATGAATTCTGAGGAAATATTTGCTTATTATTTTAAATTATTAATGCAGTAAAAGGAACACAGTAAGCACCATAACTACTGCAGCACACTGTAGTGATTATAGTGCCAGGAGTGCCCAGGCTCCCCCACAGTAAGTAGTCAAACTGTTTTAGAATGGAACACTGTCAAAAGAGAAGCAGGAGCTCCTGTTAGGCCTTCTTAGCTGATCACTCTCAACCTTAGATCTGAACGAGAACTGGCTTGGAGTCTTCAGTGGTGGCAGTGGATTCAACAAGGGTTTAATTACTTTCATTAGCAATGGACACTGGGGCACTTCTGGCACTATAGCAAATACAGGGCATTGTAGTGCGTATGGTGTTTTGTAGTGTTGTGAAATGAAAATAGCCAGATTTATTAATGTTATATAAAATAATGTATTATTTGACCTTGAATTATGAATATGATTTAAAAAAAAGTCAAAATAAAAAAGGTACTTCGCCTTTCGTGCAGCTGAAGCAGCTTCCATAACAGGAAGAGGCACCATCAAAAAGGAGCTACCATCATACAGGCCTGTTGGGATCTGAGCTTAGTTCATTAACTCCACAGACGTTTATGGGACATGAAGTTCATTCATGAGCAGCCGTTCCATTCGTCAGATCTGATGAGCAGAACTGATGAATAAACTAAACGTTAGCATACTGCAACGTTTACAGTTTAGGGAATGGGGCTGAGCACAGCATTTATTGGAAGCACCGAAAGGGTGTGAGAACAGCATGATTTGGGCTTTGTCACAGAGCTGGTCAGATGGATGCACACTGTCCAAATATCTGTATTACCAAGAAAGAAGAATAGATTTCACCGTTAGCATTAGAAGATCCACACAGGAATAATTTGTAAACAATAAGCAACTAAGCAACTGTGAAAGGTAAACTATATAATACAATATGGCACATTTGTGGTCCACCGCCAAATAAAACAAGCAATACTCCCATGAGAACATTAACTTGGATTTTACTATGTTTTTAAAATAATAACATTTTGTCAATTTTTGAAAGTGCAAAAAAAAAAAAAAAAAATAAGATAATGTACTATGACTGCTAACCTATTTATCTCAGAAAAAAACTGTGGTTTCATGTAAATCAATCCCATCCACTGCCAATATGACAGCCTGCTCGCCTGCCACCATAATCACAGCATTTTTTAGTCTGATCCTACTTCTTCTGTCTGCTATATTTCATATATCCAAATTCAGCCAATTTAATTTCTATTTTGACCCATATCTTCTGTTTAGATTTTGCATGCAAATAGTGAAAAACATTTCAACAGGAGCCCGCTAAAAGGGTATTTGCTTATTATACTTTCATAAGCTCACAGAGACTTACTTTCCGAAGAAAATGCTTTCAAAGTTTGTTGCAGATCAACATGGCGGACGAGCAGCATTTGAGGTCTTGATAGCCCTTCCTCAGGCTAGGTATGCAATAAGCAAAGATGCCTTAGAGTGTTCATGTGGAAAGAGTATTTTTACTTTTGGGACTCTGACCAAATCCCCTTTGCAGCAGTGCTGAGAACCATTACTGAGCAATTTTGTTGAATTTATATATGCTGTGCAAGGATATATCCACAATAAGCAATTCTATGTAAAATTATCCTGCACAGGAAAGTGGTTTAACTTTCGTACGTTTTTGAAACACATTGCAGTCTACTTGTTTACCAACCTACAAGAAGCAATTATCATTTTTCAACCAAATTTCTACAGGTTCAAGAGTTTCAAAGACAGAAAAAAATATTCTAAAAATGCTATTGCTGATAAAATTATTTCTGAATTGAGGTTATCAAAATAATCCTCAAGTAGGGGGACTGACCCAAGTAGCGCACCAGCATGGATACCATATCTCTTTTGTTTCGCTCACAAAAAGGTAAAAAAAATTCATAATAATCCACAAGTGAAAAGAATCAAAACAGTTCTCCAAGGGTCAGTGATGAAATAATGCATATATAAATGTTTCATTTTCATATGTAAAAAAAATTATATGAATTTTTTTTAAAAATGTTTTATCATCACATCAGTCATAGTTTATAGAGACTGCACACAACAAATGCTCAAGGAATTTAAGGGTCTCCTTTACTATAGATCACAAAATACATTTGTGGAAAGACGGACACATGGGTGAGGAGCTACAATTCCAGAATAGATTATTCATTCATCTTTGAATATAGTAGACAAGATTCTATAACTTTCAACATAGGTGAGTTTAACACACAAAAAACCAAATATCATTGCTCTGGTCATGTTGACCTTGCACGATGCAAAAAGTAGACATTCTCTCCAGCTGCAGCAAAATGAAAAGCAATTCAGAAAAACTTACACCTAGCACTATATAGTCCATTAAGAGTGCCTATGGATATATTTCCAAGCTAGACCATGTTCAATTCTAGCTTAATAGTTGTCTAATAATACAAAACAAAATCCATAAGATTGTGAGCATACGAGGGAGGCTGTGACGTTGGACAAGGCATGGAATCCAGCGAGGGGAGCTTCAACTGGCAAAGGGTTCCAGGTAAGTTACTAATTCTGTTACAGGTTTATTAGGGGTAGGCTTATGGTTACAGGTGTAACTTGTTTGTTTACACCACATTAAACCATGAGTGATTCTATTAAGACCACTGAGTGCACCCTCTGGATTTATTATTTTATATATATACACCCTGTACTACTAAACTTAACAAAGAGTGCTCACCTAGTAGAAGACCTCTCCACCTAACCAGCACTAGAATGCATCCAAATTCTAGAATCATAGAACTGGCCTATACATGATCACATCCAAGAATGGTTATTCAGGACATATTAGATGCACTGCAAGAAAGAAATAGTAACAATGAAGTAAGACCCATGTTGCTAAGATTTATAATGCTGGTGTACCCATTTCTAAAACATAAACAGCATATGAATCTGAAAATGAGGCATACCATGTTTCAGATTTCTCAACAGACCCATAACAGCCCAATCTAACATTTCTAAAGAGCGGTATTGCACACAAACATGCAGCTAAAGGAGATTCAATATTTAATGAGTTATTTTTAAAAGGGTAAATAAATCCTCAATACTTTATATTAAAAAGCACATGGCATGACCACATTGACAGTTCAATAGACAAATTATTTTATTGTCTTCTGCCCTCAGCTGATTCTGGCATCTGCCAGGGTAATTTAATATTCTCAAGTAGTGGTCAATGCTGGTGCCAACAACAACAATATAATGAAATTTGAATAATAGAGTTTTAATAGGACTTCAGAGACAAGTGTGCTTTGTGAAGTAGTGTATCTGGTTTTGTACCCTTGGTCGGGTTTCCAGGCACATTTGTCCACGTTATACTGAGCTAAGCAGCAATAATTCACAATGAAATTCAATGAAATACTAACGATTACAGACAGGGCCCAAGGTGTAACCAGAAATTTAAGGACACTAGCGTGTAATTTATACATTGTTCTCGTAAACACACCAGTCAGAGGCATTCTGATCTTTTACCTTTCTGTTGACATTGTTTTTGTAGTTATATTTTTATTGGTGATCGTAGGTTGAAGTTCAAAATAAATAATGAAAATAATGATAAAGTTTTGGTAATTTGAAACCTGCTGCTTCAGCTGTTGATACAGTGAGATCTCTTTACAGACATTTAATAATGACTTTTGAAATAGAAACAAAATTGCAATATATATATGTAAAATGTCCAGAAATTTCAAATGACCTTACAATTGAAAATAGAAATGGAATTGTGAATGGAAAGGCAGTGGGCAAAACATGTTATTCACTGAAGTGAGAATTCAAAGTGAATTTCACATTTAAAGCCAAAGAGGCCGAACTAGAAGTATAGCTGACTTAGAGAATGTTTTAATTTTGGATTTAAAGTTTAAGCTCACCTGCCAATATCCAGCATACCTCCCAAAAGTTCAAAATGGACAATGGGGTACTTCTTCATTTTAGGAGTGTGAGTGGGATGTGTCACCAGGGGCTGGACTAATCTAAGAAATTTTAGGCCACTTACTAATAACAATTTCTGAAACTAAAATGTAATTTAGAATGAGAACAATGTATCTTGTTTATACAGACAAATGTATTGTAGTTGAAAGACACATTACTGTGAGTGTTAATGCTATGGAGCTCCGCTATAAATTCAGACATGACAAGTACTCCTAAAAATGAAGGGCATTGGGAAAGAAAAGGGTGATTTGGGCCCAAAAGAGGGACTGTCTTAAATAGAGAACCATGGGAGGTATGTATCAAGGCAACCCTGTTAAGTGAGATCTCTTTCATTTCAAAGGACAGCTGTAATCAAATTTTCACTTTGCACAGTTTAATACACTTAATTAGTATTATAATAATTATTATTATTATATTAAATTCTGTATATTGATTTATTTTACAGAATTCTATTTCTTTAATCTGGCTGAGCAGCCACATTGTGTCAGACACTATTGTTATCTATCCAAGTGCTGCTCTACCTTGTCTGTGGCTGCAGAGTCACACAGTGCAATCACAGCAGTGGGCAAGTTAGGTTGAGTGTCAGTTGGTCAGATAACGGTAGCTTGTTTATCAGTTTTTTTTTCATATCTTTTAATGAGTAAAATTGCAGTCACACGCGAAACTACGTATCGCCTACCTCTGCTGGCTAAAGATTTATGGGATATGTTTGTTCAGCTCTCACTTTGGAACTAGTGAAAGGATTAAGATTGACTGATATATTTTAGCCACTTTGGTAAGCGCTAACCAAAAGAAGTGTATATTTATATCGTATTTTCATAAATTCAATGCTTCATCTATATAGAGCATTCAGAATTTACATATAAAATACATTTACAGACTAATTCACTAAAGGGAGAATTATTAGTAATTTAAAGTTTATTTCAAATTTCAGACCAATGTAACAGACCTGGAAAGAGTCTCCAAGATAGCTATGCTTTTAGTTCAGCTACTTTGGGCTTAAATTTGAAGTCCACTTTTAATTCACTTTAAATTCCTGACAATCCTTACTTAAGTAAATAACCCTGTTAGTATATTTGCTTTTTTTTCTATGAGATAATAATAGGTAATAAAGAACGGGGGGACATCACTGTAGCGCACCACGGGTAACCCGACCAGTTACCTCCGCTAATCCCCTTCCTTAAGCCAATCAGGAACCTGTTGAATACAAGGAGAACTGTTTTCCCCCCAGTCACTGGATGACACACAGTCCTGGAGTTACAACACAATTTTATTGGCCACACAGCATTTATGCATACCCCATGCAAGGGGTGGATCATACACACATGCAAAGACACATTCCACAATCCTCCTCCTCCCCGAGGTCCCAGCAAGGGAAGGGACTCCGTTCCCTTTGTCCCCAAAGCCCGCCACTAAATTCCCGTGGTTCCCCACCCCAATCACCAAGGGTCTTCTTCCCAAAAGCCTCTGTGCCTGGGAGTCTAAGCGCAGTGTGACGAGACCAATCTCGCCACATTGCATTGGAGGAGCCTGGTTGCCCACCTGCTGCCTTTGGATTATGGACCGGCAGCTAAAGGGTTAATTTTACTGTGCAGAAGGATTTATTTCTCCCTTTCTGCACAGCCGTTCGGTAGATTCTATCTACCGAACAAACAGTTTCTTTTCAGCCTCCCCAGAGCCGTGGGAAGCCGGCCGGCGACCTTAATTGGCCACCCAGAAGCTGGAGTGCGCCCTCCATTTACCTCCCTGAAGCCGCGGTTAACCGCGGCTTAACGAGCGTGTGCCGGCAATTGACCACCCAGTAGCTGCGGTTAACCGCAGCTTAATTGATTGTTACTGGGTGGTCGCGGTTACACTTAGCCGCCACACGATGGCGGTGTTCTGGAGCTCCCCGGGCAGCCAGCGCTTTTCTGCCCGGCTTTCCTGCATCAAACCGGGACACTTTTACGTGCAGGCACCGCTGAACCTCCATCCCCTGGTTCTAATTCGTACGGATTTAACGAATGCATGTAAATTCGGTATTTTGTGTTGGGGGAATGTTTTAACCCAGATAGCTATGCCGTGGAGCCTGTTCGTGGAATTAAAGACTTTGGCTCCATGGCAATTAAACTGTATTCGTGTGGTCTGAGTGCCATTCACCTAATAATGTGCACTCAGACCTGAGCTATCTGGGGATATATTACATGTATATATTTACTGTACCATTTGTCCCATTATGTATTTTAAAGTGATAGTCTGTCTTTGTGTCCCCACGTGTGTAATGGAGTTTTGCCTTTGTCCTGGGAGATAATTGAATTACTTCTCCAGGGCAGAGGGGAGGAAGCCAGGATGCATTGTGGGGATGTTTTACTTCTGTATGTCTGTAATTGGTACATGTCTGTCTTTTGTTACAGTCTTCCATCTGGTCCCCTAGGGGAGTGTCCACCAGGTGGGAGACCTGCATAAATACTGGGCAGGTAGCCCTCATTAAACAGACCACTGCTTGACCCCCAACACGGAGCCTTGTCTCGTCTTTGGGGGGATTTACTGTATGCTGATAGAGACTTATTGCCAGGAGTGTAAGCCGCTTGGGTGCTTTTCCTGTTCATCTGCTAGCAGCTATTCGTGAGGTTCCAGTTCGAGTGTTTGGAGCATTCCCTTGTATGCAGTTCGAGTGTTTGGAGCATTCCCTTGTATGCAGTTCGGGTGTTTGGAGCATTCACTTGTATTCAATTCGTGAGTTTTGGTGAGTCTACAGTAGCTGTGCCTGTCTCTGAAAGGGGATTATCGTCTAAGCGGTTTTTACCCCTTTTGTGCAAAATGGTCCGTTACACTCAGGAAAAAGGCACCGTCCCTTTGTCTACCAGACACAGAAAAGCCCGCCCTCGGGAAAAGAGCTGGTCTCTTTGTCCCTCGAGCTCATAAAAGCACCAAAACCTGCCAGTAGCCCAGAAGTGCCCACACCAATCTCAGGTATCCTCGCCTCGGTCCCTCGATCAGTTAGTCTCCGTTCGTGAGGTCCTTGTAAATTGTTTCCCTTGCGGTTTGCGGTTTGACACGTATGTTGCAAGATGTGAAGGTTTTAAACTAACATTTGAAATGAGGAGCGGGCACAATATACGAAGAGATGTGGAAACACACATAATACCAAAAAGGCAATTCACAGACAGGCAGCGGACCCACCAAAATCACTAATTAGTTTTGCACAAGGCACCTGAAAATCTTCTGACTTTTTTATTGACACAAAATAACATTTAGCTTTACATACGTGTGATGGTGAGGTTCCTAGCACTTGTTAGATCTGGGTATGGTAGCCGGTACTTCCCAAAAGTCTCTTCTATATGGCAGTAAGAAGGTATAGGTCAGGAAAGGGTAAAGGGAAGCAGCGCCTTCTAGGTGTCCTCAAACTCTTATGGTGGTGAATCAGTATGGAAAATATCAGGACAGAAAACAGAATATAGTGCATTACATTCCATAGTGTCAGCATTACAAGTGGATCCAGTACGCAGTACTGTGACACACCTAGACACTGAGCAAGAGGAGAACTGGGCCTAAATACTCCTCCTGTGGATCCGATTGGTTGTAACCGGCCTTTGACCCCAAAGGCAATTACCAGGTTGCATGATTGCTGCTCAGCTAAACCCTCCTGTGGATTTGATTGGCCATGTGCTGCTCTACCTTGTCTGTGGCTGCAGATTCACACAGTGCAATCACAGCAGTGGGCAAGTTAGGTTGAGTGTCAGTTGGTTGAGTGTCAGAATATAGTGCATGGGGGAAAGGTAAGGGATGGGGGAAAGGCTGCAAGGAGACATACACTGAGACACTAAGGGACATTGGGAGACATTATGACACAGACACATGGGGACACAGTGTCCTCTTGTCTCCCAGTGTCCCCATGTCTCCCAGTGTCCCCATGTCTCCCAGCCAGTGTCCCTGGTGTCTCAGTGGACCCCAAAAGTAATTACCAGGTTTGCATGTGCATGATTGCTGCTTGGCACAACTTTTCCTGTCAGGACGGTAATGTTGCTCGGCACAACTTTTCCTGTCAGGACAGTAATTGCCAAGAACCACATTTTTATGTGCGGATGAATACTTTACATATAGGTGGTGAGGTAAAATAAGAGAAATGCCACTTACAATTTTCTGGAGCTTATGTTCAGCTCCAGATATATGCGTCTGGGAGGTATGATCCCTGCCTATGGATATGTCGCTCAGCTTGGTTCCTTGTAGAGCGTCAGAGTGTCGAGCATTCAGGGGTATTTCCCTCAAAATTGCAGTGTCACAGATATTCACCAAATACATAAAATGAGAATAAAAACAGAAAAATAGTGCTCTCTGTTAATAATAGATAAAATCAATAACATAAAAACACTAATGCGTTTCACCCAAAGGGGCGTTAGCAAAGTGTTGAGTGAAACACATTAGTGTTTTTATGTTATTGGTTTTATTAACTTTTTTTTAAATAAAACTATTTTTTTACCTCACCTGGACCTTCCTGATTTTGTCCCTGAAGATTTTATCCAGAGGAGCCACACTTTCTAACTCCTTGGTGGGGAGGAAACCACCTAAACTGCACAGGATTAAGCAAAAACCTAATTTTTTGCTCTCCTTTTGTGAGTATAACAACAAAACATAACAACAAAACAGAGAGCACTATTTTTCATTTTTTATTCTCATTTAATGTATTTGGTGAATATCTGTGACACTGCAATTTGAAGGAAAATACCCATAAACGCTCGACACTCTGAAGCTTGACCCTGACCTACCATCTACAAGGAACCAAGCTGAGCGTCATATCCACAGGCGGGGATCATACCACCCAGGCACATATATCTGAACATAAGCTCCAGAAAATTGTAAGTGGCATTTCTCTTATTTTACCTCACCACCTATAGCATATACTACACTATATTCTGTTTTCTGTCCTCATAGTTTCCATACTGACTCACCACCATACGAGTTTGAGGACACCCAGAAGGTGCTGCTTCCCTGCACCCAGAAGGCGCTGCTTGTCCTGATTTAGCTTTAAATATTTACACAATAGAACAATTGGAACCACAATCAATTCTGTAAAGAGTTTTACAATGTTTTTTTCTGCTGGATATTGAAATCCTTTTATATGACTTGTAGCCTTTCACAATAATACAAAAATCTAGTTTCCTTGGGGATTTTTCTGTCACAGTTGCGAGGGCTCTGTTGAGTGAACAGTTCAATGCTTTGTATTGAATTAACTGTAAAAGTCAGTTACATAAAGCAGGTAGAACTCTAGAAAAGTTAAAACCAACGTTACATAGTGACATAGCTAAAAAGAGACTTGCGTCCATCAAGTTCAGCCTTCCTCACATGTTTTTGCTGTTGATCCAAAAGAAGGCAAAAAACCCAGTCTGTAGCGCTTCCAATTTTGCAACAAACTAGGAAAAAATTATTTCTTGACTCCAAAATAACAGTCAGATGTGTCCTTGGATCAAGCAGCTATTACCCCACTAATTAGAAATTATATCCCTGTATGTTATGTTTTTGCAAGTATTTATCCAAGGTTCTCCAAGTTACTTATAAAAGTACTGAATGAATATTTTGTAAAACACATAACCTCTCAAAAACCTCTCAAGAAGACTGTAAACATTTTGATAAGAAATGGGAAATTGAGGATTTTATTACATAATACTCTAAGTGCAGTGCACTTTTCCACTTTACTTCTGTACCATTTTTCATATGTTTATAATTTCTAGTTTTGTGATTGTTTTTCAATTTTACTGTGCGTAAGTTTTGAAGCTTTTTTGTCCCATCATATTATTCTTCACACAGATAAAGCGTTTTGTCTATTCTCTAATATTATACATGTCACAAGTGATTTAGGTAACTGAAATGCAGGGCCGCCATCAGGGGGTGACAACCATAACGGTTGTCACGGGCCCAGCTGCCCGGGCCCCACATGTAGCGGCAGAACTGCTGCCGGTGCAGTTGCAACGGGGCCCGCACACTGATGGTGCCTATCGGGTGGCCCGTGCACTTAGGGCCACTCGATGGGCCCTATATCTTCAGGGGCCCGGTCAACGCTGTGGCCGTGGTATAGCGCGACCGGGCCCCTTTAAAAAAAAAAAAACGTAGCCACAGCAAGTGCTGCTGGGAGGAAGTGGTCACTTCCTCCCATCTTACTCCGCACAGGAGGACCGCAAGCCAGGCAGTGAGGCAGAGCCATGCTAACTCCTATCAGCCCCAGCCACCCTCCTGCAAAGAAAAGGTAAGAAGGTAGAAATGGGAGGGTGGCTGGAAAATGAGCTGTGTGTGTGTGTGTATGTCTGTATATATGTCTGTATGTCTGTCAGTATGTATGTTATCATGTATGTCATTATGAATGTATGTCTGTATGTATGCATGTATCAATGTATGTCATTATGTATGTCTGTATATATGTCTCAGTATGTATGTATGCAAGTATCAATGTATGTCTGTATGTATGTATTTATATATGTATGCATGTATGTATGTATATATGTATGCATGTATGTCTGTCTGTATGTATGTATATATGTATGTATGTATATATGAAGGTATGTCTGTATGTGTGATAGAATTTATCTTGATTCCAAGGCTCAAGCTTATAGGTGTCATATAATGATATCCTATATTAAAATTGGCTAACTTGGACTCAGGAAATGCTTGATGCTTAAACAACACTTAAGACCATATATGTCTAAGTTCCGTGAGCAGAGAGCCCCCACCTAAGATGTCTCTGCTCTAATCATTTTGTTCTCTCATACCTTGAAACTTATTTGTTATGGGTACATGACGCTCATCCCTATGTCTTATCTGTATTTTCTTCCTATTACTGTTTTAAGAGTATTTGCACGTAAGCACTTACTTTTTAATGTATAAAACCCAGCTGATGAATAAAACGTCAGAGGCTTATTTTGAATACCAACAGGTGTCTGGTGTCTAATTCTCGCTTCTCCAAGTGCACTTGTAACAACAATTTGGGCTTCCTCTGAATATAACAAAGATCAACATTTCTGATCCACAACAATTTGGTGCCGAAACCCGGGATCTGACGGTCGAGAGACTCGGACACTAGCGTACAGGTGGACGTCCCTCTGACAGTGAAATCAGCTGTACAGGAAGGTAAGAAAAACTTTTTTCTACCTTTATCAATTTCGCTCTCAGATCCACGTCCTACTAGTCTGTCTGGGTAAAGAACGACTTAAAAACGTCTGATCTAAAGAACTTGTTTTCTGTGGTATTATGGTTATATTCAGTTGGAGGTTGTGTTATGTCTTGTGAAAGGAATCTTGAGATAGTGGAATATAACTGTGGGTTGTAAGTTATTTTTATTGTTTGCCTTGTCATTTGTTTTATAATTTGAGTTAGAATCCTCCAAGGGCAGATCTCCTGATCTGTGTTTAGAAGACAAAACTGTGAAAATTCCACTGCAGCGGTCCTAAGTGTTTAAATACACTGTTTTTGTACAGTTTGTCTTGTGTAAGGAAGTAATTAACCCTTACAAGTTTTAAGATGGGTAGCTCTGAAAGTACCCAAGGGGGATTTACGGCTTTGACTATTGTCAAGCATCACAAAGGACAAGGAGCAATTAAGAATGTTAAGAGGTTACTTAAGAAAGCTGGCATGCCCTCAGAAGGCACTCTAGACCCACATATATGGAGTGAATTTATGGCAAATTACAGAGGTTGGTTAGAAGATAATGACTTAGTAGAAGTCGCACAAAAATGGCATGATACTGCTGTTGAATTAACTAAATGTGGTTGTAGAGAAACCACCAGGAAAGGTGTACCATATTATCAATGTTTTGGACCTCTAGGGTCCCAGAGTAGGCAAGATCCTGGGAAAAATCTTGCAAACCCACCCTTTTACCAGGATACTGCAGGGACTCCTTTGGTCCCAAAAGACAAGGCGATTTCCCTTTTACAGAGATCAAAACCTCTCTTTCCAGTAATATTACGCAGTGGGACTTCATATAGTGTCCCAGTAAGACCTATGGGTTCATTAGAGCAGGAAGGTAGTCCAGACTTAAAGGAACCCCTAGTTGCCCCCACAGATACCCCAGTGGGGCCATTAGCTCCACAATTTTCTACTCCCATGATACCCAAAGTTGAGAGTGTATACCATGAGCACAGACAGCCGAGCTCAGGTATTCAATACTGGGAAGAATATAAGCCCTGGACACCCAGTGAACAACTGGCAATAATACAGCAGCTGCCAGATGTTGAAAAGGCCCCCTTAGCTCTAGTCCAGTCTCTATCCACAATTCAAGCTACTTACCAGTGTACTTGGATGGATTTAAAACAGATTGTGGCACTAAAAGCTGGTCCCATTTTGGCTAGAATAATTGCTAAATATACAGATGCCCATGAAGATAACCTCAGAAAAAGCAACATGCAAACAGATGAATGGTTTAGAACCAAGTCTGCATCTGGAGCATGCTATGTCACTGCAATGAGAGAATGGGCTAAGGTAAAGACAGAGGAACTAGCCCATAAATTAGGAGACATACTACAAGGGAAAGATGAATCTGTAGAAACATTCTTCACCAGACTACAAATGGCTTGGGAGGCATTGGGTTACACTGATGTTGTAACCACTTCGACCAGACTGCTTATTAACTGCTTCATGGATGGTATCCACATACCCATAAGGACTGGTCTCCAAAATGCTAGACCTGAGTGGAGAAGTTTAACCTATGGTGATCTGGTGAAGGTGGCTAGGGGAGTGGAAGCTAATCTAAATACTAGAAAGAGGAGCACACCTCTAATGGCTGTAACTGTCCCTAGAGCTGATGGGGACAGAAGGCAGGTAGACTGCTGGAATTGTGGCAGGAAAGGACACATTAAACGTAACTGCAGGTGTCCTCCTAAAAATAGAAAACCCCAAGATTCTAATGATAACTCCCATGACAGCCAACCACCACCACCACCTCCCCCCCCCAATAGGAAATTGGCAAACCAGTGTCCCTACATATCATCAATATCCCTGACTCTGCAGGACCCTCACCCATTATCAATGTTACACTGCCTGGGGACCGAATAGTCCCTTTCCTGTTGGACACTGGCGCTGCTAAATCAATGTTACAGGAAAAATATGTATTCCCGTATGAGAAATCTAATGATGTATTATCATGTGTAGGGGTAGATGGTATTGAAAATGACATTCCCTTGACCCACAAGTTGAAATTGAAGCTACATGACTCTACTGCCCTTGTAACAAGGCTACTTGTCAGCCCTCATGCCCCTGCTAATCTACTAGGCAGTGATATACTGTCTGCTCTTAGTGCAAATATCCAGTATAGCCCCACTGGAAAAGTAACATTGTCTGTGCCTTTAGAGGACAAACAAATGATATCTCTTTCAAATGTTCTGGCAACTCTCACTATGCCCAGCCATGTGCCAGAACCTACCATTGACTTGTCCTCAGTCCCTGATTCCTTATGGGCTACAGGGAAGACAGATACAGGCAGACTCTCTGTGCCCCCAGTCAAAGTGAATCTCCTGCCCGGAGCCAAACCTCCCTATCAAAAACAATACCCCCTAAGCCCAGCACAGGAAGATGCTATTTCGCAATCTGTGCAAGAGTTTCTGCAGGCAGGGGTAGTTGTCCAGACCACCTCCCCTTGTAACACACCATTGTACCCAATTAAGAAAAAGCAAGAGAAAGGGAAACCTGTGGTCTACCGTATGGTACATGATTTGAGGGCAATTAATGCTGTAACTGAACTCATTGCCCCTAATGTTCCCAACCCACACACCTTGTTGGCACAAATACCACCTTCCTCTAAGGTATTTACTGTTATTGACTTGGCAAATGCATTTTTCAGTGTCCCCCTGGCTCCCGACAGTCAGTTTTTATTTGCATTTACACATAAACACAAGCAGTACACTTGGACAGTATTGCCACAGGGTGCACAAAACTCACCCACTATGTACAGCATGGCTATGGCCCAGATTCTTGAAGAATGGCAAAGGCCAAATAACGTAATTTTATTACAGTATATCGATGACCTACTCCTATGTTGCGATAGTATGGAATCTTGTATTGTAAACACTCTTTCCTTACTAAAATTCCTAGAAAAAGCAGGCTGTAAAGCAACAAAAACGAAACTGCAAGCATGTGTAGAGAAAGTTATTTTCCTAGGACATTGCATTTCCCAGGGCATAAAACATCTCACGGAAAGTAGAAAAACTGCAGTTCAAAATATTAGACCCCCCCGCAGTTTAGCCCAGGTTCGTACTTTCCTCGGTTTGATTTCTTACTGCCGCCCTTGGCTGCGTTCCGTAGCTATCTACATGCAACCACTGTATGATTGTCTTGCCAACGAAAACAAACCATTTAAATTAACCCATGCGGCAGAAAATGCCTTCTATACACTTAAGATACTGGTAACGTCAGCTCCGGCACTGGGTCTCCCAGATTACAGAAAGAATTTTAACCTGTTCTGTACTGAGCAATCAGGTTATGCTACATCTGTCCTTACACAGGATCATGGTGGTAAACAAAGACCAATAGCATACTACTCCACCAGATTGGACCCTGTTGCCAGGGGTGCCCCCTCATGTGTTAGGGCAGTGGCGGCTGTTACTGCCCTCCTGGACAAAGCCACTGATATTGTTCTAGATAATCCTGTGATCATATACACACCGCATGATATCAACAGCATACTCTCACAAGTTCAACCAAAACACATACATACTGCAAGGCATCTCAGAATGCAATGTGCCTTGCTTATGCCACCTAATGTTACTCTTAAAAGGTGTATGGTGTTAAATCCATCTACATTGCTTCCCCTGGATTTAAAAGAGGGGAGTGGGGATAGTGTGAATGGTTGTACTTCTGATCTTTTTGTAAATTCACTTTCACCAGATGAGTTAGCTGATGCCCAGGTACCCCATGATTGTGCAGCACTAATGGCACAAGAGACAGCAGGTTTTTTGCATGTATTTGATTCTCCATTATCTAATGCAGATTTTGAGTTTTTTGTAGATGGTTCCAGATATGCTGATGAGAAGGGTAATTTCCACACTGGATATGCTGTAGTCTCTGCACATGAGGTAATAAAAGCTGAACCACTCGCTCCTCACTGCTCTGCACAGGAGGCAGAGCTGAAGGCACTCGCTGAAGCGTGTAAAATGGCTTCTGGTAAGACTGCTAATATTTATACAGACTCTCGCTATGCTTTTGGTATAGCCCATGATTTTGGCCCTATATGGCGGGCTCGTGATTTTCTCACCTCAGCAGGAACTCCAATCAAGAATTCTGAAGCCGTGAGTGCACTTATGGACGCTATCCTGCTACCCACTCAAGTAGGCATCATCAAGGTGGCAGCTCACGTGAAGATCACAGATGAAATCTCAAGAGGAAACCACAAAGCAGACGAAGCTGCCAAGCAAGCAGCAATCAAAGTTCATCCCTCTACAGGTAATACCTTTCTACAAGTTGTTCTTACAGATGACGCCATTGACTACAATATACTGTTGAGCTTACAAAGACAGGCAAGCAAGGAAGAACATGACCTCTGGAGGAAACAAGATGCAGAACCTGATGATGACAGAATGTGGAGGAAAGGTAAAAGACTGTGTTTACCACGAGTGTTGTACCCCATGATGGCCCAGATTGCCCATGGACCTACACATCTATCCAAGATGCACATGAACAGCATAGTAAACACCCATTGGGTAGCACCCGGATTTACTGTTGTAGCAGCTAAACACACCCAAGCTTGCATGATTTGTGCTAGAAACAATCCAGGACAAGCTGTGAAAACACCAAGTAAGCACACACCAAGGCCACTTTACCCGTTTCAAAGACTGCAAATAGACTATATTCAACTACCTAAGGTAGGAGTGTATGAATATGTGTTGGTGTGCATTGATCTCTTTTCAGGTTGGCCTGAGGCCTACCCAGTGTCGAAAGCCACAACGAAGGTCACAGCAAGTAAGCTTCTGAAGGAACTGGTATGTAGATATGGAGTACCTGAAGTGATTGAAAGTGACAGAGGTAGCCATTTCACTGGGGAAATAATGCAAGAAATTATGAAAGCCCTAGGGATCAGTCAGGCCTTCCACACCCCCTATCACCCCCAGAGTAGTGGGAAAGTAGAAAGGGCAAATGGCACCTTAAAGAACAAGATTGCAAAAGCCATGCAAGACACAGGAAAGCCCTGGACTGAATGCCTTCCCCTAGCACTCTTTTCTATGAGATTCACCCCCAATTCCAGACATGGCTTATCCCCTCTTTTGGTATTGTTTTTGGTATCCCCTTTTGAGATCCTGTTTGGATGTGCCCCAAAGACAGGCCTCTATTTTCCCCAAACACTACAGATGCAGCATGGTAGTATGACTGCCTATGTTCAGGCCCTACACCAAAGATTAGGCAGGGTGCATAAACAAGTCTTTGATTCTATTCCAGATCCAGACTCTGATTCTGCAACTCACAAACTGCAACCTGGTGATTGGGTGGTGATAAAGAGACATGTGAGGAAAGGACTTGAACCACGCTTTGACGGTCCATTCCAAGTGCTCTTGACTACGGCTACCTCAGTGAAACTAGAAGGAAAAGCCACGTGGATACACGCCAGTCACTGTAAACAAGTCACTCCGACTGACCCACCAACATGAAGCTGTTCTTATCCTTTACCATTTTATACTGTGTTCAGATATGCTACTCTGACTTGAGACCAGAAAATAATAATGCATGGCAGGAAAATATATGGTTGCAGATAGCAAAGGCTTTTAATTTAACTTCCTTTTGCCTCAACCCTCTCCTCAGTACTGAAAACGCCATAGAATCTTGTCTTATAGCTGTCCCTACCCCCATCTCACTGTTAAGAAAGTACCTACATACCCAAAGACCCCATAAATCTCTACAACTATATTCTTATGCCTTCAACCCACTCGTAGGCAAGCCTCCTCTAGCCCTGAAGACAATTAATGTGACAGACGCTGAACTATGTTGGTCTTTTTCATGTAATTGTTCAAGAGACCCTAATACTGAATCCCTGTTTTGCCCCACATGGTGGAAAAATACCACGAATTGTAGAGCCCTAAGCACCACTATGAATTGTACCAAAAACCAAGTTATGAGTTACCACTACAATGTCTATCTTCCTAAAGGATGGACTTTCTCCTGTGGAAATATTACTTATGCTTATGTCCCAGGTAACATTACAGGAGGTCCCTGTGCAATCTCTCGCCTAACCATGACCATGTTTTCCAAATCTGACCTGATCACTAAAACCACCCAGCTACACAAACTGCTGAGAGACAGGAGAGACAGGAGAGATGTTAAAAACACCCTTAATGCAGATTGTAACCCAGAAATCACTCTCTTATCTAAAGCCGAATACTCTGCCCTAGCGTACACCTTGGTAGGAGTCCCAGGTTTAGCATTGTATAATACCCGAGTAGTAAATGCTGTAGCCTGTTCCCTTGCAAAAGGTTTAAATGCCACTTCACAGGCCCTAGAAGAGCTACTTATGGACAGCCAGGCAAATAAGAAGGCAATCCTTGAGAATAGAGCAGCCATTGACTACTTACTAATGAAACATGACTTAGGCTGTGAAGCTATAGAAGGTATGTGCTGTTTTAACCTATCTGACCATGGCACTATGATCCATAAACATATAAAAGATTTACATGACTTAGTACAGGAGATCAAACAGGATACTGGCTTCTTTGGGGATTGGGATTGGACATTTGGGCTAGGAACATGGTTGACTTTACTAATTAAGAAGATTTTGTACTTTTTGCTGTTAGCTATATTTGTCATTATGGCTATTTTTCTAACCTTTAGATTTTTTTCATGTCTACTAACCTCTTTATGTAAAAGCAAACCTACTATTGGTCGTACCTTAACTTACATTCCAGATCCAACTTCGAAAAGGTTTTATGATGTTACCTCGCCTAACAAATGAAGGAACTCTCCTCTGCTGATTCTGGTGGTCTCTCAGTCCAAGGGAACCGTGGTGAAGCAATAAATGAAAGTCCCACAGGCTTTGGCTAGCAGGCCTGGATATACCTTGGACATTTGGGTGACCCTTGGATCAAAAGAGGGGATTGTGATAGAATTTATCTTGATTCCAAGGCTCAAGCTTATAGGTGTCATATAATGATATCCTATATTAAAATTGGCTAACTTGGACTCAGGAAATGCTTGATGCTTAAACAACACTTAAGACCATATATGTCTAAGTTCCGTGAGCAGAGAGCCCCCACCTAAGATGTCTCTGCTCTAATCATTTTGTTCTCTCATACCTTGAAACTTATTTGTTATGGGTACATGACGCTCATCCCTATGTCTTATCTGTATTTTCTTCCTATTACTGTTTTAAGAGTATTTGCACGTAAGCACTTACTTTTTAATGTATAAAACCCAGCTGATGAATAAAACGTCAGAGGCTTATTTTGAATACCAACAGGTGTCTGGTGTCTAATTCTCGCTTCTCCAAGTGCACTTGTAACAACAATTTGGGCTTCCTCTGAATATAACAAAGATCAACATTTCTGATCCACAACAGTATGTATGCCAGTATCAATGTATGTCTGTATGTCATTATGTATGTATATATGTATGTCTGTATGTCAGTATGAATGTATGTTTGCATATCATTATAAACGTATGTATGTGTGCATGGATGTCTGTATGCATGTATGTCAGTATGTATGTATGTCTGTCAGTATGTCTCTATATATCCATGTTTGTCAGTCTGAATGTATGTATGTCTGTATGCCATTATGAATGTATGTGTGTATGGATGTCAGTGTCTGTATGTCTGTCAGTATGTCTGTATGTATGAATGTATGTATGTCTGTTTGTATATATGTATGTATGTGTGTATGTCAGTGTGTATGTATGTATGTGTCTATGTCCTCATGCATGTGTGTCTGTATGTATGTTAGTATGTGTCTGTCTGTCACTATGTATGCCTGTGTGTCTGTATATGTGTGTGTATGTCTCAGTATGTGTGTCCGTATGTATGCCTGTATGCGTGTATGTCTGTTTCAGTATGTGTGTCTGTTAGTATGTATCTGTGTCCTTTTGTATCAGTGTGTGTGTTTGTGCCTGTGTGTGTATTCTTGTGGGCGGTATTTGGAGGCGGACCCTGTCTGCGGTATTTGGAGGCGGGCCCCAGGGGGCCCAGACCCTGAGCTGAGTTAGGGGCCCCAAAATGTCTGGTGGCGGCCCTGCTGAAATGCAAGACAATTTGAGCGAAAACATACAGAGGAGGAGAGAAATGAAACAATGTTGTTATTCCTCCTTCTCATTAGCAATATGTGCCCTGTCTATGCCTGGAATTAATTAGGTTGTGAAGTAATTTGCTAAATCTTTAGCAAATGCAAAAGAAAATAGAGCATCACAATTGTAAACGCACGTTTTAGATGCTGTTCAATGTTTTATATAATACTGTAATTTCCAGTGAAGTGTCTTCACCTTTATTCACAAGCTAGCAACATTACAGGTATGCTAGTTTACATAATAATAAACTGGATGAACAGCATGTTTAACAACTTTACTAAAGTATTTTTAGTTAAAAAAAGAAAGTAGTGTAGCAGGAGTTTGAAACATGAAATCCATAGCTAGCGATAGGATGTACAGAGATATAAAACAATTACATTTGTATATATTCACAAAGTTATAATTTATTATGTGTTCATCATTTATAGACAAACTGGGGTGAAGGGTGAAAGGCATTTGAGGCTATATGGCTGGATAAGTCACAGTCAATACGTAATACGTATGACCAAAATCAATACCTAAAAATGGCCAAACACACTATTTATGCATATTGGTAATAAATCTGATTGCATTTATAGCAATGCCAGAAGAATGTAAAAATAAATGCAAGGCTCCCCTGTACCTTTCAACAGGTGTTATACATGTTCTAAAGGTGTTATAAATCGATGTTTCGACCCTTCAAGAAAAAGACCCGCCAGGGTCTGTAAATACATTATTATCATGGAAATATATTAGAAACAAAATCAGGGCCGGACTGGCCCACCGGGATACCGGGAAATTTCCCGGTGGGCCGCGGCACCTGGGGCCGGTCTGACAGCTCCTGTGATCCCGGCGGCCGTGTGTGAGCTGTGCGGCCGCACATAGCCCCATGGGAGCAGGGGGAGCCAGGCGGCCGGCTCACACATGGCCGCCCGGGATCATTTAAAAAAAAAAAAAAAAAATTTGCGGCGGGGGCGGAGCTTACTGTGCGGCGGGGGCGGGGCTTAGCGTGCGCCGGAGGCGGAGCTTACTGTGCGGCGGGGCCCGGCTATTTGCAGCATGGGAAGCAGGAAGGAGTCCCTGCTTCCCTAACAACAAGCCTCCAGGACCTCCAAGCAGGAGGTAAGAAGGAGGTCAGTGTGTCTGTGTGAGTGTGTGACTGTCTGTGAGTGTGTGACTGTGTGTGTGTGTGACTGTGACTGACTGTGTGTGTGTGACTGTGTATGTGTGTGTGTGTGACTGTGTGTGTGTGTGTGTGTGTGTGTGTGACTGACTGTCTGTGTGTGACTGACTGTCTGTGTGTGACTGTCTGTCTGTGTGTGTGACTGACTGTGTGTGACTGACTGTGTGTGACTGTCTGTCTGTGTGTGACTGTCTGTCTGTGTGTGACTGTCTGTCTGTGTGTGACTGTCTGTGTGTGACTGACTGACTGTCTGTGTGTGTGTGTGACTGACTGTCTGTGTGTGTGACTGACTGACTGTCTGTGTGTGTGTGAGACTGACTGTCTGTGTGTGTCTGTCTGTGTGTGTGTGAGACTGTCTGTGTGTGTGTGAGACTGACTGTGTGTGTGTTTGAGACTGACTGTCTGTGTGTGTGTGTGACTGACTGTCTGTGTGTGACTGTGTGTGTGTGTCTGTCTGCCTGTGTATGTTACTGTCTGTGTGTGACTGTGTGTCAGTGAGCGTGTGTGTCAGTGAGCGTGTGTGTCAGTGAGCGTGTCTGTAGTGACCATATGTGTCAGTGAGCTTGTCTGTAGTGAGCGTGTGTGTCAGTGAGCTTGTCTGTAGTGACCATATGTGTCAGTGAGCTTGTCTGTAGTGAGCATGTGTGTCAGTGAGCTTGTCTGTAGTGAGCATGTGTGTGTCAGTGAGCTTGTCTGTAATGAATCTGTGTTAGTGAGCTCTTCTGTAGGGAGCATGTGTGTGTCAATGGGCTTGTCTGTAGGGAGAGTGTGCGCATCAGTGAGCTTGTCTGTAGTGAGCGTGTGTGTGTGACAGTGAGCTTGTCTGTAGTGAGCGTGTGTGTGTGACAGTGAGCTTGTCTGTAGTAAGCTTGTGTGTGTGTCAGAGTTTGTCTGTCCTAAATTTATGTGTCTGCCAGTAACCTTGTCTGTGTGTGTCATTGAGCCTGTCTGTCAATGAGCCTATTTGTGTGCATCAGTAAGATTGTCTGTGTCTGTGTGTGAGTATGCTTTACTGTATAATTTAATTACCCTGAAAGGACTAATATTTTGAATTAGAAGAATAAATGTATCATATATATATATATATATATATACACATACATATATACACATACATATATACACATACATATATACACACACACATACATATACATATATACACACACACATACACACACATACATTAAAGGACCACTTTAGGCACCCAGACCACTTCAGCTTAATGAAGTGGTCTGGGTGCCTGGTCCAGTTAGGGTTAACCCATTTTTTCATAAACATAGCAGTTTCAGAGTGCTATGTTTATGAATGGGTTAAGCCTTCCCCTATTTCCTCTAGTGGCTGTCTCATTGACAGCCACTAGAGGCGCTTGCGTGCTTCTCACTGTGATTTTCACAGTGAGAGCACGCCAGCGTCCATAGGAAAGCATTGATAATGCTTTCCTATGTGACCGGCTGAATGCGCGCGCAGCTCTTGCCGCGCGTGCGCATTCAGCCGACGGGGAGGAGAGAAGGAGGATCGGAGGAGGAGAGCTCCCCGCCCAGCGCTGGAAAAAGGTAAGTTTTTACCCCTTTCACCCTTCCAGAGCCGGGCGGGAGGGGGACCCTGAGGGTGGGGGCACCCTCAGGGCACTATAGTGGTCCTTTAATATATAACACCCTACATAGCACAATGACTTATGGGGCTGGCATAGATTTTTTTCCAGGGCTGCTTCGTATCCCCAGTCCGGCCCTGAACAAAATGAGTTTGAAAACAACCCAAAAACAATATTATGCTTTGCCAAATACATAAAATGAGAAAATACATAAAATGAGAAAAAGACCCGCCAGGGTCGAAACGTCGTTTAGGACATAACGTTGATTTACATAAAGCACATTGAAAAAGACCGCTGAGTGCACCTCCTTGCTTTAAGTTTATATATATATATACACACACACACACATACATAGACAGGGCTCGACAAATCCCAGGCGCCAGGTTCCCATGGCGACTAGACGTTTCACCCTGGTCCCTGGCTTTTGTCAGCCCTTTGCTAAGGAAACATTAAAGTCGACCGACCACAGGAAGCATGGAGTCAGCACACGAGGGAGCAGTAACCTTCCTGCAGCTCCTCTCTGATCCCTTGCACGCTGTTTACTGACATGACGTCACTTTGGCCCCAGCATCACAACAGAGCGCGCTTAGGGGAACAGAAAGAAACTGCAGGAAGATTGAGAGGAGGCACTGGATGCCAGGGAAAGATCCACTCAGCTCTCCCAAAGGTAGGGAGGCTGGGTGGATTTAAATTAAAATAAAAATAGCAATTTTTGAGTGTGTGAGTGTCACGTCCTCCTAGCCTCCATACAGCGTGGCAGCATCCGATCGCTGCAGTCACGCTGTTAATATAATAAAAAACATACCTAAGGCAAGTCAGCTTGCCATTTAGCAGCCTCGTGGAGCGATCCCCGACCGGTACGGCGTTCTAATGAATGCTGGAAGCTGCGGTTCCACGAAACTATATAGCCCCTCCTATTTAAACTCAAAATAGAATTTGGTCAGTGCCCTGTTGTGGTTTCCACTAGTTGGTTAACAGAGAGTGCGTTCCTATTTTAGTTCTTTCTGGTATTTGACTTTGGCTTGTATTTTGACTTCCCCGTATTTTTGGTATCCTTGACTTTTGGCTTGTTTTCGCGTTTTGTCTCTTTCTGTGTCCCTGACCTCGGCTAGTATTTTGACCATTCTTTATTTACGTTAAGTCTGGCCATTCTAAGGCCCGGTATACGTTCTTTGTTCATTGTGTATTACATAATTCTGCATGTTGGGTCATATAGTAATCATGACAGTGAGAAAATGTGTGTGTGTGTGTGTGTCTCAGTGTGTGTGTATGTGTCTCAGTGTGTGTGTGTCTCAGTGTGTGTGTGTGCCTCAGTCAGTGTGTTTCTCAGTCACAGAATGTTTGCCTGTCAGAATGTGTGTACGTCTGTCAGTGTGTGTCTCAGTCAGAGATTGGGGGCGGAGTTTGCATACAGGGAGGCGATCTTCCATGCAGGGGCAGAGCTTGTGTGCCGAGTATGGTGCATCAGGGCCCAATCAGCATTGAAGATTGAAGATTAGAACTCTCTACACTCTCTTAGAAATTGAACTAATTACTTTGTTATATATAATCTAATGTAAGTTATTTTGTTTCTTCATTTTGAAAGACTGATCAAAACATTCACAAAAAAAGTAAATCAAGCATCAATAGCTACAAAGATTTGTCTATTTGGTAATTAGATCCTCATTAACGTCAGCATATTTACTCATCAAGGTATGGGCAATGTTGATGGGGCTGTGAATAATTGACACTTATTTTTACATATGATGGATGTGTCCACGAATTGTATCATTATAATATCATACATCATATGATATGATTCATATCACATTGTCTTCTACTACAAGTTACCCATGTGACCCGAGAGTGTCTTTTATCAACACTAACTACTCTGAACTAAAACTAGAAAAACATTGATTGATTGTAACTGACCCATTTGTACAGCTCCAAGAATGCTGATTGACAAACTTTGAAAATAGCTTGTCCCCCTTCCTTCATAGAACCATCTTGAAAATCTGGTTTACCCATATGATGGAAAACAATGCTTGTCATTTGCACGACAAAAATATGCATCATCTAAAGAACTGACAACGCTGGGTTATTTCAATGAACTTGCCTCCGAAGACTACTAGCCCATCTGACTAATGTACCTTCTCTACTACACTTTTATCCACTTATATTTTATTTTGATATTTATTGTGCTTCCTCTTGAAAGTTTGGACAGGTTGAGCATTGACTACTTGTCTTTGCTATTGTCAGTACTTACTGCACTAAAATAAGTCAATTAAACCTTTACTTTGTGCTATTTACAGATTTACATGAGGACTACAGGAAAAACAAAAAAACTAAATCCAGAAGATTACTCAAAAAAATATAAATACCCAAGACTCTAAATAGGAAAAACTGAGGCTTTGGGATATCAATACAAACAATGAAAAGATGTACAAAACACTGACATATTGGAGTAATCAGTTTAATAAACAAGACAATAATGTTCTAGTGTGATGTCTACATGGTTTAATACGTGTCTAGGATTATGTCAGATGGTTTCAGTAGGCAACTGTACCCACAGATAGAAGCATTTGATTGGGGCATTGTGGTGAGCCCATAGTGCTTCTCAATGAGAAGCATTAGATCAGATAAAATGGTCATCAAGCCTGATGAGGTTATTGGAGGTGGACCAGACTGATCAGAAGAGGTTGTGTCAGAGCTGGATTACAGGCTAGATTACGGGTTACGTGGAGGGTTTTTGGAGCAAAAATTAGGGGACCCTGAAATCCAAATAGCCCTAATAACACAAGAGGCTAGCATTTAAAAATTGCTTCCTCCATATAGAATTCCTTTAAATACCTCCATTTATAAAGTAACTTATGAAAAATAAATAAGAAAACAAGAACTGTCATGGAAACATTATGTTAACTCAATCACATCACAGATTTTGCATAAAGGTACCTATTTAGGACCCTTAGGGATAACAAAAAGACTGCATTACAACTTTGTAATGGACAGACAGTAAGACAGATTCCATTTTGACTAATGAAGTCTGTTATAACATTAAAAATAATGCCCTAAAAGATTCAGAACCACTTTGTGTTTTATGACTCTACGAGATGCATTCTACGAGCTATTAAAGCATTGAAGTATAATACTGTAAATACATTATTAACATGGAAATATATTAGAAACAAAATGAGTTTGAAAACAACCCAAAAACAATATTATGCTTTGCCCCAGAGTTGTAAGAAAAAACATTACAGACGTCAACCTGTTTGCATCTTCTCCATGTCGATACGAGATTGGGATTGTATGCTATGCCCACATTGTGATGGAATTGAGAGCTTGCCAATCATCAAATAGAAAAATTTGGGTTATTAATCACTTCAACACAGGAACAGAAGAGTCGATCTGGTACTGTATATGTCAAGTGAAGCCTTTCTTGTTTGGTTGTTTCAGATATATCATATATCCAGTGTGTCTTTAGGGAGTCTGACCTCTTATATCTTTTCTTAGTCAGCAGTCATCCAGTTTGGCGATCTTGTGAATGGTATCATGTTCTAGAGACAATACAGTATGATAATTCCAGGTAAGCTGCTTGTGAGCTTAGACATACGCCAGCAGGATACATACTACGGTCATAGTCACTTCGATAAAAATCCTTCCCCATGCTCATATGTATACCTACCAGCATTTCAAATGGACAAAGAGGGACATTTTCATTTTAGGACTGTTCTATACATTTAAGATGGCTTAATAATAACAATTTATGCAACTGAAATGCAGCTTAGAACAAGAATGATGTATTTTATTTACATAGACTGATTTCTAAACACTCAGATATAACAACAATATGTAGGTCCAAGAAAAGAGGGACATGAGGCTAGAAACAGGGACTGTCCTCCTAAATAAGGGCACCTGGGAGGTATTGAGTTACTTATGTATTGAGTTGCACCCAATGCATTCACTGTCTAGCTATTTGTGCTAGTGAGCATGTATAACAAACCAATTGGCCACTTCGTGTGTACATAGCAGACAGTTTCTCCATCAGGGTAAGTATGTTTTGTATATTGATCCGTACCCTACCATATCCCATTCTACTGAAACAGAGCATCTGTTTATCTAAAAAAAAATGACACACATTTAAAAATATATATATTCTAAGCCTTAGAACCATAAAACCATAACGAGTGTATTAATGGATTCTCTTTTTTAATAAAAAAAAAACACTCAGGGGCCCATAAGCACTACAGCTTATTGTATTGTTTCTGGTGGCAGGGGTGCCCTCCCATTGCAGGTAGTCAAACTGTTTTAGAATGGTTTGACTTCTTACCTTGGGTCAACTGTGCATCTACCACGCCTCCTCTCAACGACCAGGACAACTTGCTTGGTGGCTCTTGTTAGCTTACCTGCGCTAGGCCTGAAGTGCAGAGACAGCTACTTGCTCTCAGCCAATGGGCTAAGCCATGCCAGGATGAGCTCTGACAGAAAGCTTCCAGTTGACTTGGAGTCTGTAGTGGAAGCAGTGAGTTGCCCCAGTGAAATCCAGGTAAAACATCACACTGTTCTAAAACAGTTTGACTACTTTCCTTTGGAATGGTGCTAGGGTACACTTGACACCATAACAACTACAGCACACTATATTAGTTATGGTGCTTGGAGAATACATTTAAAGTTGTCTTGTTCATCTATAGAGTGCTGGGTACCATACGTCATATCCAAGTAAGGCTCATGTATATTATGGGGATCTGTTGCTGTGGGGTCCCCGACAATTTGATATCTAACCTTGCGAAAGATTCATTACCTACATCTCTTCTAAAAAAAAAAAAAAAATTGAAATAAATTTTTTTTTAAATAAAATATTGCTAAAATGGTTTGATGGGTCATCTCTAAAGAAGGGAAACTAATATAGTCCTAGAAAACATCTGTACATTTTGTCTACTAGGCTTTATGCCAAACGTATAACAAGTCTGTAATTTGCAATCAGTAAAACTGATTGAAGTTCAGATACTCACTTACACAATAAGATTTTTTTTGTTAAAAACATTGGTTATAACAAATCATAAACTGACAGCTGCAGTCATATTATGGGTTTATAAAAGCACTGTCATGTTTTAAGGCCTCCACCATAAAAATAGAAGTTATATAAAGAATTCTTCAAAAGTGCAATATGAAGATAATGAGACTAAGGGTGGCATGTACCATTAAATTAAATATTTGTTTGTGTTTAGCATAACTAGCAATTTACTAACTGGAAGTCAAGTTTTTAAAGGACCACTAAAGACACCACACGACTTCATCTCAATGAGTTCCCCTTTATTTTTGCCCCTGTGCAGTGTTCCCCTAAAGGAAAGAATTGGATTGGCTGAGATTATCACTGGGGTGTGGTAACTTTTATTTCACTGTAACCTTCATCAATATGCAAGGCTAGATTTGCATATCAGGTGCCTGAATGGACAGAATTTTAAGGTGTCCCTGCTTGCCCCCTCGCCCCCAAAGAAAAAAAAGAAAATGTAGAAAAAGGGAGTTTAATGAATTTAGAGTGGTCTTTTTTTTGTGACCAGTCTAAGGCACACCTGTGCAATAATCATGCCGTCTAATCAGCATCTTGATATGTGGATTATCTCGACAAAGGAGAAGTGTTAGATCTTTGAGTTCAGCTCATGAAAAATGAGGGCAAAAACAAAAGTGTTGCGTTTACAAATTTGTTCAGTGTGTAAACTGGACATTGCAGGCATAAAAAAAAGCTAAAAAACATATATTCATATTTGACAACTGCGTATGTATATGTGTATTTCTACGTGTAACGTGTAAATGCATGCTGGGTTACAAATATTGTTAGAAGTGGTTAGTGTAAAAGGAGGATTAAGGTTAGAGAGTGGAGAATGTTGGAGTTAGATAACATAGGGCATTTAGTGTTGGGAGGATTAAAAGCTTGAGAGGGGTTATAGTTGTGTTTTAACATGTGGAGAATTACTGTGCTTAGGGGTTAGAGTTAGGTTAAATGTAGCAAGAGTACATGATGTGTTTATTGTTTAAGTTAAACTGAGGATTAAGGTAAAGGATTTTGCTTTAGGTTTAAACTTTGAATGATTACATTTGGGACTAAAGAAAGATTTTGTTTACATTTTGGGTTATAAGTGTTATATGAGTTATAAATAGGCACCCCCCTTACCAGACCTACCTACAGCATTTGCTTACTTTGTGTAAAGTGATATCCGGTCCTGTCAGTGTGCCCTGCACAGCACGAAGAAACATTCACAGGAATCCTGACATGCCAAACCCTTGACTTGACTGCATGGCTGCCATCTTGAATCATCTTATCTCACCTACAAACAAGCACTCTCATGTCACACATAATAATCATAGCTTGGCTTTCTGTAGCCACCCAGTTCACCCACCCCCTCCCAAAAGTGCAATTTCTCTGTAAAAGTTCCAATGGACCATTTCCCGTCTAGGGTCACACAGTTTTAGGTGAGCAAGGGCCGGCTGCCTCACTCCTGCTTTACTAGCAGATACACAGCCTACTTTTCTTGTATATCAGTCAATCCCCTTTTAAGCCCTCCAATTCCTAGTTTATGGCAGTTAAGGAGCAAATAAAAAAATGTAGGCAGAATGTTTATTGTGAATTTCTGTCATACACCATTTAGTTTTACAATTATTTTTGCATAATATTAGTAAATACACTCCATAATGGCGAGACGATTTTGCCTCATGTAGAGCATTTTACAATGCAATGGCAATGGAGGCATGTGGCACCTCACAATATTTCTATGGAACATCCCGAGGTCTCAAAAAAACATTACATAGACACCGCCCCTACTCCTGCAAATTGAGTTTAATACTGACACAGTCTGCTGCAGGTGAAGCCAATGTCGAGGAGCAAGGAGTTTAGCTCATTTTTGCTCAATATTTACAACCATAGTGCACGTCTACTCAGGAACGGACTGACAGTGGCCTGGGCCCACCTGCAGACCGATATATATGCTGATGTAGATGTACCATGCATTTGATTGTATGTGTATGTAAAGTGACTGTATGTTTCTGTGTGTATCTTCACTGTGAGACCTGATGTAAGTATGTCTGTGTGTAGTGTCAGGATATGTGGATTCAGAGTATATTTAAATTCATGTTTTTTTTTAGTTTTTGTTTTTTAAATAGGGTAGTATTTATGTGTGCATGGCAGTATGTATAAGGGTGTGTGTGAATTGTACCAATGTGTTTGCAGGCCTCCAAATTTTGTGTCCTGCATTAAAAACCAGGTGTTAAAAATTTCAAGCCACCTTAAAGGAACACTATAGTGTCAAGAATACAAATGTGTATTTCTGACACTATAGGGTTAAAATAACTGTTTAGGTCCTCGGCCCCACTCACCTGCCCTGTTAAAAAAGGTAATATACTTACCGTTTTTCCAGCACCGGCTGGGGCTCCTCATGGCTGACCCCGCCCCCACTCCGCTTTCTTGGCTGAGATCATTAACCCCTTCAGGACGGAGTCAATAGTACACGTTCTGATCAAAACATAAACAAAAACTGGAATTTGCGCTATATGTCTGTTCAACCGTAATTCACCGCTGTCACATTAAGTGCCCCCACACTTATTGTATATCATTTTGTTCAGGAGAAACAGGGCTTTAATTTATCATTAACTATTCATATATGGAACATAATTTATTATGAATAAAATTTAAAAAAAATGTGACAAAATAAGATTTTTAAATTTGTATTTCCGTCTGACATTTTAGCTGTGAATGTCATAATACTGTTAAGTATCACTGCAAAAAAATGCCCCCCATTAACAAGTTTTATGGTGTTTAGGAAAGTTACATGGTCAAATATAGCACATTACATTTTCAAATTGAAATTTGCCAGATTAGTAATGTTACCTTTGAGACGGTGTGGTAGCCCAGGAATGAGAAATACCCCCATAATGGCATACCATTTGAAAAAGTAGACAACCCAAGGTATTGAAAGTGGGGTATATTTAGTCTTTGTTAGTAGCCACTTAGTCACAAACACTGGCCAAAGTTAGCGTTCATATTTGTTTTTGTGTGAAAAAAGCAAAAAACTAATATTTGGCTACTGTAATCTTTTATGTAATTATATGTATTTATCGATATATATATATATATATATATATATATATTTGCAGTCTTGAAAAAAGTCCCTAGTGGACTGAAACGTCGACACTATGTAATCAACTTTTGAAGCTTGAATAAATGGCACATTTTTGGCAACAGTATCGAGTCCTGTGAGTGCACTTCCAACAAGGTATTTCATATTTTATATTATATATGTAACGTCATTCTAAGTGTATTTTAATACTAATATATGTACTTATATTAACATTAAAATACACGTTGTATGATGTTACATATATATATGTATATATATATATATATTATATATATAATATATATACATATATTATATATGTAAATACATTTCTATTTTATTTTAAAACATGTTTAATAATTTTTTTTTTTACTTTCCCACCCGCAGGGGGACTGTCTGACATTTCAGACAGTCCCCCTGCTGGTAGATCCACATGGGAGCGATCACATGGCCCCCGGGGGCTTCTTTTGCCGGGGGAGGGCTGCCTGGGCTGTTAGGCAGTCCTCCTGAAGCGGAGCGCCGGGAAGGTGAGTATCCCGGGCGCTCTGGGGGCTGCATTACGCCGTTTTATGCCGCCACAACGGCTTTAAAGCCCTTTTAAATGGGAACGGCATAGAACGCCGTAATGGCGTTAACGGGTTAAAATAGATGATCTCAGCCAATCAAATGCTTTTCTATAGGAAAGCACTGGAAGGCTATTGCACATGAGTGACAAAACACCATCCTGCGCCAATCAGTATCTCCACATACAGATGCATTGAATCAATGCTTCTCTATGAGGAGCGTTCACAATGGGCAGCACTGACCCGGGAAGCACCTCTAGAGCCCATATGAGTGACTGCTACTAGATGTGTTCCTGCGCAGTGTTCACATTAAAAAGCCTGCAGGGACAGGCAGTAGACACCAGAACAAATACATTAAGCTGTAGTTTTTCTTGTGACTATAGTGTCCCTTTAACTGCTTGTGCTTTTATTTTATTTTAATTCAATTAGTGGGGGCAGGGGGTATGGGATGTAGTGGTTGCATGGGGTAATAAGGGTTGCAGTGGTTGCAGGGGCTGTAATGGGTGCAGGGGGGTAGGGGCTGTTTCGGGTTCAGGAGTTATAGGGGCTCTAGAGGGTGCCTGTGGGTAGGGGCTGTAATTGGTGCAGGGGGTATATGGGCTCTACAGGGTGCCTGGGGCTAAAGTGAGTGCAGAAGGGTGACGGGCTGTAGGGGGTTCAGAAGGGTGATGGGTTGTAGTGGGTGCAAGAGGGGTAGGGGCTGTAGTGGGTAGAGGACGTGCATGGGGGTAGAAAATGCTAGGTTCAGGGTAAAATACCCAGCAGGGAGTATATGCCCTTGAGGGTGCTTTGGGGAAGAGCCAACAGTGATGCATTTTCTACTACAAGGTTAACAACAAGGTATTTGCCTAGGGCTGCACTTCTAGAGGGGAGGAGCCCAAAATGTTAATTCCCAAGCCCCAGACAAATGCCTTGTTTGCTCGTAGGTTCTGGGGGCTGTCCACCTTACCGAGTGAGTGTGAGTGTAGTCAGTAGTGTCTCTGAGTGTGTAAGTCAGTGTGTATGTCATTTTATGTGTATCTGAGAGTGTGCGTCGTCAAATGAGTTGGGTGTGTCAGTGCGTGGCCCGTCATGGAAAGTGTGTGTTTGTTAAACAGCGTGTGTCAATGACTGTATGTGTGTGCCAATGACTGTGTATGTGTCAGTGAGTGTATATCAGTGCATGTATCAATGAGGGCATGTGTCTGTCAGTCAAAATAATGGCCTTGACATGAATTGGGGGGGCAAATTTTGATTTTGGGGGTGCCCGAATTTAGTTGTGCCTAGGGCAGCACAAATCCAAAATACACCACTGGCTGTAGTGGGTGCAGGGGGTAGGTATTTTAGTGGGTGCAGGGGGTAAGGTGGCTCTAGAGGGTGCCTGGGTGCAGGGGTTGTACTGGGTGTCTGGGAGTAATAGGAGTTGTATTAAGAGCAAGGGTATAGGGAGTGTAGGAGGTTATATGGGCTTTTGTTGTTATGGGGGTTGGAGAGATTGGAGCTGTGAAGGGGCAGTAGAGGGGGGGGAATTAGACACTAAATATTTTTAATTTTATTCAAAAAATGAGGGGGAAAGCATTTTTTGAAAAATGTATCCCCCTCCCTCCCTGAGTCTTACCAATAATTCTTATCCTTGGAGTGGATGCTTTAGATGCTGCTACCTGTAACACAGATCAGGGCAGCTCCGCAGGCATGATGTTACTTCCTGCAGAACCAGCCACACGGAGCTGCCCTGATCAGTGTAACAGCCTGCATTCTCAGTGTGGCTGTGCTGATCTCCTGCTGGCAGAGACTCTGCTCCTGGAGCCTCTGACGATTTCCTTCAGCCGCACAGACAGTCACACTGAGGGGCAGCCTAGTGGGGTCTTTGGGAAGGCCCCTTAGCTGTCCCTCCATTTGCCCAGCAAAGGGGGGCACATTTCTAGCAGTAGGGGCTCGCAGAAGACTGTGCTGGCCCCTTACTGAGTGCACGCTGGCTAGGGAGATTGTTTAACTCCCCAGCTCAGCCATTACTGCACTGCAGCAGGGGCGGGCCACCCAGAGCCTCGGGCCCTCGGTCCATGATTGATTTGCCCGAGTGCTCAGTCCGCCCCTGCTTGTACTTGTTGCATTGTATTTTGACTGAGTGTGATTAAACTGAACAATCATTATTATGACTTCATGACAGCCACTAGAGGCACATCCTCATCCAGAACCGATTGAAACATGGCAGCATTTGATTGGAGGAGTGCGGAGCTTGGACACACATGGATATTTCCAATCCAATTGGAGAAAACCACAAAAGATGTAAGCAGGCATACTGACGTCTTCGAAGGCGGAGCAGACAGCTGTAGCGGAGAAGTCACAACGCTGGAAAAGAGGTAAGTAATCTTTATTAAACTTACATTTTTATCAGCAAAGGGTAATGGGCAGTGCTGACATTGATAGAAGGGAAACTATAGCCTATATAAAGAGTCAGTCAAAGTACAATAACTCTCCATGATTGCCAGGTTTGTGATGCAGACAGTACCCTGCACCAATCCCAATCTCATAGAATAGCTTAGAACCAGGCCTGGACTGGCCATCGGGCAAACCGGGCAAATGCCATAGGCCATGGGCCGAGGCTCACAGGGGAGATCAAGGGATCTTCCCGACCTGCCCCTTTAGGGCTGGTGCTGCCTGACCTCCGGCCAATAGAGGGAGCTCTGTGCGATGGGGAGATCAAAGATCTCTCTCACCAGCCTGTACACTGATGTCAAGGGGTGTAGACCAGATACTTCTTCCACTGGACCACCAGGGAAAATAATTTCTCCCCAGCATCCTCTCCTGCCAAGGATCAAGGTAAGACAGAGTAAACTGTGCAGTTTTTTTTTATAATGAATTAGAAATTAAAGTAGTTTTTTTGCCCCATGTCCCCCTCTCACCCTGCAGTCTGTGCCCCCCCACCTAGAAGCCTCTGTCCCTCCCTCTCACATCTTGCAGCCCCTGCTCCCCTCTCACCCAGCAGCCCTATGACCCCTCTCATACCCACCATCCGCTGTCTCACCCAGCAGCCCCTACCCTCCCACCCAGCAGCCCTGTCCCCACCTCTCACCCAGCAGCCCCCTTCCCCACCTCTCACCCAGCAGCCCTATGACCCCTCTCATACCTACCCATCCGCTAAGTCTCACCCAGCAGCCCCTACCCTCCCACCCAGCACCCTGTCCCCACCTCTCTCACCCAGCAGCCCCCCGTCCCCACCTCTCACACCCAGTAGCATCCCTATGACCCTCCTCATACCCACCATCCTGGGCTGCTCCCACCCAGCAGCTCCCACCTCCCACCCAGCAGCCCTGTCCCCACTCACCCAGCAGCCCCTACCCTCCCACCCAGCAGCCCTGTCCCCACCTCTCACCCAGCAGCCCCCGTCCCCACCTCTCACCCAGCATCCCTATGACCCCTCTCATACCCACCATCCGCTGTCTCACCCAGCAGCTCCTACCCTCCCACCCAGCAGCCCTGTCCCCACCTCTCACCCAGCAGACCCCGTCCCCACCTCTCACCCAGCATCCCTATGTCCCCCATCTCACCCTGCAGCCCCTGTCTCCCCCATTTCACCCAGCAGCTCCATGTCCCCCATATCTCACCCAGCAGCCCCTGCACCCTCTCACCCTGCATCCCCATGTCCCCTCTCATACGCTGCAGCCCTGTCTCTCACTCTCACCCTGCAGCCCCATGTGCCCTCTCACACCTTGCTCTTCTTCTCACCCAGCAGCACCATATCCCCCCTCTTACCTTGCAGCCCCTTATCCCCTCTCATACTTTGCTTCCCCTGTCTCCCCCTCTCACCCAGCAGCCCTATGTCCCCTCTCATACCCGGCATCCGATGTCTCACCCAGCAGCCCCTGACCCTCCACTCAGCAGCCCTGTCCCCACCTCTCACCCAGCAGCCCCATGTCCTCATCTCACCCAGCAGCCATGTCTCCCCCTCTCACCCAGCAGCCCCTGTCTCCCTCACTCACCCAGTAGCCCCTGTATCCCCATCTCACCCATCAGTCCCTGCCCCCCTCTCACCCATCAGCCCAATGTCCCCTCTCATACTCTGCAGCCCCTGTCTCACCCTGCAGTCCCATGTGACCTCTGCATTTCTTCTCACCAGTAGCCCCATGTCCCCCCCTTATACCAGCATCCCCTTATCCCCTCTCATATCCTGCATCCCTGTCTCCCCCTCTCACCCAGCAGCCCCTGCCCTTCCACCCAGCAGCCACTGTCCCCACTTCTCACCCAGAGGCCTTTTCACCCTCATCCAGCAGACCTCCCCCTCTCACCCAGCAGCACCATGTCCCCTCTCACCCAGCAGCCCCATGTCACCTTTCACACCCTGCAACCCCTTTCTCCCTCTCACCCAACAGCCCCATGTCCCCTTGCCACACCCTGCAGCCCCATGTCCCATTCCACACTCTAGATCTATTATTCCGCCCTTACACAACATCCCCTATCGTCTCCCCCTCACATACATTGCCTCTCATCCCCACGCTACACGTGGACTGCTCTGAGGGGTATTAAACAAATATGCCTATTTTGGAGAGGCATGAATGTCATTGTTGATGACACAACATGCACCCTCTTGGGCCATGCTATTCCTAAGGATGCTCTGCCTTGAAATGCCTGGGCTGAATTTTTGTCACAGTCCGGCCCTGCTTAGAACTGCAGCAATTTGTAAACTTGTATAAATATCCAATAGAGTTTTAGTTCATAGCGTCGCACATCCACCTGTTTGTCCTAAACACATTTAATGAATTCATTATAGAGACGCGCAATGCCAAATAAATGAAAGGCCCTTACAGTGCAGTAAAAATGCTCTGGAACTTATTCACTAAATAGTTTGTTGTACCTAGTGGATTACCAAATTGATAAATTAAGGCTAAATTATCTGTATTTGGGTAAAAAATTATATTTGCACAATTACAGATTTTTTTCCAACTCTGTAATATGGTCCATTTTTATGTCACGTCAGTTAGGCCACTTACCACGACTTGCTATTTAGTGAATAGCCCTTTTTCAATGTATATTTTTTTTCTGTGCCTGTTAGTCTTTATGAATTAAAATTGGATATTATGTCTCCCAATATTTATATGTTTAATAAGAGTCTGTTGCTAAGAACATTATAAAAAAAATCCTTCTATCCTCTATATTACTTGTCCCTATTGTTTTGGTTTTTTTCATTAATGGTTGTTGCCTGCTTATTTCTCCCTAAATAGAATGTAATATATTTTTATATTTTACTCGATACATAAAGGATATAATAGGATACATTAAGAATGTGTATCCTAGTTGGGAGAACTTCACACTGGAAAATATAATGAACTATTTAAATACTATCCATGGGAATTATATGGTTTTGAGAGTCTATATAAATATTATTCTGACAAGTCTTCCAGTTTCTCCAGGGGACAATTAACTTCCTAAAGGAACACTCCAAGTACCATAACGATTAGAGCACCCTAGTGCCCTGCAATGTGAGTAGCCAAATTATTTGAAGACAGCAGTCAATTACTCTATTGAGAGCTGAAAGCTCCTGCACGGAGCTCCACTCAGGGCCAGCTCATTGTCTGAGAGAGTTAGCTGATCACTCTAGCCAATGAGCTAAGCCCTGCACTGCCAAACTTAGCTCAATGCAGAGAGTTTTCATCTCTCATAGAGGTATTGACCAGCACCTGATGGACCCCTGGACCCCTAAGCTGTTAACCCTCAGCAAACAGTTTGAATACCTACACTGGGTAGTGCCAATGCAATCCTAGTACCATAACCATTATAGTGTGATGTTGTGATTATGGTGCTTGGAGCATTCCTTTAACCCCTTAAGGACCAAACTTCTGGAATAAAAGGGAATCATGACATGTCACACATGTCATGTGTCCTTAAGGGGTTAAAGAGAAACTCCAGACCTCTAAAGCACTTTAGCTAGCTGAAGTGTTTTACATGTTAGGAGTGTATTGTCTTTTTTTTTTTTATTTACAAAAAATTCAGATTTCAATAGAAATTGGCACTTTTATAAATGAACCTGGTTACACCCCCAGGCTGTGGATCAGACAAACGGTCCTGCTACTTCCTGGTTTGGTTATCCCAATGGAGCATTGCAAAGACTTCTCATTGAGCTGCATTGGGAAGTCTGTGATTGGACAGTCACAGAAAGTCTGGGGGGAGAGAGGGAAGGCCTTGCAAAGGCTGTAGGGAAGAAAAACAAGTAATTTTTATATATACGCCCAATGAAAAAGGCATAATTAAATGCATGCAAGTTTCCATTAGGGTATATCTACTAAACAGTATTTTTTATTTTGTTTTGGGCAGTGGAATCTCCCTTTAAGTACTTGTAGCCACTGAAGTCTTGGGTTCCTCATTCTTATAGAGAACCCTAGTTCTGCATTACTTTGGATGGAGAGCACAAGGGAGCTATAAGGGAGATATTTCTTCCCCACTTTAAAAAAAATGGAATACAATCCTTACAGTGGATAGGTATGCAGGAAATTTGTGAATGAATGATGTCTAAGGAATTAATATGGGAACAACTGCACCTTGACTTCTTTACCTGTCTCCTCGTTATCCTTTTATAATAAACATAGTTACATATTTAATATTAGCATACAATTAATGCGGCACTGTCACCGTTTGCAAAGACCCCCGATGATGACATCCATGCTGGTAGTCTGGTGGCTGGGTGGGACAGGGAAAGGTGAGATTTACTTACCTGAACCTGTCTCTCATGGGTGCAACCATTTTCTTCAGACCAGTTTTCTTAACCCCTTAAGGACCAAACTTCTGGAATAAAAGGGAATCATGACATGTCACACATGTCATGTGTCCTTAGGGGGTTAAAGAGTACAGCATTGAGGTCTATGGAGTATCCTGTAAGACCCTACATATTGCTGCAGATGTCACTGGTGATGGCTCAGAGACTGACACTTCTAGATGGCAGTAGCTCCGCCCAGTGTATAAAAGTGTCAGACTCAGGAAAAATACTGAGACAAAGTAGTCTCTAATTTGAATTAAAAAAAATGTTTTCACTGACAAAAATAACAAGGGTTATTTTGCTAATTTGATAATTATATCTTCCATTTAAAAGTCCAATTTAATTTGAACTTAATTGGACAGCCTGTCATCTTTTATGTAACTGTACTCAGTGGCCAAGATAACTAGAGATGGCCCAATGAAAATTAACTTGTATTAAACAGGCCCAAACTACATACATGACCTTAGCCTGGAGACCAACTGTTCTGTTTTAAATTGAGCAAAAGGAACCCATTATTCAACTGTTATGTAATAAGTAAAAAAGTTAATTCAGCGAAAAACCTAAAATAGGTAGTATCAAAGTAGGTACTACTGATACAGTAACCGTGGCATTGTGGGTTATTGAATGGAACATTATAAATATGATGTGAAATTTATAACTAAAAAAGCGCAGATACCTAATGTTTGGTCCCAGGAGTTAATATATTGTGACTTAGACATGGGTAAAACCAATAGCAGAGCTCATTCTCTATCCTATAGCCTCATCAGCTGTCCAGGATGCATGGATCCAATATAATGATTATTAAAATGAATATTTTTAATGTATGGCATTATTATTACTTCATGTAATTTATTATTGCTGCTGTTTTTTTGGATACAATTGGTTCTCATAGATTGGAAGTTTGTTCGAGCAAGGTCTTCAATGCCTGTAAATACTATTAATTGTAAAGAGCTGCAGAATATGCTGTCACTATGTTAATGCTAAAAATAATATTTTTTATTATTACTTTGTAATTTATTACTGATTATCATTACTATTACTTATTGATCTCACGGCCAGTAGATAATATCTCAGGGAAACACAAAGTCATAGTTGGTCTGATATCACAGTGAGCATACCTTACTCAGGTATGCCCTTTTTTAGCCCTACTTAGCCAGTCACTCAGTGAGCTAGCCCTGCTCAGCCAGACACTCGTGAGCTAGCTCCGCTCAGCCAGACTCTCAGATAGCTAGCCCAGATCATAAAGACACGCAGTGAGCTAGCTCCACTCAGCCAGACACTCGGTGAGCTAGCTTAGCTCAGCCAGTCACTCAGATAGCCAGCCCTGCTGAGCCAGACTCTCAGATAGCTAGCCCTACTCAGCCAGACACTCAGCGAGCTAGCCCTGTTCAGCCAGACACTCCGTGAGCTAGCTCCGCTCAGCCAGACTCTCAGATAGCTAGCCCTACTCAGCCAGACACTCAGTGAGCTAGCTCTGCTCAGCTAGACTCTTGGATAGCTAGCTCCGCTCAGCCAAACTCCCAGATAGCTAGCCCAGATCATAAAGACACTCAGTGAGCTATCCCTGCTCAGCCAGACTCTCAGATAGCTAGCCCTACTCAGCCAGACTCTCAGATAGCTAGCCCAGATCATAAAGACACTCAGTGAGCTATCCCTGCTCAGCCAGACTCTCAGATAGCTAGCCCAGATCATAAAGGCACAGTGAGCTAGCCCTGCTCAGCCAGACTCTCAGATAGCTAGCCCTACTCAGCCAGACTCTCAGATAGCTAGCCCTACTCAGCCAGTCTCTCAGAGAGCCAGCCCAGATCATACAGACACTCAGTGAGCTAGCCAGACTCTAGGAGAGCCAGCCCAGATCATACAGACACTCAGTGAGCTAGCCAGACTCTCGGAGAGCCAGCCCAAATCATACAGACACTCAGTGAGCTAGCCAGACTCTCGGAGAGCCAGCCCAGATCATACAGACACTCAGTGAGCTAGCCAGACTCTCGGAGAGCCAGCCCAGATCATACAGACACTCAGTGAGCTAGCCAGACTCTCAGAGAGCCAGCCCAGATGATACAGACACTCAGTGAGCTAGCCAGACTCTCAGAGAGCCAGCCCAGATCATACAGACACTCAGTGAGCTAGCCAGACTCTCAGAGAGCCAGCCCAGATCATACAGACACTCAGTGAGCTAGCCAGACTCTCAGAGAGCCAGCCCAGATGATACAGACACTCAGTGAGCTAGCCAGACTCTCAGAGAGCCAGCCCAGATCATACAGACACTCAGTGAGCTAGCCAGACTCTCAGAGAGCCAGCCCAGATGATACAGACACTCAGTGAGCTAGCCAGACTCCCAGAGAGCCAGGCCAGATCATACAGACACTCAGTGAGCTAGCCAGACTCCCAGAGAGCCAGGCCAGATCATACAGACACTCAGTGAGCTAGCTCCTCTCAGCACACACTCAGAGAGCCAGCCGCTGTCCCTGTGACAGGCTGAGAGTTGCTGGGGGGGAGGGAGGAGTAAGGGACACTCCGTGCACGCGCGCGCGCGCCCTCCCTAGTCCCCCAGCCTGTCCTTGCGCAGGGAGCGCGCGTGCCCGCGGAGCGGCTGTGAGCAGGAGTCGGCGAGCTGCCAGGGCTGGAGCTGTGACCGCAGGCACGCGCAGCGCGCACACGCCCCCCCCCCCTCCAGGGACGGGTGTCTCGGGCTCACTGCCGGACCGGGCAAGTCCCAATGACAAGCAGAGTGTGATATAAAGGCAGCCGGGCTGGCAGCACGGGCACACTGACTGGATACGGCAGCAGGTTAGCCGGGGTGTGGGGGGGATTGTCACAGTGTGTCTGATACATTGCCAGCGTTCTACTCTCCATGGATACATTGTATCATCCTCAGCCTGGCCATTCATCACTGTCCTGGGATAGCAGATGGGACCTGGGGGGCACTGGGGGTAAAGGGAGGGGGGGGGCGGGGGGCTGGCTGGAGGACCATCAGCTCTCCCCATCCTAGCAGGACCCTCCTGCATGACAACCTGTGCTGCTCACAGCTGCTCTGCTCACATTACTGCCAGGAAGCGCTTTATTCCATTAATTCACTTATTGGAAGGCTAGATCTGGCTGGACTGGGCTGGTAAGGTTGTGCTGTAGGCCCTCCTGGCATGAAAATGGTTAATTAATCTGCACCATGGCACCTATCGCTTCTGTTTGTTCCATAAATGCAATTTACTTATAGCTGTGAATCTCATTGCCTCCTATAATCCCCCAATCCCTTCCTTCTCTGTGCACCCCCTGCTATATGTTTACTATAACTTAGTGTCCTGCTATATGTTTATTATAAACTAGTGTCTTGCTATATATTTATTATAACCTAGTGTCCTGCTATATGTTTATTACAAACTAGTGTCCTGCTATATGTTTATTATAACCTAGAGTCCTGCTATATGTTTATTAAAACCCAGTGTCCTGCTATATGTTTATTATAACCTAGTGTCCTGCTATGTTTATTATAACATAGAGTCGTGCTATATGTTTATTATTGCATAGCATTCTGCAATATGTTTATTAAAACATAGTGTCCTGCTATGTTTATTATAACCTAGTGTCCTGCTATGTGTTCATTATTACTTAGCATTCTGCAATATGATTATTATAACCTAGAGTTGTGCTATATGTTTATTATTGCATAGTATCCTGCAATATGTTTATTATAACCTAGTGTCCTGCTATATGTTTATTATAACCTAGTATCGTGCTGTTTTTTATTGCATAGCATTCCGCTATATGTTTCTTAAAACCTAGTGTCCTGCTATGTGTTAATTATTACTTAGCATTCTTCGATATGATTATTATAACCTAGAGTTGTGCTATATGTTTATTATTGCATAGCATCCTGCAATATGTTTATTATGATCTAGTGTCCTGCTATGTTTATTATAACCTAGTATCGTGCTATATGTTCATTATACCCTAGTGTCTTGCTATATGTTTATTATAACATAGTGTCTTGCTATATTGTTCATTATTACTTAGCATTATGCTATATGTTTATTATCGCATAGCATCCTGCAATATGTTTATTATAATCTAGTGTCTTGCAGTATAATTATAACATAGGATCATTTGCTTTGTTTATTGGAACCTAGGATTTGTTGGTGCCAGCAACATATTGCTAAGGCAGAACATGGGTTAATGATGGGAGTTTTTCCTGTTGGATTTTACATTGTGTTATTGACCTGACATAACTTTGTTGATATGTAATGGCAGTTCCCAGACTTGGCTGGCATAAGGTGTTTCTTGCAATAAACAGAAGGCTTTGTATACAAAATAATAGTTCTAATTCTGGGTTCATTGCGTCTATCATTAGACTACTAGTCTGCCTGTTACTGTAACTGTAGGGTCTGCAGTCCTTCTCTATAATAAATGGGTTTCCTCAACATGGTTCTCTTAATTTTACATTATGCATTAACCCAGTGACACTGTGCTACACTAAGCTATACCAGTGACACCTTTGTACCCTAGATATTGGACACCAATTTTGGTAAATGTAATACTGTTTTACCATATACATTATACTGATAGATATATCAATTAGTTTAGGGTTAGTGTACATGTGTCAAGGTAATGTGGAGGTTAATGTTTAGAGTTAGTGTAATGGTTAATGTTTGTGTAGTATAGGGTTTTATGTGTATTGCTAGTGTAGTGTCTAAGGATGAAATGGGCATTAATGTGCAGTGTGTTAGACTAATGTAGGGTTAATGTGTAGTATGGTGTGTTACACTAATGTAGGGGTTAATGTGTAACATAGTGTGTTACAGTGATACGGGTTAATGTGTAATGTAGTGTGTTACACTAATGCAGTGGTCAATGTGTAGAATAGTGTGTTACACTAATGCAGGGGTTAATGTGTAGAATAGTGTGTTACACTAATGTAGGGGTTAGTGTGTAGTGTTACACTAATGTAGGGGTTAGTGTGTAACATAGTGTGTTACACTGGTAGGGGTTAATGTGTTATGTAGTGTGTTACACTAATGTAGGGATTAATGTGTAATGTAGTATGTTAAATTAATGCAGGGGTCAATGTGTAGAATAGTGTGTTTACACTAATGCGGGTCAATGTCTAGAGTAGTGTGTAACACGAATGTAGGGGTTAGTGTGTAGTGTTATACTAATGTAGGGGTTAATGTGTAACGTAGTGTGTTACACTGGTAGGGGTTAATGTGTAATGTTGTGTGTTACACTAATGCAGGGATTAATGTGTAATGTAGTGTGTTATATTAATGCAGGGGTCAATGTGTAGAATAGTGTGTTACACTAATGCTGGGGGTCAATGTCTAGAGTAGTGTGTTACACTAATGTGGGGATAACGTGTAATGTAGTGTGTTACACTACTAGAGGTAGGGTTTAATGTGCAGTGTGTTAAACTAATGTAGGGATTAACGTGTAATGTAATATGTTAGACTAATAGGGGTTAATGTGTAGAATAGTGTGTTACACTAATGTGGGGGTTAATGTGTAATGTAGTGTGTTTGACTAATAGGGGTTAATGTGTAGAATAGTGTGTTACACTAATGTGGGGGTTAATGTGTAATGTAGTGTGTTTGACTAATAGGGGTTAATGTGTAGTGTATTAGGGTAATGTAGGGGTTAATCTGTAGTGTATTATACTAACGTAGGGGTTAATGTGTAGTGTAGTGTATTAGGGTAATGTAGGGGTCAATGTGTAGAGTAGTGTTAGACTAATGTAGGTGTTAATGTGTAGTGTTTAAGTGTAATATAGAGGTTCAAGAGCAGTATTTAGAGTAAGAACATCACTAGAACATATGTTTCTGTACTGCCTGAGACTAGTGGGAGTCACAGTCCAGGGCAGCAGCTATTTCAGCTGCTGTCAATAAGTGAATGTAGTTGCCACTTGTTTGTGTCGCTCACAACAATCTCGGTCTCATCAGCATGTGAATGCCCCATTCTGCCTGAGATTAGGGTCCCCAGTCTGCATGGAGGTGGTCTGGTCATTATTACCTGTGCATTACGGAGAATAATTGCACAGGTGATGTCACTGTCCATGTGTGTCTTTCAAATAATATACACATAATATAAAATATTGAGTAAGCTGTGTGTTCTTTACATTTTTCTCATCTCTAATCATCAATGAAAATGTTAAGAATGTGAGAATGTGTTGACAGGACATGTAAATCACATTGCTTCCCTAGAGATAGGACATATTACATGGTATATGTAAATAACACCAATGCTTAATGCTTAGTGGTTGCTGTTGATGCAGGGCTATCCCTTAATAATTACTATTATTGCCTGGGAATGACTAGCAGATGACTCATTGCATTTAGTATTTCACATAGCACCTGCTAAGTGTCTTTCTTGTGTTTTGATTGTCATTTTGTTATTTTACAGAACATTCACTTAAAGTCTGTTGGGGGGGATACGAAAGCCCCAGGGCATTTTCTACTAGTAAAAGTCAATATGAAAATGTTAAGCTGAGTTTAAGAGTTCAGTGAGATAGACGTATTCTAATCTATTACTGTTAGTAGCACAATATTAGTCTTATAGTAATGGTTACATAATGACATAATAATCATCATAAAAATACAATTAAATATTCAAAAACAAGCAATCAGTGATTTTTTTTCTATTAAGAATACCTTATCAATACATATTTCGCTGTTAGTGTTGTTCCTCTAACAATACTACCAGTACATTTATGTAATATCATAAATTCATAACAGCAGGTTACACATTTTGTGGTTTATTCGCTAAACTGTTTTGAACGTAAAACCAATTTGTAAAATTTAGGTCAAAATAGACTAGCTGAGACTAGAATGTCATTTTTTTTCCCTTTCAAATCAGCTGTCATTAATAAATAAATAAATAAATAAAAATCACTGTTAACGTGTGCGTTGGTTTCATGGTTCATTTAAGCACTAGGCGATTTTTAATGAGACCCACACTGTTGTGCCTAGTATGATAGTTTCCAATTTAATCTGCTAATTTCATTGATACATTGTACCAGCAAATGCATGGATTTGTTGGCGTACTAAATTTAAATTACTCATCTGACAACCATTCAACCTAACTGCAAGAATGATCAGACAGGGTGCGAAATGGGGTATAGTCACGCACAGAATGTCTGTACTACCTCTTGCTGCTGGGCTAAATCTGTAATATATAATATTATTATTATTATTATTAGTTTAAAATTCTCAAACATTTTTATGTTTGTTGGCCATATAGATAGCAGATTGCATAGATAAAATAATTTGAAAGTTAACACAAGGCTCTTATATTTTTGCATAGCAGTGTACCTTTAAATCCTCGCCGGCAGATATTTATTTAAGTCACAGTAAAAACGATGTCCCTCAAGCTCTCTACAGTTATTTCACCACTCCTATGTGTTTCCTGGTGATATTACCTTATTCTTTATTCACTATGGGTTGTGTTACGTTGGCAAATTTAGGCCAGAACAGTCCAGCTTGAATTTTTTATTTTTTTTGTAGCTAATCTGAACTGGAGATTATATTTTCAATTTAGCTGTTGCCATGTTAATTTCGAAAGCTGATTTTTACTCACCACAACTCACAGTTTAGCAAATTACCCCCTTGGTGTTTACTGAATTTAAAAGCTTATCAAGTCTAATTTCTGTACAATTTTTCTCTTATTTTGAACATCAGACAGAAATAAAATGATTTGCTATGTACTGTGGACATACTCATTGACGCACTGCAGTAGTTATGCTACCAGGAGTGCCCTGGCATCCCTATGTAAGTAGTCAAAATGCTCGCTAATGGCTTGACTTCTGACCTAGTGTCTTCCAGGCATGGAGAGTGGGAAGATTCTGCTAGGAGCCTGTGTTAGCTTTCCTGAGCTAACTCCTGCCATGCAGGTCCAATTCATTGATTACGAGCAACAGCTGACCGCCTTCAGCTAATGAGCTAAGCCCTGTATTGCGAAGTTTAGCTCAGGGAGTAAGTTTTCAGCCGGAGAGAGAGTTAGGGAGCGGTGCCCGGACGACCCCAGCAAACAAGCTAGCCACATAGCCACTACAGATCATTGTAATTGTGATGGTTCTTGGAGTGTTCCTTTTAAGAAGCATGCTTTAAATTGAAATTCTGTCACAGAAACTGATGATAGGTTTCCAATAAACATAATTTTTACAGCAGTTTGTCACTTTGATATCCATTTATGCTTATTTGTTAATTATTAATGTCTCAATGCTTTGCAACTCCAGCAACTTTTGAAATTTATATTGAGTGTGTACATATATAGTGTGTGTGTGTCTTTTTTAAAATATTAAATAAATTCAGTAAAATTAGTTGATCTTAGATTAAAGTGGAACTTTTGGGGAATTTAATGAATTTGCAAAGTCCCCTGACGGTGACATCACCGCTAGTAGTCCGTTGGTCGGGAGGGGGGAGTAGCATATAAAGATGAGATTAATTTATCTGAACTGTCCCTCGTGGGTGGGGCCTTCTTGATCCGGCAGCTCCTCTTAAGAGCCGACGTCACTGCTGTGCTCTCAAGCATGCCCTGCGATCCTCCATAGACACAGACAGCTTCCTGATGCCGTCACTGAAGACTCTTAGACTTCGCCCTGAGCCTAAGAAAGTCAGGCTGAGGAGAAATGCACGGACAATGTAGTCCGTACTGTCTCTGTATATATCTTGACTTAACTCTTTGGTGAAATTCTAACACAGTCAAAAGATTCTGTATGAAATACCTATTTTTCCTGAGGGGATGACTGTGTCACTTTAAGCTTTAAATGAGAGTGGAATTCTTACAAAATTAATTAAATTAGCTAAATTGGAGAATTTCTCCAGACCAGTTATTTTAAGTTCAGTTTGGCAATTCGGTTTATAGTTTACTACATTTTGGAATTTAGTAAAAAAAAAAAAACCCTGAAAGTTTATTTTCCAGCAGGTTTGTATAGTATTGTACGTAGACATTGTACAGTTCACTGCACAAGAATAGAGCGAACGTCCATAGTGACATCTTTGTAATGTATCAGCGAGCTCTTTCTCTAGAAAGAGCTTGTTTTCAAACTGCATCACAACAAACCCTCATAATAAAAGGTAGCTTTAACTTCAGAAGATTTCATTATCTCTAGGAAACTACTGTTATTACAAATGTCATTCCCAGGAAATATTGAAGAATATCTATTGCGTTGCTTCCCCCGCCCCCTCCCATTTTAAAATACCAAGGTTATATAATTCTGAATTTCTGGCTACACTGAATAAATTGAATTATTATCCACATTTTTTTCCTGTAATAGTTGTGTTTCAAAACAATTTGTTGTAAGCCTTCGTGACAATATGATATTTCATTTTGGTGTTAAAAATGTAAATTTACTTCAACATGCTGTTGTTTCAATAGATACTTTTCAGAGATTATATACTGGGAGTGCTCAATGTTCTTTATTTATTAAATATATGTTGACATAAATTGGTTTACAGATACTTAAATATATATAGACATAGATGTGATTCTTCTCTAAACTTTCCCAGAAAGAAATATTTTCCAACCTTTAAAAAAATAAAATAAAAAAAATAATATATATATATTAAATCAAGTCTAGTGTAGCCAATCGGTATCCATGATCTTTAGGTATCTGTAAAATAGGTATAATAAAAATAAATAAAATTTGTATGCACTTCAAAAAAACTCATGGCCATAAACAATTGTAAAACCTTTTGTACGGCCAAAATGGTGGATTAAAATTTGTAGGTACTTACCTTGCTGACTTCCTCCTCGTGTAAAATGGCTGTCCTCGTGGTTGGGTATACAATCTTGTTTTCAGAATTCTACGAGTGACATCATAGTGCTCCTAGTAGACATTGTGATGTTCTGCTTTTGTAATTGTTGGGGGAACAGATGCGTGTACACATCGCAGTGGGCTGAGTCAGAGTGTTATTTCTACGTCTGTGACGCAGACTGGCTTAATTACTAAAATCATGTAAATGGTTGAGAATTGAAAGTGAATTTAGAAAGTTATGCTAAAATAGCCAAACTGAAAATATAACTGACTACTTTTTAAATTTTAGGTATTTCAGCCTAAATATATATATTTTTTTCCTTGAATTCCCAACCTTAAGAAAGTATTATATAAAATATATATATATATATATATATATATATTTTTTTTTTTTTAAATTTATTTTATTTTATTTTTTTTGCCAGCAGTTTGGCTTGTATGATTGATTGAAAACATATAACCACCACCTACAAATTGCCTCCATGTTATAACACAATTATCCGAGGTGGCCGAATGGTAGAGCCCCAGCCTTGTTAGTCTCGTGGGCATTGTAGTTACATTTTTTTTTTTTTTTAAATGGTGTTTGAGTTCCACTGTAACTGGTGATCTTCCTTTTGGCCTCCCTGGTCTTAAAGAGACACAGGCACTTTTTACTTTTTAATAAATATTGAATCAATAGAACCATATACTAGATTAAGTTTCAGTCATCTAAGACAAGGCAGGGACCGAAATCACCTAATCTTAATGAAGTGTTTTGGGGATTCAGATGTTGCTCCTGCCGTCTTGAAGATGTAAGCAGCTCCACTGGGAAACGGAATAGTTAATATTTTTGCAGTTTCCATGCCTACTAGTCTATCAGACAGACCACAAGGGCTTTCATCTAAAATAGATTCAATCGTTGAATCTATTTTATGTCCGGTGTGACTATAAAAGTACATTGATACTGGACGCTGGATGTAAGTCACAGAGAAGCATCAGATTGGCGTATTTATTGCTGCACAAGCACCGTATGTCTTCAGGAGATTTGTAATAGTGATTTTATACTATTTTTCTTTAAAAAAAAAAAAAAAAAGGGAGAGCAACAATGGAACATGGTTAAGGAAGATAGAGGACTTAAAACATATAATTTTAAATAGTGTTCCTTTAAAAACCACTGATGTAAGCATATACATATATCAGTTTGGGTGGTCTTTGCTAAAAGTGCAAAGACCGCAAAAGTGACAGTGTTACTTTAAACGATATTATCCGTCCGTGTATAATTTCTCTGTATCCTTTATATTTATGGTTTATCTGTTTAATATATAGCAGTACCTCCAGCCGCATACCATACGATATCTTCTTTATACTGTTCAGAGGTTTGAATACATATTGTACCTTTAATCATAATATAAATAGAAGGTGGGTCCATCAGAACTTCGGTCAGGAGTATAATCTAAATTTTACTGATTTATTTATGCAAAAAATAGGTTTCAGTTATGTTCTTTAACCCCTTAAGGACCAAACTTCTGGAATAAAAGGGAATCATGACATGTCACACATGTCATGTGTCCATAAGGGGTTAAACTTACATTGCTTTTTCCTGGTAACATAGTCTGTTTTGATGTTTAGTTCTGATCCTTTTTTCAAAAAAAAAAAAAAAAAACCACAGCACTTGAGTTAGACTTGAATAACTTGAAAACATACTTGACATGTGGTTGCCCTGCTCCCATTTGCTTTAATTACAAAGATCTTTTTGTCTTTACGTTTGAATTGAAGTGATAGAGAGGTTACTCAGAGTCTTCACAGAGAATCTGATTCTGTCCGTTAAATTGTTACACATCAGTTGGTACTGTTTCCAAACATTAGATATATTTTAGTGTTTGAATGCACTTACCTTTTTTGTCATTTTATGTTAGTGTAATAGTACACGCACTTTAGTTTAAAGGAACACTCTTGGCACCATAGCAGCTTCATCTTAATTTATTTATTACTGGTATTTATAAAGCGCCAACAGATTCTGCAGCGCTGTATAATTAGTGGAGAACATACAATATACACAGACAAATACAAAAGCTAGAGAGGGCCCTGCCTGTAAGGGGAGATCTAGCCATTTAACCCCTTAAGGACACATGACGGAAATATTCTATCATGATTCCCTTTCAAAGTGCTTAGCTAGATAGCCCGTTGAAGTTGTTATGCTGCCTGAAAGTCCAGGATGTCATCTTACTTTAAGGCAGGGCTGTCCAACCTGCAGCCCCCAGATGTTGCTGAACTACAACTCCCATGATTCCCTGGCTATCTTTTTAATTGACTGAATCATGGGAGTTGTAGTTCAACAACATCTGGGGGGGGGCGCAGGTTGGACAGCCTTGTCTTAAAGGGTTAACCTGTTTATAAAAATTTGAATCTATTTTTTGGGAAACCATTTAACAGTCTAACTCCAAAGTTGTGTAGACAGTGCCATCTGCTCTGCCCCTACTCTTTTAGTCAAGTCATCGGCTTCCTTGTGGAAATCTCATATCGGATGCCATTGATAGGCTGAGAGGATCGGCTATAAGAGGAAGGTACTATAACCAGGAATAGCAGGCACTCTAGCATTGTCAGTTAGTTGTTGTGGTGCCCGAAGTGTTAATTCATCTCACTGAGAATACCAGGTACATCTGTAGTTTGCAAGTTGTATATCCATGACAATGCCCATCAAGAAAGAATGGCCTCCCACTTCCTGGAATCAGGGTCAGATTAACATAGGGGCTAATGGAGCTGAAGCTCCAGGCCCATGCCCATAGAATAGGGCCATTGATTGAAAAGAAAAAAAACAAACAGTTTTTTTTTTTTTTAAACTACTCTTTATATGCTTTTGCTCTGTGCAGAGGGAATTAAGTATGGAGACTCAGGAGGGGAACAAAACTTGTGTGAATTGTCGGACTATAAATTTGGTAAGATAAAGCTGACTTTGCACACTGTGCATATGCTCTTGCTTCTTTGGTCTCTCTAACAGTGTGGCATGTCTACTTTGTTCTACACTCAATATACCCACCATTTTCTCTGTCCCAGACTGCATACTATGAGCCTCTGCCCAGGACCTAGGCAGTGGTTAGGGTGCTAGTTCCCACTGGGCGCCCCCGGCAGCTGTATGTATGTGTGTATCAGTGAACTTAGACGTGTAGTGAGCTTGTGTTTTTGTGTCCGTGAGTTTGTTTCTGTGCATAAGTAAGATTGTCTGTGGTAAGTTTTATAGTAGAAATAAATAAATAAAATGTTAAATAAGCCTGCTTATATGCACAGATTTAACAATTCACTGTCAAACAGCAGCACGAGGAACAAATGCTGGATGGGTTGGGCAGGGGGAAGGGGAAAATAATCTCCATAATTTTTAATTGGGGTCACCAGCCTCACTGTACTATGCAGCTTGAGATTTTTTTCGAATCCTTTAATTATTTACTTATATGGATATGCGTGTCTGCAGAGTACAGTCAAGACAGCTGTATCTTTATTTGGGTTTGCCGACGCCTCAGAACACCTGCTTCACACCATTTCTTATATAAACATAATGGTTTAATCCCTTAAGGACACATGACATGTGTGACATGTCATGATTCCCTTTTATTCCAGAAGTTTGGTCCTTAAGGGGATAAAGGAAGCCTCATTTTGTTTTCTGCATAAAGTCAACTTTAGCAAAATTGTCTTTGGTTCCTTATTATTTCCAAGGGTTAATCCAAGTACCATTTCCCCTTCAGTGTTTTGACATCATCGTGGTGCCTGGACTTTGCATATGAAATTTAACCCTTCCTCTTTGCAAACCAGTTTACTCCATTACTGATGAATGGGACAGGGTACTTCTGCCACCATAGCTACTATAGCTGTTTTATTTTACCCTTCCCCCTGCCCAACCCATCCAGCATTTGTTCCTCGTGCTGCTGTTTGACAGTGAATTGTTAAATCTGTGCATATAAGCAGGCTTATTTAACATTGTATTTATTTATTTCTACTATAAGATTGCATTTTGCATAGTTAAAGTAAATAAAACAGTTAAGTGGAATGGTTTTGTATGTAAATACATTACTGTATAATGCACTTGTGTGAATGTCTTTTTCACTGCTGTCTTTCAAAGACTAATATTCAAGAATTGATCCTTACAAAGGGAGTATTTTTAAATTTATAACAATAATATAATAAGTGTAGAGTTAATTGTTCTTTTTTAATAAAATTGAGAGTACAAAAAAATGTGTTTAAAAATAAATATCTCTTTCTAAATCCAAATAAAAAAATCTAGTTAAAATAGACAGACTCTGACCGCAGCTGAACTGTGGAATTCCACATTAATTTTACCATTCAGATTAAATTTACTAAAATTGTGAAAAAAAAATCTGCCATTTTTATTCATTTTGATCCTTTACTGGTTGCTTCTGCACAAACTAAAATATCCAATGTCCAAATATGCCTCAGAATGCCTTAATTGTGGGCTTTGATAATTCTCCAAATTCTTATACTTGTTTATAAAAGCCCCATTTAGAATGTAGAGAATGGGAGGACAGTTTGTTTTTAGGACCCACAATATACCCAGTTGCTCTTTACTGCTTCCTAAAATCTGCATTGTTGCAAATTAACATTTTAAATTATAAAATAAATAGAAAAAGATCTCACAGTTTAGGTATGGTCACAGCCTGCCTCTTTGAGCCTAAATTTTGTAATTTGGATTTTAATTTGCTACAATTCATAATTTAGTGAGTCATTTTTTTGTATCTTTGAAAATTAGAAAAGTTGTTGAAAAGTTCATTTTTATAAATAAGATGTCCTAAATGACTTTCTCATTTGACAGTTTTATTCACCAAAGTGAGAATTGTCAGAAATTTAAAGTTAATTTAAAATTTAAAAGCATAGCTAATTTGCCCTTAAATTCTCCCTTTAGTAAATAACCCCATGGATAGTTACTACAATGTTAAACAAAAATCTGCACACCAGTCAAGCCATAAGACTTGCTATTCCCACAGAAATCACAAATCTGCAGTGATGTTACTACCGCAAAGGATTCTGGGTGGGCATATGCAAATTAGTGCAACAAAGAATCACAGTTTTGCCTCATTCCACTTTATACATGGATTCCTTTGAGTCTGTGTTTGCTGTATACAACAGCTTTGAAACACAACTCAGGAAGAGGAGCAAAGCCAGTGAGCCACTCATGGACAGCTGTTAATTGTTAATGCAAATCATCAGCATGAGGTTGGTTACTGGTTTGCTATTGAGGCTTTGGTAGTAAATAACCCCGGTAGGCAGCGATGAGTAGGTCAGCATGTCATCGAAAATTTCCAAGAAAAGTCCTGCGACTCACTCCCCTCTAGCCACCCTTTAATAAGTGTTCCTTTTTGGATATCTGAGACGTGAAGAGGAAAAGTAACACAAAAAGTAGACAGCTAAAAAAAACCATAGTCATTCATTGAGTGCACTGCCGAAAGTTGACATGTGAGGGCAAGGGTCACGTGATTCATAGTGTTCAGATAAGGGAGCTTAGAACTGCTAAGTATTTTTTCAACTTTCAAGTTTTGGCCTAAATGTTGCAAATGATTTTATGTCATTCATTATCTCGATGGCACATTAAGAAGCGTTCAGCTCCAGTCGAGAATGTTCCTTAAAACTTTAAATCAAACAAATTTACCAGATACGGGTGTGGTTTCTGTTCCTTATGTGTAGTGTTTAATTGTGTCGTTCAGTGTGGTTTCCCGTGTGTGCTCTTAGCAGCCAGCTTTAGTGATAACATTATTAATAAGTGATGTATAAACTGGGAAATTCATTGAAGTCACTCACAACCCTGATTATACATTACTTTAGAAGAAGTTCTACAGAGAAGAGTTCATAGTTTGTTTTATTGTTATAAAGTATTCACAACATGAGCAAGATTGTGCCATTTAGAACCTATCCGCCCCCCTCCCCACCTCGATTTTATACATAGCATTGTGTGCAAATTAATATAAAAACAATAAAATACAGTAAAAAGACTGCTTTGTAAATCGCATACTTTTTTGTGTGTAAGAATTCCACGTAAAATTCTTTTTGTTATATATATATATATATATATATATATATATATATATATATATATATATATATATATATATATATATATCCTTATTTACACAGAATGCTCCTTATTTTTAGACCAAATTCCTCTTTCTGAAGTTCAGGGAGAATGATACTAAATTCACTACTTCATTGACGAATAATTGATTCAAATGAAAATACTGAATCCTTTTGGACAGGGGTTTCAAGAAAGGATAACCTTGTTACAATATGGGGCTTCCGGCATATCTAGTAATACGTTTTTGGGAGCATTGCAACTTTTATAATTGGTATGGTTATAATGTTCATTTCCGAAATGTAATTTGTGATAGAGATCTAGGAGCTAATCATGTAGAACACTTTGGACGGACAATCAAGAAATGAAATGTCAGTATTGTGTGAGTGGCAGGGGCGGCCCAGACTGTGGGTGCCTGGAGAGCCTCTGTTTACCCTACCTCGATAACTACAATAAATTATAGAACATTGACTGTCACCTTAATTCTTAAAGATACGCAGTAAAATGTTCAAAGTTATTAGGATAACTGGTGGTAGGACGACTGCCAATAATTGTAGACATATGCCTCTTTAATATGCTTTTGTGCATTAGTTATAAATCCAGGTGAATGAGCTAGGGCCTACGGTCAGCCTTCATGCCTACATACATCCCTCTATTTGACTTGTTTCTGATAAATACCTTCATATTAGGACAGGTTCTGACATTACACATTGCAGGAATGAAACCTCCTCCTCTTTAGTATATGCATATAGTAAGTTTGGGCTCGCCATCCACAAATGATCTCATAATGCAAACATCCTGTTCGCACAGGCACCTTCCTTAACAAACAATACATGTAGTAATCTGATTTTAAATAAAATTAAAACAAACGCAAGGAGAAATAATGTATCTTCAAATAAGTTAAACCGTATGACTGCACCTGTGAACAGTAATAAATCTTTATGACATACTCATACAGACTGTGTTGGATTCTTACTGAAATTCCAACCCAGGCAAAAGATTTACTAAGACAAACAGGGGATTGTTTTATTTTAGGTATATTCCCTATGCCAGACAACATTTGAAAACATCAAGTTTTGTTATGTCCCCAGCCCTTACTAGTGATAGCTGTAGGGAAAAATGCATTATGTTGTGGGATCCTCCAGACACCTCAGTATTGTACTCTCGCACATGCGAAAAAGTACAACACTGGCGTGAGATACTGGCAGATGAAGAGTTAGGAATAGGCGAGGACAGACCAAATGAAGATGGGGGAAGCCATAAGGGACAGGTTCAGGTAAGTAAAACTCACCTTTCCCTGCACTTTGTGGCCACCACATTGCAAGCGGAGCAGTCACCACCAAGGGAATTTGCAAAATATGCAGAGACGACATAAGGTGACAGAGCCGCTGACACAGCTCAGGTGTACGTCCTGCTAAAGCTATATGTATTGATTTAGACCAGTGGTTCCCAAACCCGTCCTTGTGGAACCCCTGCCAGTCCAGGATTTAGGAATAACTCTGTTGTGTCCAAGGGTTTTTTTTTTGTTTTTTTTTTCTAAAAACACCTTATATACAACTGAATAATCCTGGACTGGCAGGGGTTCCACGAGGACTGGGTTGGGAACCACTGATTTAGACCATCCAGCCATTTGTTGGAGAGAAACTTGCTTTGGGAATAAAATAGGAAGAGTTTATTTTTATACAGTACATGCGTGTGTATTAGTGTGTGTTCATCAGTGTTTGTGACGGTCTAAAAGATCTAAAAGTTTAAATCCCCTGGTCAGTTCCAAACCATTTCAAATCTAAGGGGAAAATTGCTGAGCAGGAAAAATCTGTCAGCTACGCTTTGAGTTCTGCTACCTTAGGAATATATTTGAAATTCCCTTTAAATTCTCACTTTAGTGAATAACTTTATCAAATGTTGGATCTCAATCTATTGCCCCTATAATGCTTGCCTGGCCTTAGTGCTGACAGAGCAGCATGGGGGTTGTAGGTTAGTAACAGCTGGGGAAAATCCTTTTTGGCCACCCCTGATGAGAGAATTGTGAGCCTAACTGCTGTGTATCCCCAGACTGCAGTATCTCATTCACGATATAATGTGAGCCAGCACTCTGCAGGTTGCAACTGATGATGTGGAAACCCGGATAGGAGCTAATCATGCAATCAGTCATATGCCACTGTGAATATTATGGCACATTTCTTTCGTGATTTACAGTGGAGTTCATTACATTCTTCTTTTTTTTTTTTCTTTCTCTAAACAGGTCACTGAGTAGCATATTTTTAGTTCCCAGTCACGGTAAAATAAGAAACCTACAAAATCCTTGTTAACTGGGTGTACCAGCAGCAAAGTACTAAGCCTGGGAATTCATTAAGAAATTGCTAATTTTAGGCCAATATAGTCAAGCTATGCAAATGTTCAAACTCCAACATGGGTAACTCACATTTCAGTTCTCTGCAATTTCTGTTTTAGTGAAATATGTCTCAGTCTGTTCTACCGTACCTTCTAATCACAGAAAAATATTCTGTCTTGTGACTGTCAGGGTAATTTACTAAAGAGAGAATTCAAAGTGAGTTTTATAATTAAGTCCAGCATAGCAGGACTAACCGCACAGCTGACTTAATTTTTTTCTTTTTTTTGGCTAACTTGACCTTAAATTTAAAATTTACTTTGAATTCTCACATTAGTGAATAACCATCAATTCTTTTTTCAACTGAGCTTTTAATAACGGATGTTTGTATTTTCACGGATATACAAACAACAACAAAAAAATTGGTATTTTCTGTTATCAAAATAGACTCAGTATTTCTATAATTCACTAAACAACTTTAAAGTAGAACCTGCCTTTCAGCAGCAGCGATTTGATGAGTCAGTAGATGATGAGGTTTGACATGTCTGAATCATTCAGTGGTATAGCCTTGCTTTCATTTGCTTTATTTTTATCTGTTTAAAAAAAAAATATTTGAACCCTTAAACTGCTGAAAGAAGAACATAGAACTCCCCACCCCCTGGTTATTGTAGGGCACTTTGGGGTTTCTTTAACTAAACCGCAATATCAAGGTTGTCAGATGTCACCAGCCAGATGTTGATGGACTATAACAAATGATATTTAATTAAATAGAAGAGCACAGAATTATGAAAGTTGTAAATCCAGTTATATCTGGTGGACTGTAATTTTACAACCCCGAGCAACTGCAGAGACTTGATGAAGGAATAACAAAATTTGGACCAACATAGCTGCATAAATAGCTACATTGGGAACATTTCAAAATTTGAGTGCTTAACAATTTGTAGCTATTTACCATTTTTCTTCGAAAATAAGACCGGGCCTTTTATTAATTTATAAAGTTTTACATTGGTTCTTTATAGTAACTCGCATTTCTAAACATGACATTACTTTCTTAACTGACTCTTCAATTCTAAAAGTTGTTAATTGATATTTTTTTGTTGAAATAGATTTTTAAAATAAATTTTGTATTTCCCCTTATTTAACTCTTCCCAGAATCCGCCAGGCCTTCATTGCAATAATACAGGCAGGCCTGCTGTAATAAACTGTAACGTGGTATATAGTAAAGTCGGACAATCCCCATGGAAACCAGTGGACCAAGCAGACACATTCCATTAATGATTCCATATTTTGTAACATTTTTCTATCACTTTTCAGAGCAGAACACTTTGCTAACTCTCCCCGAATGAGTAGCCAATCGAAGAAAGGCAGTGAAATGTATGCTGGGAAATTTGGCGTTCTGAGGAAAGATAATATAATAAAAATTCATATTTTAAGAAATGTTGCTGTAGGAAGGTAAAAATATTACAGCGATATGCATATTACAGCGAGGATCAATGATTTTGCTTTAGAAATCACTAACTTTCTCATGTAATTGCTTTGGTAATTTTTAACAGCTTTTGTTTTATATACTGAAGTTATATACTGAAGTTGATAAAAGAAAATGGGAAAATGTTTTATCCCATTCATCCACAGCTGTTTTAAATGGAGTATACATGATACCTTTGTATACTGTAGCTACTAATGCAACTGTGTATATAATATTAAATATTCTAGCTGTATACACTGTATTAAATGTTTTTACTATATTAATATTTTTTTCTTCAAAGTACTTGACAGGCAATAGGTTTAAATGTAGGTCAAATGGCTTTCTCACAGCTTATCACATGAGGAGGGTGATGTATTGAGAGACTCCCTCTCCTGTCTGGCCAGCCACAACTAGACAAGGTACCCGCAGACAATCTTTTGTCACTTGCTGTCATTGCAAAGATTTTAGCATAACTCAGTAGTAGTAGTAGTAGTAGTAGTAGTATGAGTTGTGCTTTTATTTGATTAATTATTTTCATTTACTTAATGCTAGGCATGACATAGTTACATAGCTGAAAAGAGACTTGCGTCCATCAAGTTCATCCTTCCTCATATTTGGTTTTTGTTGTTGATCCAAAAGAAGTAAAAAAATAAAAAAAAACAGTTTGAAGCACTTCCAATTTTGCAACAAACTAGGAAAAAAATTCCTTCTTAACCCCAGAATGGCAATCAGATTAATCCTTGGCTCAAGATGCTATTACCCTACATTGAAAAATTATATCCTTGAATATTCTGTTTTTGCAAGTATGCATCTAGTTGCTGTTTGAACATCTGTATGGACTCTGATAAAACCACTTCTTCAGGCAGAGAATTCCACATCCTTATTCTTTTTACAGTAAAAAAAACTTTTCTTTTCCTTAGACGAAATCTTCTTTCTTCCAGTCTAAACGCATGACCTTGTGTCCTATGTAAAGTCCACACAATGGTTTGTATTGGCCCCGGATATATTTGTATAATGTTATCATATCCCCTCTGAGGCAACGTGTTTTTCTAAACTCAAGAGGTTTAAATTTGTTAACCTTTCTTCATAGCTGATACGTTCCATTCCATTTATTAATTTTGTAGCCCGCCTCTGCACTTTTTCTAGTGCCATAATATCCTTCTTTAGAACAGGTGCCCAAAATTGCACAGCATATTCAAGATGTGGTCTAATCAGTGACTTATAAAGAGGCAAAATGATATTCTCATCCCGAGAAAGAATGCCCTTTTTCATGCATGACAATACCTTACTGGCCTTGGCCACTGCTGATTGACATTGCACATTGTTGCATAGTTTGTTGTCTATAACAATTCCCAAGTCCTTTTCGTGTGTTGTTATCCCTAATTCGCTTCCATTAAGGGTATATGTTGCTTGTGTATTCTTTACGCCGAAGTGCATAACTTTGCATTTTTCAACATTAAATTTCATCTGCCATTTGAGTGCCCAGTCCCCCAGTCTATCTAAATCCCTCTGCAGCAAGGTAATATCTTGCTCACATTGTATTGTTTTACAAAGTTTGGTGTCATCTGCAAACACTGAAACATGACTTTCAATGCGGTCTTCAAGATCATTTATAAACATGTTAAATAGAAGGGGTCCCAGAACAGACCCCTGAGGGAAACCACTTGCCACCTCTGTCCAGCTTGAACATTTACCATTAATGACAACTCTTCGTACTCTATTTTTAAGCCAATGTTCTACCCAAGAACACAAATTTTCTTCTAGACTGATTTCTTTGAGTTTGAACACTAATCTATCTATCAAATGCCTTGGCAGAATCCAAATAGATCACATCCACTGCAACACCCTGACCTATACTTCTACTTACTTCTTCGTAGGACGCAATCAACTTAGTTTGACATGACCTGTCCTTCATAAAACCATGCTGGTTTTTGCTGATAACCATGTTCTTCTCAAGGAATTCTTGAATATTATCCCTTAATAACCTTTCAAATACTTTTCCAACCACAAAAGTTAAGTTCACAGGTCTATAATTTCCAGACAAGGATTTTGAACCCTTTTTGAATATGGGAACCACATCTGCCTTCCTCCAATACTCCGGAACACTTCCTGAAAGAAAATAATCTTGAAAGATAACAGAGGTTCACTTATTTCTACACTTAGTTCCTTAAGTACTCGTGGATGAATACCGTCAGGCCCTGGAGCTTTGTTTATATTAACTTTTTGTAGTTGCTGCAGCACCTTGTCTTGAGTTAACCAATTACAATTTTTCTGCAAATTTTTAGCAGCAATCATTTGCACATGTATTGCCATGGGTTCTTTCTTAATATATACGGAGGAGAAATAGTTATTTAAAATTTCTGCCTTTTTGTGGTCTTCATTAACTAACACCCATCCCAGTTTATAGTGTACCTACACTTTTTCTTTATTTTTTTTAGAATTTATGTACTTAAAGAATGCTTTGGGGTTGGTTTTGCTCTCTTTGGCTATCATTTTTTCATTTTGAAGTTTAGAGAATCTAATCGCAATTTTGCACACATTATTGGCTTATTGTATCTTTTGTAGGATGCCTCTGATTTGTCCGCTTTAAATGCCCTTTTCTTATTTTTAATCTCTTGTTTTATTTCTCTACTAAGCCACATTGGTTTCAATTTGTTTATTTTATATTTATTACTCAATGGTACATACTGAGAAATGTACCTTTCTAATATTTGTTGGAAGATGTTCCATGTATCCTCTGTGTTCTTTTCACTAAAGAGTTTATGCTAGTCAATATATTGTAAAGCTGCCCTTAACTTGTACAAATTGGTCTTTTTAAAATTATATGTTTTAGTAAACTCCATATGCTTTAGTTTTTTTGAGTTTATTTCAAAGGACACTATATTGTGATCACTATTTCCCAAGTGCTCACCTACGTGAATGTTGGTCAAAAGATTAACGTTGTTTGTTAGAACCAGGTCCAGACAAGCGTCCTTTCTAGTTGGTAATTGTACAAGTTGACATGAAGGTGTCATTTAACAAGTTCAAAAACCTAATTCCCTTTGCTGAACTACCAGTTGCTCTGTCAGAATTTATGTCCGGGTAATTAAAATCTCCAATAATTAAAGTGTTACCCAGATTTGCAGCTTTCTCAATTTGCTCAACCAACTGTTGTTCCTCGTCAATATTAACATTAGGTGGTTTATAACATATCCCAACCAATAGTTGGTTTCCCTTCTTTTCCCCCAAGCAGATATTTACCCATAAAGCTTCCACATTTTCCTCATCACGTTCCACTTGCTTAAGATTTGACTTTAACTCATGGGTGACATACAAACATACCCCACCACCCTTCTTGTGTTTCCTATCCTTCCTAAATAACGTGTACCCATTTAAATTAACTGCCCAGTCACGTGTCTCATCCCACCATGTTTCAGTTATGCCTATTATATCATATTGTTTAGTGTATGCTATGGCCTCTAGTTCCCCCATTTTGTTATTTAGGCTCCTAGCATTAGTAAGCATACATTTAATATTATTAAGAGTCACTTGTACTTTTTGTAAATTATCAACATTACTTACCTTCTCTGTTCTGAGCTTGCCCTTCCCCGACTCCACCCCCTTATACTGAGCTAAAGCCCATCTCCTTTCTATCCTATCTCCATTTTGTAGATTGCTTTGACCCTCCCCTCCTGCTACTGGTTTAAAATCTCCTAGAACCTTCTAGCCATCCTATCCCCCAGCATTGCAGACCCTCTCCTGTTTAGGTGCAAGCGCACCTAAAAGGTTGAACCCACACGCAGTCAGCCCAGTGCTCTAAAAACCTCATACCCTCCTTCCTGCACCAAGACTTCAGCCACGCATTGACCTCTCTAATCTCCCGCTGCCTTTCCACTGTAGGGGGTGTAAATTGCATGAGCTCAGGAGAGCTAAAGGATATTTAAAAGAGGACCTTCCAGGTCTCTCTGTCTTACTCCAGCTAAGAAGTTAAACTGTTCTAAAATGGGTTGATTATGTAGGAAGGGGGACACCAGGTCATACCTTTCAAAAGTGTCCCTATTTTGAAGTGACAGTCCCCATTTTTGGCCAAATCCCTCTGTTACTCATTTCTATCCTAATGCCCCTCTTTTCTACAGGCTCTGTATTGTTGGTGTGTCTGAGTGTATAACAGAGCTCCATAGCAATAATACTCACAGTAATGTGTCTTTAAACAATAGTAAATAAATCTATGTAAATAATACATCCTTGTTCTGTTGTTGTTATTAGTAAGTCACTGAAAATGTTTAAGAATAGCCCCTCCTAATGCCACAACCTCACTCATATGCCTAAAAATTAAACTGCACAGAACACTGTAGTGGTTGTGGTGTTTGGAGTATTTTTCTAATGCCAGTCTGTTGCTCGTATTTGTTTGAAATGAACATCAATTAAAACTATTTCACTGTGAGTCTTACTCCGCGGGGATTGTGTTAACTGATGGGCTTGTATTAGATACATATTATTTTATAATCTGAAATAATATTGAAGCGCCGGTTCTGTTTGCCCAGAGTTTATTCCTGTAGCAGTCACTGAACAGTAAATCCTATTTGTTTCCAGGGTGTTTATTTACTAAACAGTGACTTATCAAGAGTTACAAAAAAAAAATCTCATTTTTTTAAGCCTAAATTTGCAAGTCACGCATTTTGCTGATCAGTGTTATATCATTTATTTAGTTTTCTAGTGGTATTTTTGTTTTCTGATTCTAATTTAATTTATTGATGGAATGGAAAAATAGATCTAAGAAGGCTTGTCAGAAAGGAAATGTATCCGTCAGACTTACCGTATTTACTCAAATCTAATGCACACCTTTATTGACAAAATCATGTTTCCAAAATGTGAATACGCATTTGATTTCAATGGCGCATTATATATATATATATATATATATATATATATATTTTTTTTTTTCTTGCCCATAACTTTCCCCAAGCCTTGCTTTGTCTCCCAACCGTAAACTCGTAATAAGCATCTCCACAGCTGGGCTGCCATAGGGAGCTTATTAGATAGACTGTCCAAGCATCATTGGAAATACAATGTTAAGGTTGGTTATCAGTGACCAACGGAGTGTTCCTGAAAGAACTTCCAGGTATCCAGGTAGTTTTGTGCTTTGTCGTGACATTAGCTTGTTTATATTTCATAGCACATTATGAGATTATAACTAAATGTGAGCTAGATTCTTTTAGAACACACTGTATACACATTAGTACATACAAAGATTATAGTGAGAACGCAGAATTACATTTTGTGCAGCTGCTGTACCGTACTGTAGCAACCATCATGTACGTCCCAGTTCAGTTCGAAATAAGGTGCCCTCGTACTCCTGACTGTGCATTAAGGCAATAAGATATATAAGGGGGGGAGAAGGGACAGCCCTACCTCTGATGTGGTTTGGTTTACACTTGCCTTACAATCCCCTTTCTCCATCCACATTTTAAGAAGTCATAGAAGGGAGAAGCTATTCTTCTCTTGAAGCTTGATCACCACTCTTGTTTTTATTGTGAGGATGCTCCAGTAGTTAAAGTTAGGGTTTACCTATGTATCCTAAGAGATAGGAGACTCCATTGCAGGCACATATACCATTAGCATCCATAAAGTTGCTAAAAGATATCAGTATCAGGCACTAAAAGAACCGTGTAGGTGCAGGAGATACATATACGTATTTCTGTTTTTTTGCACCCTTGAAGGTGTAGTAATTGAGGGATTTTGGCAATTGTATTTAATAGTCCAGACTATAAGTGGACTTTATGCAGGATAAGGAGCAGCATATATGTTTAGAAATAGGCACTTTTAAGCCTCCAGGTAATTGCTTCCTTTGATTACTGTCATACTTACCTAAGCTGTGTCTAAAGTTACTTACCTTCTGCCTCCTTCTATCTCTCCAGATCTTCCAATATTATCTTGTTTTGTATACTTATCTTATTATTTTACCCTACCTTTCTACTAAAATAACCCCATGTACTACAATTAAAGCCAATTGACAATTTAGGTGATCTCTCCCTATTATAAATACTGTTTTTTGTTTTTTCCCCCCTCTCCTTTTTCAACGATTGCTCCAGATTATTTGGACATTGTAATTATGAATTGATTCTGAAGGGATATTTATTATACTAATAGGGAATATAGAGACACAATATATCACCTGTTGGCTTGATTTTAGGATCACTATATGTAGTTAGCATACAGACTGTCAGTTTTATGTTGTTGTTTTTTGGCAATTGATAAATAAAGCCTGTTATATCATTGAATAGAGGGTTAAATGGTTAGCTTTTGCTATATTGCAGCAATCTTGTCACGCATTGTTTACTGTTGAAGTCATTTAATTCAATCAATTACTTGGTTTTATAAAAAATCAAACCAGGGATTCTCATATAAGGTTTCCCTGATTTATATCTTTACTATAAGGGTTAAACCCAGGGTGGAATTGATACCAATCCCCGTCCGGGATATTCTCTGTAAACCGGTGACTTAGTCTATTAATTTTGTTTTGTGTAGAAATAGGTTTTTTGTTTGTTTGTTTTTTTTTAAATGGTAAATGTACAGAATATCGTTATTGGTAAGTTATCGACTATCGGCCTCAAAGTTCACAGAGTATCGGTGTTGGCTCTAAAAAAAACAAACCCATCAATATCTGTCGATCCCTAGCAACAATCACATCAATATGTGACCAAAATTCTACGAGATTTAAACATTCTTTACCGCTGGGTGCAACCCCCATCACCCTTCACATCACTAGAGACAGGACACTGTTCAAGCTCACAGATATGATGGAGTCAATTGTTATTCTGCAAACCCTCCGTATTGCTCATGTAGAGAGGACACATGCCACTGGTCCCTCCAAACAGCACTGGGTGGTGGAGAGGGTTATCCCTTTATACTATCTTACAGTTTACATACATCATATGGCAGGTCCATTATAACACCTGGGAGACCAGCTGGCCAGATTTTATTTTGCACCATTATTTTGTACATTTCTTTTTTTTTTTTGTAAAGCTATCTTTGATTTTCTATCATGTTTCATGACAATGTGTGTGTTTAGAACAGAATGTTGCAAACATCATAAAGTACCAGATTTGTTTTATATAATCTACTTTACACCCCTCCACACATACACTGTAGTACTTGCACTGTTGTTTGCATGTTGTCCAGAGGGCTTTCATATGTAATAATAGACTAATGCTATTTGCTACTTTTAAATGCATTAATTGATGTCTTAATTAGTCAATAGCAGTATACCATAAAAGTTAAGGTTTCAGTCCTATTAGCAGATATATGTTTTATGCTCATTGAAATTCCAAAGAAATATATAAGTAGCTTCCATAGATATGCTACCCTTAACCCCTTAAGGAAACATGACATGTGTGACATGTCATGATTCCATTTTATTCCAGAAGTTTGGTGCTTAAGGGGTTAAGGTCGGCCCAGAAATGACCAATTTGTTTTAAAAAGCTCAGAGGAGACGGGGGAAAGTTGCTAAATTATTGTTTGGAACACTGCTAGGGAGACTATGCTTTAAAATGTATGGAATTTTTACTGCCCACCATGTGAGACATCTCAAAACGTGTGAGTTTGCTTTAATGATTGACAGATAAATGTAAACGCATGTTGCCATAATTGTCCCTGGAATTTTTACAAGCTTGGCAGTTGCAGTACATCTTAAATCTAGTGCCACGGGTTCTCCATATTTTCAAGTTCATCAACTTAGAACTGTTTATCTTTATTTAGATTCGGCTATAAAACCACAACTACACACTTGCACAGAAATAAAAAATAATCTTAAAGATTAAACTCTATCCAAAATACAACTGGGGATTTTTCTCATTGCAGATGTGTAGTCTTTTAGTTTAATCCATTGGTAATCCTCTAATAAATTGGTAGACGTATTAAAACATGCATCATTAAAGATTGTCATTTGTCTTTATTTTTATAGACACCTTCATTGAATATGATAATTCTAACATTGCTTGTAAATTAAATTTCACTGATAATATAGTATTTTATAACAGAACCAATATCAACACTTATAATTGTGAAATCTCTTTAAAAGCAAAATGGCTTCCCCCACTGACCTTGCTATATTAACTATAAAGGATTCGTACTACTAGCTGGATGTGCAGAAAAAATGCAAAAAAAATAAACAAAAATAGGTGCAAAAAACCCCTATAAAACATATATAAAAAATATTTTTTTACAGTTTCTGCAGATGCTGCCCTTTTGCAGGCAGTCTTAAACGACTGACATCTCTGACCAGTTCAGGAAGATGCTCCACCAATCAGAAGCTGCTTATTCTAGTAAATGTGGTCTGATTTTATCCCACAAACTGCCTCCTCCCTAAAGAGTCTATGGCATGTATCACAGTCGCTGGCAGTTACTATGTTACGTTACTGTTTATTACGCAAACCTCATAGTTCACTTTTATATATATGTGTTTGGTAACGGTGCTTTTAATCCAGGTTTTGATCTATTGTCCATACTTCTCTTTAGTTGTTCCATAACACTGTAGACTTATATATTGGCAACAATATGTTGCATTTTTTAACTCACTGAATTCTCTGTAACTTGCAGAACAGGTTTTTTTTTTTCTCAACTCATGGGACATTGAGAGGTCAGCTTTTTAGGGCAGAGTGTGCTAGAGGAAAATATGTCATTACAGCAATGTAGATAAAGAGAATCTTGTTAATGCTTAAGTTAGGGGATAACCTTAAATGTATTACTTCTCTGGAAATGACACCATTAGATAAAACATTGAAATTTTTTTATAACTTAACCAGTTTTCATGCAATGCTTTATTTCATTTTCAATGTGCATTACAGATTTAGCAAATTTCAATTCAGTTCAGTCAAGGCACAGCCAAGGCACACAATGCAAATGAGGAGGGAAGTAGAAACATTGTTTCATATCTCCACTTTTCTGTATGCTTTCCCATGGGGATTTTACTGGTGCTGGATGCACTCATGTAGAGTGTCCTCTCATAGCAAGCAGGAAGTGCCTCTAGTGGCTGTCTGATTGACAGCCACTAGAGGCAGTCTTAGTCCAGCAATGTAGTTATTTCAGTTTGTCAAAAACTGGTCATGGTGCTTATAGTGTCCCTTAAGGTTGGTCATCACTGTATACTCAGTAATACAACAGGTTTGTATGGCGGAAAAAATATTAAAATCAATAACTGCAAAACCTTTCTGCCGCTATCATTTTTGTGCTAGAGATTTATAACATAATGGTTAAATGAATATAAACACAAGTAGCTGTATTTTATAGCAGAAATTTTATGTAACAAATTTTGTACAAACATTACTTAGGAACCCATGTGCAAATTGGAAAATATTTGGATGACCTCAATACCTGTGTTATAATTTACCTTTTTGAAAACCGTATTAAAACACCGTATCCAATACAAATGTAGTAAATGAGTACAAAATCTATACCTGTAACAGGGTTATTTGCGAAAGAGAGAATTTAACATGCAATTCAAATATAAGTTCAAAATCAGCTCAACTACTTTGACCTTAAATTTTAAATCCATTTGAAATTCTTCATTGAATACAAAATCTAGAATTATTGCTGGAACTCCCGGCATATCAAGATTAAGCCTTTATCAACCTTTGATTATTGGGTTTTCCAAAAGGACTTGTGTCTTGTTTTTTGTTTTTTTGCTTTCATTTCTCATATCCTTGTCTGTTTTCCATATATAATTTTTGTTATGGGTTATCTCTGTGTTTTATAGACTTTGTAACATTTATTGCATACAATTTTTTTGTTTCTTTGGAATGTATATAACAATGTTCATTGACCGTGGAGGAGATTCAGGTAATGCTGTGGTGAGCTCCATTTATTTAGCTTTCTGGAATAATTTATATTATATTCTGTGCTATTTGTATTCTTTATGTTGTGTTTCAGTGGTTGACGTTGTGTTGTGCTCTAGTATTCTAACAGTTACACAATACCTTATTAAAGACCAATCGGATGCATTTTTATTGAGTCTTTTAAAGGAAGCATCACACAGGGAAAGCCGTTTTAATGCAGTCCCGCTGAATAGTTTTTTTTGGTTAAATGTGACACCTGGAACGCCTGTATTATAAACAGTTTGCAGATAGAAGGAAGTGAGCTCAGATTCTCATGGTTTTAAGAGGCTGACAATGAGATTAGAACCAGGTACCTAAACATTACTGAAATGATAATATTGTGAGACAAAATTTAGCTGTTCGAATTCTCTGGGTTTTATCTTTCCTCGTAACTTGCAGCTAGCGATATGTACAGTAGGATTAGGAATGTCATATGTTGTTCACTAGTCTATACTGAGTGGGTTGCTACATTTTCATATTATGAGGGACATGTATTAATACTTCCATGTTGTAGTGCTTTCTCAGTTGTATCTAGCATACAAATACTGCAGGAGTGAAAACAGGGAGTTTTCTATACATATAAAATATTGAATAAAAAAAAACACCGTTAAAGTTCCTATATTTAATATTTATCATAAGGGTTTGCAACTTGTGTAGAAAGTTCCTACATTATTTACATGAGTAAGCTGAGCATATCTCACTAGTCTTTGGGCTGCAGAGGCTTGTGGGATTTGTAGTTGCAATATTTCACAAAAAGCTCAGCGGTATTCCATCTGGCAGACGGCTTGTATGGCATCAATGTTGACTTGCGAGATCCACTGTGTTTCCAGAATTCATATTACTTCTTCATACTAATATGTAGCAAACTGCGGATATAGCATTCCTGTTCTTTAAAGCATTGATTTCCTACATAAAGCATTCTAATACTGCATACTGTCTGTTAGTATTGTTCATATTCCACCCTCCAGTAAATATGAGATGGGCCGATTCCAACATGCGCTGCCAGGCGAAGCAGAATGACCATCATTAAAGTAAGCGCATGGTTCTGACCGAAGATTGCTTAAACGGCAGCACTCAGGGAGAGAGAACATTGTAGAAATGGACAGTTTTCCTATATATCATAAACTCATTAACGTTATATAAGATATGAAATGGTAACAATTTTAATTCAAATCAAACACTGTTCTGGCTGTAACACAACACAGGTGAAAGGATTTTTTTTTTTTATTGTATTGGCAGATGTCACAAATTACCCCTTAATGACAGAGGACAGTCTTTGATTATGCTTTCTGCCATTTAACAGCAGAGGCACAAATTACTTTTAAGAAGAAACAGAAAGCGGAAAGCAGAGATGTGCCTGTTCTGCATTGAAGTGCTCAGAATATATTTATGAGTTTAGTGGTCTCACTGATTCAGATTATCAGATGAGGTTCATGGAGATAAAAAAAAAATAAAAACAAAAACAACCATCTTAAAGGGATACAGACTATTTTATAGCATAATAAATTCAGGTAACGAGACAGTTTTAAATGCATCCTTTTTTTTTTTTTTTTTAAATCCTGGTAATATCATCTACAACAGTGTTCTCCAACCCAGTCCTCATGGACCACCAACAGTCCAGGTTTTGTCAGTGTCTCCATTGGAATAAAACAGGGAAATACATAAATCCTGGATTCTTGGTGGTCCATGAGGACTGGGTTGGGGACCACTGATCTAGAAATCGTGATGGCTAGCCAATACTTGGGTAAATAATTATTTAGTATTTGATTTAATCTGCAGCCTCATTTACAGTTTTGGTTGCCAAAAAGGCCATGTGTTCCTTGAAAGCTGTAAGCTTGATGTGCTGTGGATCAGAACCTGAATAGTCTAATTAGCAGTATGTAGAATTCATGTGCTGCCTAAAGATTGAATTTTCAAAAGATCCTGGGTCTGCGCTCCGTCTCCTCCAACATCATCCAATGGGGGAGGGTCTAATACACACGCGCGGCAAGCATGGTGAGCGCATTAGACCTTTCCCATAGGAAAGCATTACTGCAATGCTTTCCTATGGGCATTTTACGGATGTCCTCATACAGAGCGTGAGGGTGTCCAGTGTCAGTTAGGTGATCGAAAGTCACCTAGCCACCAGAAAGTGCCTCTAGTGGCTGTCCAGCAGGTAGTCTTAGTTATGCAGGACTAAGGGGGACAGGGACACTACACCCAGACCTCTTAAAAGAGCTGAAGTAGTCTAAGTCCCTATAGTTCTTTAATTCCAATAATTCCATAATTTCACTTTAAGAAAAAGTCAGCATTACTTGTTTAATAAACCCCACGGAAACTAGTTGCTAAAGTAGGCTTTGTGTACCTTTGTATACTATCATTAGTGATGTCGCGAACCGTTCGCGAACTTGCTGTGAACCGTTCGCCACAAACCGTTCGTGGCGAACTCCGGTCAGCTGACACATCCCTGCCAATCTCCGGCAGTCCCTTCCTCCCAGACCCTCCTACTTCCTGGACAGCATCCATGTTGAAGGCAGCTTCAACATGGATGCTGTCCAGGAGGTGGGAGGGTCTGGAAGGGAGGGTCTGCCGGAGATTGGCAGGGATGTGTCAGCTGACCGGAGTTCACCGCAAACGGTTCATGGCGAACCGTGGCGAACCGTTCGCGGCAAGTTCGCGACATCACTAACTATCATACACCTGGACACATGTTAACTTCAAGAAAATGTATAAATGCAAAAAGCTGACATTCAAATTTCTGTTGTACCGTTGACATCTCGAACAAGACATCTAATGTCAGAGAGCAATGTTCACAATGCATGGTATAAGCACTCTCAGTACTATTTATTAAAAGTAATCCTATATGGAAGGCATCACTTTGTTAAAGGCTATTTATAAAACCAGTCTTATGGTATTTAAATAGTTGTAGTCTACAGCAATACTTTACAGATGTCTCAGGCTGGGAGGCTGAAAGGGAAGCTGTAGACTCTATGAATAAAACTACTCAGCACACTAATAGCAATCCGGAGCATGAATTGTATTGCTATTAGCGTCATTCATGATTTTCATTAATTCATATACTCATCTAGGAAACTATGAGAGAATCAGTACAACAAAGAGTTGTACTTATTGCACTCATTTTGTAAAATCTTACAAGTAGAGGAGCTGTACCTGCCGCTGTCTCAGAGTGAGATTGGTGCTTTAAGCTGCAGAGATTTTTGCAAGGTAAATAGGGTGGGTAGAGAGTTCCTTGCACTATAGACTATTGGAGAAACCTATGTAGTTACATTACTTACATAGAGTTTCACTGAGTTTGAATGATTAAAGAAGCAAACAGTGGGTCAGTGCATTATGCCTGTGGGATTAAAGAAAATGGAGTTCCCTTCATTATATCAGTTTCCAGCAAGTGTGGGTTGGGTCTATGTGCAAAACATATATTAAAAAAATGAGCACTCGTTGTTATCTAGGATCCACACAGTTGTAATTGGTAATGCTGACCTGGAAACTTAATTTATACATTCGTTTGAGGAAAGCTGATTTTTTTGGGGGTGGGCTGGGGGGAACCTTTGTAAAGTTAACAACCTAGATCAACTATGTTGCTTAATGAGTCCATACAGGTTGGTACACGTAATGCTGCGTATTGAGTGACTTTCAATTGTGTAACAATACCCTTTTTCCAAATAGGAGTCAAAGGGCTTTACAATAATAGCATTGTATTTAGGAATGTTCCCATTTTCATGTTTCCATCAATTTAAACTGCTCTCCAAGCATATTATTGCCGTATACGGTCAAGTTATTGGGCACAGGCTGGTGAATTGCTATGATTAAACTACCTTAGGGTGTGATTTCTGATGACGAATGAATGCCGACAGAATATTTTTAACTATGTTACAAGCGCAATAATACTGGAAATGTCTGTTTTCTCAATATTCATCATTATTGACATTCAACTCAGCAGCTTCAGACCTCAACTCTCATTATGCAGCTAGCAACAACTATGTAATAGGAAACCGAGCCACATGTCTTCCCAGCCCATTATCCTGAATGATAAAGTAGTATCTTATATTTCATGTAGAAAGCTACTATTAAATATATTTGTATATTGTGTGGAGTAATTACATTTTGGAATTAGTAGTAATGAAGGGTGCGCATGATGTGAGCCATCCCAGGGATGCAAAGTAACATATGTTTTGCAAATCTTCATTTTTAACATAGATGTGTCAGGGAATAACTCATCTGTTTTTATAACAGGATATTGGGCAGTTTTAGTTTGTGAATTAAAAAACTAAAAATACTGTAGCATCTACTGACACGAAGTATCAGGACTGTGTTATATCATTAATCTTTATTTACACTGCAGCATCACCAATGATAGGAAATATTGACAATTGATAATATGTATTGGTGGACACTAGCGTTACCTACCTGACAAGGGGCTTTCATTATGATCCTTTTAAACTTGTAATGTAGTTAGTGACTGTTCCTTAGATAGTGTTGTATGATGTCATTATTGTCCCTTCAATTAGGGATACTTAGACTGTATGCATCAAATAGGGTCACCATTTTTGTTTTCTATGTAGACTTTTGTTTATATTTTCCACTACTATCCGTAAGAAAAAGTGAGATGTTTACGGTGATGACAATGTCTTTAACTGCCTCGTTGACTGGACATTTTTTAGCACCCTTACTTTGTTGACAGCATGAAAATAATCAAAAAAAAATTTTTTTTCCCCTAATAAATATAATACTGTACAGATGTTTAATCCCTTGGATAGTATATATTTCCAGGCCTTTTGTGGTAGTGTACCTCTTCATGTGTACTGCAACCCCAGTGTTCCTTACTCAGCCACTAAATGGTGTATTCATTTTTAAATAGTAATAATTAACCTAAAGGTAAGACATCTCTCTTAAAAAAACTTTATCTATGTTAACCTGCTCCTACTACAGATTTAGCTCTGATTTAGCTGATTTCTTTGTGTGGGTATTGAGAAAATATTTGAATTCCAACTGATCAATTGTTATCCATTATAGCTGTTAGTGAGCAGATTATATTGAGATTTGAACACCATCCAATGTGTTGTGGGTAGTGTACCTGAGAACCTTCCATCTGTAGTAGGTAACAAAGATCGTTACATTACATTGCCTTCATAGCAAGTCTTGTAAAGATAGATCTATATGGCTAAATTAGCACGTCTCCTAACATTACACCTGTAGGGATTGCATTCTTAAAGGGATTCTCCAGTGCCAGGAAAACATATTCATTTCCCCTGCAGTGCCTCTCCCCCTCCCACCCCCATCCCATGTTGCTGAAGGGGTTAAAATTGGTAGTGTACATGGTAACATTCAATCTGTAATAGGTAGTGTACCTGGTTATATTATGTCTGTAATTGATAGTGTACCTGGTAACATTCAATCTGTAATAGGTAGTGCACCTGGTTATATTCTGTCTGTAATAGGTAGTGGAACTGGTAACATTCAATCTGTAATTGGTAGTGTACCTGGTTATATTTTGTCTGTAATTGATAGTGTACCTGGCAACATACTGTAACATAGTCTATAATAGGTTGGTTACAACCTAGTTACATTCAATCTGTAATAGGTAGTGTACCTGGTTATATTCTGTCTGTAATTGGTAGTGTACCTGGTTATATTCTGTCTGTAATTGGTAGTGCACCTTCTAACATTCCATCTGTAATTGGTAGTGTACCTGGTTATATTTTGTCTGTAATTGGTAGTGTACCTGGTAACATTCCATCTGTAATTGGTAGTGTACCTAGTTATATTTTGTCTGTAATTGATAGTGTACCTGGCAACATACTGTAACATAGTCTATAATAGGTTGGTTACAACCTAGTTACATTCAATCTGTAATTGGTAGTGTACCTGGTTATATTATGTCTGTAATTGATAGTGTACCTGGTAACATTCAATCTGTAATAGGTAGTGTACCTGGTTATATTCTGTCTGTAATTGGTAGTGCACCTTCTAACATTCCATCTGTAATTGGTAGTGTACCTGGTTATATTTTGTCTGTAATAGGTAGTGTACCTGGTAACATTCTAAATGTAATTGGTAGTGTACCTAGTTATATTTTGTCTGTAATAGGTAGTGTACCTGGTTATATTCTGTCTGTAATTGGTAGTGTACCTGGTAACATACTGTAACATTGTCTATAATAGGTTGGTTACATTAAATCTGTAATGGCTAGCGTACCTGTTAACATTCCGTCTCTAAGGAGTAGTTTATCTTGTTAACATTCCATTTATAATGAGTAGTATACCTCCTAGCATCCACTTGTTATGCTAACCCTCTGTGTGTAGTTTATAGCATCCCTGTTAACATCCTAAGAGGGCATGTAAGCCTGCAGTATATGAATCTCTTGCCTAAAACACTTTTGGTGATGACATAGAAAGAGGGTGTTGACTGATGCCTCCACTTATGGGCAGTGTAGCTATAACTGATGATTAAATCGGAACTGTCCTGCCATTAAATGGATATTACAGCCTATCACATGAACCTCTTCATTACATAGCCATCAAAACCATGAATCAGTGTTTTCTGTGGATGTAAAAAATAAACCGCGTTTCATTGTTCTTTGCTAAAAGGTCACAGATAAGTCTAAAACGGCTATTATTACTTTATTTTCCTAATATCCCAACATTTTTATAACCTACCCATCGGTCTCTAGGGAGATGCTTACATTGCCAGTATTGCCTTTGAGTTACAGGGTTTACTCTGGGAATTAGGTCCCTGTCCCTGTCTATGTTTTCTGTCTTCTTTGATTATTTTAGTTCTTTTAACTGCGGTTTCTTCCAAGTACTCATCTGTTGTTGATAACGAGTGGGTAGCAGTGTTTCCAATCTGTTGAAGTATTTTCTGTTCATGAGAAGAAATTTTACATGCTTATTAAGCTTCCATCCTGCTGTTATAGTGACTGTTCTTTTGTATCTTAAGACACTCCATGTAAAGCTGAAACATTTATTGACGTTAATACAAATGACCCCTTGACTACCGAAGATTGTTTGAAAACATGCTGGGTAACATGGAATTAAAAAATGAGGAAAACCGGCAATTTCATGTAGAGGTTAATATTCAGGGATCCAAAAGTGTAAAAATATGCACATTTATAGATTATTTTTTTTTATCATTTGTTAATTCATCTTTTGAAGAAGCATTGGATTCATAAGATGTCTCTTGGTACTACTTGTCTCAGGATTCATTTGAAGGTCAATACAATCAGAATGGTGGTAAATATGTTGAATACAATAGGTAGAAATTTAGACTGTATAACATAGTTGAGTGTTTTACTGATGGGTATTTGTAAGGAATTTGGAGTGTATTTTTGAGAGTTCAGATTCTAAATTTAAACAATGCCAGCAGAATGTAAACGTTACATTAATATACACGCATTCAAGATTCAATGCTTATACACACACAAGGAGGGGATCATAAGGTCCATGAGAGTTGATTTGTGCCCTTGGCCCTAATGTGCAATATTTAAGAAGTAGGTACAAGGATGAGGTTTCCTTGAAAATACTCTCCTCGTGGGTAATGGGTCTCTGATACCTAATTCCTCTGCAGTGTAAGGTAGGCATCTTGGGGGCCCCTCTATATAAAAACTTACCACTGGGCAATTTCAGCCATTGCCAAGGTTTTTTGTTTTTTTTTGATTAATGGTCACTCTCAATGGTCTGAAAAAAAATAGTCTTTCTTTAGGTCTTTTACATCTGCCAATCACTGCAGAAATGGTATGCTGAATTAAAGATAGCCCCGGTTTACGATACAATGTAACACATCCTTTCTATCAACAATACTGTGTCTTTAACAACTAATTGTTTCTCTAAATCCTCCTCATATAACTAACTGCACTAATCTCATTTTGTATTCTCGCAATCCCAATTACAATTTTCTAATTAAAGAGCCAGCTACACCATTGACCTCTGCCATAGTGTGTGTCAGGGTCTTAGTCATTATGCAAATGTAAGAAAAGCTTGTGGGGGGGGGACAACTAAAAGTGATTTTCAGTTTTAAAAAAACACATTCACAGCATTCAGTATAATTAGTAGCAAGTAAAAATAATCACAGAACATCTAAACATGATCCCTCATTTACACTTGTTTAATTATTTCTATATACTAGCAAAGGAGTTTTAATTGAAAAACTAAAAAAATTGGAAAAAGAATTCTGTACTGCATTTCACTATATTTCAAGTATGTATTTTTTTAGTATCACTGAGTTTGTACGGGTTTATAAAAATAATTTCATGTGACAGATGTTAGAAGGTAGCGAGCGTCCCAGGGAGTATACCTGCAGAGCTTCCAAGGCTCTTGGGACCAGACTTGGTGGTAGACATGTTAACTTGGCCTGACTCCATGATGTCACAGTAAGGTTTCCAATCTGTTTCCTCTTACATGACTTCCTCTTATATTAGCTTTAAATATTTAGGTGTACGAGGAATCAACTGCTACTGAAGTCTGCGGTTGTAGAATAGACCATTCGTTGCCGGGTTTCCTGATGGTAGTAATTTGATTAGATGACTTTTTTCATGTTTTTACACAATATCCATCTTAGTGAGTCCCATTCTCCTGGGCCACAGCATGATTAGCACATTCAGAGTAGTATTGGCATTAAACATGCAAATTAAGTCGGGTTGTAGTTTGGATCTAGGTCCAGGTTTTTTAGTTACAGTTTGTTAAATACCCTTGGTTTAGGGGTAAGAAACGGTTTCAAGGTATGGGTAACCTATTATATTAGGGTTTCTTCTTGTGTCTAAAGGATGCAAAGTCTCTTATTTCAATCATGTATCCAAGTAATCTTTGTACAGAAACTTCCTTAAGAATGATTAATGCTATTTAATAATTGTTGCTGTTATTTACCAGGGACTCTACAAAAAAGACCCCTTCCCTCATACAACTACATTCACTGTTGTGATTATGGTGCTTACTGTATCCATTTAACGACTCTACTGGTTGATTAACAAAAACAAGACGTGCATACAAAGAATAAATGCATGCCTTTTTGCTGAATGGGTGAAACTGACATGTATAAAGTTTCTTAAAACAATGAAATTCAATGGTAGTCCCTGATAATACATTGAGCTGGTGGATTTGTGCCCATGTAATATGTTCTGGAATATACAGGGAGTGCAGAATTATTAGGCAAATTAGTATTTTGACCACATCATCCTCTTTATGCATGTTGTCTTACTCCAAGCTGTATAGGCTCGAAAGCCTACTACCAATTAAGCATATTAGGTGATGTGCATCTCTGTAATGAGAAGGGGTGTGGTCTAATGACATCAACACCCTATATCAGGTGTGCATAATTATTAGGCAACTTCCTTTCCTTTGGCAAAATGGGTCAAAAGAAGGACTTGACAGGCTCAGAAAAGTCAAAAATAGTGAGATATCTTGCAGAGGGATGCAGCACTCTTAAAATTGCAAAGCTTCTGAAGCGTGATCATCGAACAATCAAGCGTTTCATTCAAAATAGTCAACAGGGTCGCAAGAAGCGTGTGGAAAAACCAAGGCGCAAAATAACTGCCCATGAACTGAGAAAAGTCAAGCGTGCAGCTGCCACGATGCCACTTGCCACCAGTTTGGCCATATTTCAGAGCTGCAACATCACTGGAGTGCCCAAAAGCACAAGGTGTGCAATACTCAGAGACATGGCCAAGGTAAGAAAGGCTGAAAGACGACCACCACTGAACAAGACACACAAGCTGAAACGTCAAGACTGGGCCAAGAAATATCTCAAGACTGATTTTTCTAAGGTTTTATGGACTGATGAAATGAGAGTGAGTCTTGATGGGCCAGATGGATGGGCCCATGGCTGGATTGGTAAAGGGCAGAGAGCTCCAGTCCGACTCAGACGCCAGCAAGGTGGAGGTGGAGTACTGGTTTGGGCTGGTATCATCAAAGATGAGCTTGTGGGGCCTTTTAGGGTTGAGGATGGAGTCAAGCTCAACTCCCAGTCCTACTGCCAGTTCCTGGAAGACACCTTCTTCAAGCAGTGGTACAGGAAGAAGTCTGCATCCTTCAAGAAAAACATGATTTTCATGCAGGACAATGCTCCATCACACGCGTCCAAGTACTCCACAGCGTGGCTGGCAAGAAAGGGTATAAAAGAAGAAAATCTAATGACATGGCCTCCTTGTTCACCTGATCTGAACCCCATTGAGAACCTGTGGTCCATCATCAAATGTGAGATTTACAAGGAGGGAAAACAGTACACCTCTCTGAATAGTGTCTGGGAGGCTGTGGTTGCTGCTGCACGCAATGTTGATGGTGAACAGATCAAAACACTGACAGAATCCATGGATGGCAGGCTTTTGAGTGTCCTTGCAAAGAAAGGTGGCTATATTGGTCACTGATTTGTTTTTGTTTTGTTTTTGAATGTCAGAAATGTATATTTGTGAATGTTGAGATGTTATATTGGTTTCACTGGTAATAATAAATAATTGAAATGGGTATATATTTGTTTTTTGTTAAGTTGCCTAATAATTATGCACAGTAATAGTCACCTGCACACACAGATATCCCCCTAACATAGCTAAAACTAAAAACAAACTAAAAACTACTTCCAAAAATATTCAGCTTTGATATTAATGAGTTTTTTGGGTTCATTGAGTACATGGTTGTTGTTCAATAATAAAATTAATCCTCAAAAATACAACTTGCCTAATAATTCTGCACTCCCTGTTTGGGTCGATCTTCTGTTGTGTCATATTACATAATTACAGTGAAATAAAATGTTATGACTAACAGAACAATATCACCAGGTGTGATAAAGGAATGGGAATATTTTCAAGAGAAATATAATCCTAGAATTGCTCTATTGTTTGACCCAGAATCTGCTAAGTTGGCTGTGAGTTCAGTGTAACTCACTGTTTAGTGAATAGACCCCACAAGAAACACATAGAGAGGTTATTATGTGACATTAAATTGTTGTAAGATGAAGCCAAGTTGTACATGTTAGCCTAACATACCCAAGCTGTGACTATAGTATATAATTTCTGCACTTGTTGTTTATGTTTAACCGCTTAAGGACACAGCTCCAGAAATGAAGGGGGATCATGACGGAATATTTCCGTCATGTGTGCTTAACGGGTTAAAATGTAGGCAATAAAGAGGACGAAGAGAGCAAGGGGAACTGGAAAATGGGCCTGAGGTATAAGGAGCTAGAGTAGAGAACATATTAGTTACTGTAGCAGGGTGAATGGTTTTTTTTATGGGGAAATAGAGATTTAGTGGAGACAATGGCTGGAAATTGGAATCAAGAACTAGCAGAACAATTAAATTCTGGGCAATATTGAGAAAGGGAAGGAAGAAAGGAAAAGTAACAGGTAAACAGTGATTAGGAATAGGGTAAATTGCATTAGAAATAATGTTTTTAGAGACAATAATTGAAGATGATTCAAGTACTAGCAGACCAAACGGAAGAAATAAAGAGGAGAATGGGAACAGAAAGGCCGGGTCTCTGTGTGTTGAGTGCAAACCTTATAAGGAACTTTAGTAGAGATAAGGATTGGAAGCGAGGAGCAATGCTCTATACCTGTTAAGATAGCAGATCGCAAGCATGGTGTATAATAGTTGGACCCACATTTTATTCGAAAGGAAGAGTCATGCATTTGCGATATCTCTATCTATGCATAAATGTTTCAGAAAAAGTTAAGAGAAGAAGATGGAAAATGTCTTCTACAAGTTGGCTGGAATCCACCCACACAGCAAGTCGAGCGGCGATATCAGCCAATGTTCTGTTCTAGTGTGGAACTCGTACAAGCTTTTGTTTTTTGTCAAAATATTTATTTATTTTGTTTTGAGTGAAAACACAACGATCACATATAACACACTTCTAAATCCAACAGGGAAAACATACAAATAATTCATACCGCAGTATTGCAAGCACCATGTACGATGGACACAACGAGTTAAAATAATCACCCCCCAGGTATGGAATTCCCTCTACTTGAACAAGAACCAATGAATACAAACATTGTTTAATTAAAGTTTCCATTTATGGCATTGAATACAATGTTATTTCATGGTAGACAAGCTTCTCCAAATGTAATTATCTAAAAAAATGTTAAGTGTTCAAGTGTTTTTGATGTGCATAATTACAGTACTGTGTGTGGGTATTTTTATTTTTTGCATATTTACATAATTACCAAACTGAATACAGCTCACTTTATTGACTTCAGAAGGATAAAGGGCCTATTTTATTTTTACAATGGAGGGGATACGAGTTTATGTAACCAGAGTACTGCAGTTAAAGCACAAATTATTAAGCTATCTCACATGTACATGTACAGTATGTGAACACATCCAAAAGGTTCAAAATAAGAGACTGTAGAGCCCTATTTGTTGTCAAATCACTAAAATAAAAGTCTGCGAAAAAAGAGAGTATAGCAACAGAAGACTATACCGTACTATAACAAGGGCAATAGGCTGTAGTGATTATGGTGCTTGATGTTTCTCGTTGATAGTGCACAGCCACAAAACCTCCCATCTAAAATATGTTAATTAGTGCATCTTGAGATTTTCATAATCATATTAGTTATATTGGCTCCTTAGTGCAGTGGTAACGTCACTGCCTTAGAAATGGGGAACCTAGGTTTGAATCCTGACCAGACCACCTCACCAATAAATGTCACTGGGCAAGATACGTTATATATCTGCTTACCTCAAATCATTGTAGATAGTAAGCCTTTTTTGAGTGGTGAGAAGTAAGGTGGTGCTATATAAATGCAGCAAACTACATACAGTTTATATTGGATCTCTGTTGATCTGATTTATAGCAATAATATAAGAATATAGCAATTTTCAACATCTCAGGTCTATTAACTAAAGTGTGAATTGTAAATAATTAAATGTGAATTTAAAATTCTAGGTCAAAAAAACAAATTGGAACAATTCTCATATGTTTCAAATTTAAGGCCAGATCTGAAAAATACTTTTTTGACAATTCACACTTTAATTAATCACCATGTTTTTTAAATTTATTTATTTTGATTTGCCTGAAAAGGAAAAATAAACCTATGTATCGGTGCTGTACCTTTCCAGAGAGCAATCCGCGTATCCATTCATTTGAAAACTTTGATTTATATACGCATAGACATGCACACATACACACAGAGACATACACATACAATTCTTTAGCAGAGTTCCATTACTTTCACTTTACAGAACATGCGAAGAATGCCAACAAGCTCCGTTACTATGTTGCAGTCACTATGGAATGGTAATCTTTACCCCCGTAGTGTAATCCAGAACACTCAGGCATGCTATATAAATACCAGAAAATGTACTAGTTATACCAGAGAGAGGGGCAAGTGATTATACAGTAAGAAACATCTGAATCACAGCCACTTAAACCACATTAATCTCTTTCTGAGAAAAAGTTCTCGGATTCATCTTTTTTTCCATAATGACTATTTTACCTTACAATTTTAATTTTTTTTTTGACAATCTTTATTTGAAAGATATTAACATACTACAATAGTACGAACATTATTACAAATTTCTACATCAAGTACCCAAAATATTAAAGACAAGACTCTCTACTCCTCTCGCCCCCCTCCCCCCAACGGTAGTCGTGTTGAGATATCTATTTAATGTGATTTAAGATGAGTTATTGTCTCACCCTCCCTAGCAGTCCGATCCAATCTATGATCACAAAGCCTATATGTTTAAATGAACACTGTGTCCATACGGCAGAAAAAGAAGAAGAAAAAAATTGGGTTGGGCTGAGGGCTAGTGATTCCCCCCGTCTCTCCCCTTGCCCACCCTGCCTGCGAGCCACTGGTCCCCCTTCAAGTTAGACACGTATGTGAGCCAGGGTCCCCATATTTCTAGGAATTTTTCTGACCTATCCTGCAGTATAGCAGTTTGTTCTTCCATCGCTGTGACTTCCTCAGCCTGTTCTATCCACTCTCGCATTGTTGGTGGGTCATATCGCTTCCAGAAGGCCGGGACTAATGATCTAGCTGCCCTTAGTAGGTGTCTCGTCAGTGATTTTTTTTGTATGACGAGATAGGCATATGTGTGTGTGCTAGGAGCATATTGGCAGGGTCAAATTCTATGTCCGATCCCGTCACTTCATTTAGTGTTTTGTGTATTTGCTTCCAGAGAGATCAAAGTGCTCTGCATTCCCATCAGATATGGATCATTGATCCCCTCACCTCTTTGCACCTCCAACACAGCTCTGAACTGCTGGGGGTAATCTTGTGCAGTCGATCTGGTGTCAGGTACCATCTAGTTAAGATTTTGTAGTTTGTTTCACGTAATCTGGAGCTGAGCGAGCTGTGGTATGTCAGTAACATTATTTTTGACCTTTGCACTTTGGTCAAGGACACTCTCCGTTCTTCCCCTCATTTAGAGATGTATGGGGGTGGATGGGGACTTGTTGCTGAAAGCAGCATTTGGTATAGTGTAGAGACACCCCTGGCTATGGACTTCCTACGTAAGAAAAGATCCTCGAGCTGTGTTGGGGTTCTACTGAGATTCTGCTTTGGGTTTATGGATTGAACAAAATGCTGTTGGTGGTATCGAAATTTTTCTAAAAACGATAATGTTCTCTCTCCCACCAGTTCCATCAGTGTTTTTAGCTTTCCTGCGTGAGTCACATCTGTAATTAGGATTGGGTGTTTGTTGTTTAGCTGTAGAGTCTGTTTTCTTGTTCCTCTGAGAATGCCGGATTCGAAGTGAGTGGAAACAGAGGCCCCTTCAGTGTGGATAGTGAGAGGCAGAACCTCAGTCCATACTATACTTCCAGTCTCTGTCCAGTCATAGGGTGTTGGCAAGTCAATGGTGCTGCTTTTAGTTTGTCCAGCCATACTTCTCCTAGAATCACATGTAGGGAGTTTACAACTTCCATGCATGCCCATAATTTAGTATGTCTGTGCCGTACAATGATTCTTACCAGGTGAGCCACTTGGTAATATTTGAGCAGACTAGGCAGTCCCATGCCCTCCATAGCCCTTGGCTGCATAATGTGTTGCAGTCCTGCTCTGGGTTTGTGTCTTTTCCAGATGAAGTGCACGATCGCCAAGGTCAGTGTTTTGAAGAATGCCATGGAAACCATAATGGGAACGGTCTGGAAGAGGTACAGTGCTTTTGGCAGCAAGGTCATCTTTACTGCGTTGCAGTGACCGAACCACAATATATGTTGCATGTTTTTAGCTCCTTTGTCAGAGACTGTAACAGTGGAGTGAAATTCAGTGAGTACAGAAGGGTCAGATCTCGTGGCATCAGGATTCCGAGGTACTTAATGTGTGATGGGAGCCATCAGAAGGGGAAATTCTGCTTTAGTCTGTCCACCTCCTGTCCTTCCAATAAAATGTTTGATATTTCCGACTTGTCTTTATTGATTTTAAGGTTGCTTAAGTGTCCATAGAGTTCTAGTTCTTTGATTATATTTGGTAGTGTTATGTGTGTCATCCGCAGAAGCAGCAACCTTTTGCTCAGTACGTAGGCCCGATGCCTTACAATTTTAAATATCTTCGTATGTGCCTAACAATTCACCATTTAGTGAATAACCCTCAAGTTAGGGACTTACTACTTGTTTTTTAGGAAAGTTTTCAAAGATTTAGGTGAATGGCAGATTGAGCAATTTACAGGTTTAACAGGTTTAACTTGATAAATGCTATAATCCCTGTGTTTGACTTACCGTAACTAAATATGTTCTAAATTGTATTTGTCACAGCAAAAGTTATTTAACAGTATGAGTTAAGGGAGGTGAGCTCCACATTGCAGCATTTTTCTGATTAAAAAAAAACAAAAAACTTTTTAACTTTTGGCATTCTGTTTGAGACAGGGGTGCTTTCTGCTTGAAATGTATAATACCAAATATGGAATAATGTTTTCACTCCAGCACACTCTGAATATGTCTTTGAAAAGTATGAAACTGAGACATTTATTTAAGCTTGGCGTTTTCCTAGCCGTATCTGTGAAGAAATAACAATGCCCTGCGCCATCTGATTCTGTGTGTGTGTGTGTGTGTGTGTGTGTGTGTGTATGTGTGTATTGTAGTTTTGAATTTTGCCATTTGGTTTTTAGTTCTCTGGAACTGGTAAATTATTTATGTAAAGTTTAGGGATGCACCGAAATTTCGGCGGGCAAAGTTTTCATCCGAAAATGGGGGTCAAATTTGCTGGGTTTTTTACATTTCTTTTTTTCTTTTAATACTTTTTATTTTTGTAGTGCATAGTTTAACAGACATGCTAGCATTGACAATTCAGATGATTATATATCACAATGACACGATGAAAGATAGTCATGATAACATGACAAGTCAAGAATACTGCATTTGGGACGAGGGGTAAGAACACTATGGGACAGGGCAGTGGGGGAGAACACTATGGGACAGGGAGGGGGAGAAAAGAACACTATGGGACAGGGGAATGGGGGGAAGAACACTATGGGACAGGGAATGGGGGAAGAACACTATGGGACAGGGAACACTATGTGACAGGGGATGGGGGGAAGAACACTATGTGACAGGGGATAGGGGGAAGAACACTATGTGACAGGGGATGGGGGGAAGAACACTATGTGACAGGGGATAGGGGGAAGAACACTATGTGACAGGGGATGGGGGGAAGAACACTATGCGACAGTGGATGGGGGAGAACACTATGGGACAGGGTAGAAAAGAACACTATGGGACAGGGTAGAAAAGAACACTATGGGACAGGGTAGAAAAGAACACTATGGGACAGGGGAGAAAATAACACTATGGGACTAGGGAGAAGGGGGAAAGAACACTATAGGACTGGGGAGAAGTGAGGAAAGAACACTAAAAAAGAGGGAGGGGAGAGGAACACTAGAGGGGGGAATAGAGGAATGTTAAGGGGGGGGCTAAGGTACAGGGAAGGGAAAATGAACACTGGGTTAGGGTGGACCACTAAAAGAGAAGGGAGAAGGGAAATTTTTCATATTAGATTCATTAAATTAATTAAAAAGTCTAATTTTAATAAAATTATAGAAAAAAACACTTTTAAAATCATTTGGGGAATAAAGTAATTTTCGGTTTTCGCCCAAGGGCATCCTGAATTTTTGGTTTCGGACAGAATTTTCATTTCGGTGCATCCCTAGTAAGGTTGGACAGCAGGAAAAGTTGCATTTATGATACCCAACTGCGACAGTAATATATTACAGGTTCACATCTTCACATCAATCTGATGGCCCAGTTTGACAAAATATAACCGTTTCATCCAACTGAGACTGAATAAAATCAGGAGAGACAAAACCAGAACAAGAAATAAAAGAAAAAAAGAGAAAAAAATAGTTATTTTTGATTACCTAAGCTATCCATACGTGTGAAGTGTTTTACTGCTCTTGAGATTCTTCTCAAGGAAGCCATGTTTTATTCAAAGAGGGGATCCTGTTCCTCACTTGTGCGATGAGCTTATCCATTAGTTAATTTTCATTGATCTTGAGATTCACTTCCTCCCAACACAGTCCACATCGGCCTCCAGTGGATCTCTGTGCTTTTGTCAGGAACCCCATAGTGCCATGAAGCAATGAAGCAAGGCTCGAGATAGGTGACCCGACCTCCCATCCCCCCGTCAGGGAGAGACGGCTGTAGAGTCATCTTCATGAAGCCACTCAACCCCCCAGTAAGTGCGATACTAGGGCAACACGGATCAATTGAGACCCCTGTATTAGGGGTAACATTCAGTAGGCACAAGCCATCCAATATTGTAAATACCTTTTGTGAGTCCCCTTCAGGTGCTTGGTAAGTCCTGTCATACAAGGTCCTCCCAGAGATTTCCCACATAGTAGTTAACTGGTGATCAGATGTCAGAATAGCTCAGAATGCCTTCATTCCCTCAACACAAGGCCTCCAAATCAAAGCCTCTTGTGGACTCACTCACCAACCCTATACCAGTCTTTCGGGAGAGTTGACAATGTTGTAAGCACACTCCTAGGGAGATAAGCTGCTTCAGGAACAGTGATACCCAGGTCTTGAAGGAATTGTTTTAGATCCACACCAGGTGATAAAGTGTAAGGTCTTCAGGTGCTTTAGTAGGCTGTTGGCTAAGTGGCGGAAGCAGAGTTCTACTCACCCGTGTCCAGTTTACTTTGAGATCAAACCATGATCCCTGGAACTTGTAACTTAGTGAACAAAGCCCAATAGGTTTTTTAGTCTAATAATTTGACAACATTCCCAGTCTGAGATCTAATTAAAGTAGTAAATGTATCCAGGAATAGTAAGATGAGACAATATTACAATGATGATACAATATTTTAATAGTTAAAGGAACAGTCCAATTAATCTAATCTAATACATATTTTTCTTATTGGAGTGTTCTTTAAACTGTCTATATTACTGCCTACCACTCCCCATTTAGGACTTTAAAGCTATTAACACCCAATTAAACTCACATTTATTCCAGTTGCAGCAAGGAGACTGAGACAGTTGCTGCAACTCCAACATGCCTCCTGTGACATCATTATGACAGATTTATTTTGTCCAATCAGATGCTTCGTCACCTGGGGCTGTAGCTGTCTGAATGAATTTGCAACTATGTCTGTGTGTGTTGCACCTTGTGCCACCTGTCTTAACTTGCCTATGGAAAGTGGGACTCTGCAGAAGAGATTCTCCATGAATGTTCATTGTGATATCTTCTGTACATCAGAAGCTCTTAAACACCATATTTAACATAGCTTTCAGATTCCCATCATGTGAACCAAGATATGAGATATCTAATCTTGGCAATCCAGAACTTATTGAACCATGTTTTTCATGATACATTGCCAGACAAAGGGTTACTCCAACCAAAAGTAGTACTTTAAGAAAACATTGGTAGAGTAACAGTTCCTATCCTGCCCCCTTCCTTAAAAAAAAAAAAAAGAAAGGAATGAAAGAATAAACCTCTGTTGTCCTAGCACTGAGGCCAAGTTCTCCCCTCTCATCCTCCTTTTCTGATGTCATTCTCCCCTTGCTGCACATACAAACTAGTGGCACCACGGCCACTTTAAATCACTGATGTTGTCATAGTGCTTGAATTAACCTTTTAAAAAATTTCAGTCACTTTCTCAGTATTTCGTGAAAATAAAATATTTATGAAATTCTGATGTCAATCAGGAGCTGAAAATGGGCCCATAAGAAATTTATCTGCACTCCACTCACTAGGGAGAGCGTTAGGTGACAATCTCCTGTTCACTTCTCCTCTGGGCTGTTGCGTTTCACACCACGTGGGCATGTCACCTTTGGTGTTTCCACAAACCATTTGTACATTAAATGGGGTAGAGTTAGGGATAACAGTAATTGAAAAGGACTTGGGAACAATTAGGACTTGGGCAAGTTCCTGCTTGTTGTGTGCGTACCACAGGTTGGGAACCTGTGCTACAGGCACCAGAATCTCTCTACATTAAGCTGTTGTGGTTGTGTTGACTATAGTGTCCCTTTAAGCCTATTTTAGATGAAACATCACTATTGTTTATATATATATAATATTACAATAATTAAACATCTACCTCTGACACTAAGGATTTAAAGGACCACTATAGGCACCCAGACCACTTCAGCTCAATGAAGAGGTCTGGGTGCCAGGTCCCTCTAGTTTTAACCCTGCAGCTGAAAATGTGCAAACACCACGAAAGTGATAAAACTGTATGGATTAGGACGGATTAGTTGGCAGAGATTCTTAAACTTGTACCTCAAGGGAATAGAATGTATTTTCTTAATAATCAGTTAATATCAGTAAAAAAACAAAACGAGATGAGTAAAGTTGATGAAATATTCATGGAAACCTGTCTGAATTAACTATTATTAATGTTCTTTTTAATTTGAATGGTGCACATGTGTGGATAATAGGGGTGTTTATATTTTATTCCAGTTAGCTCATCCTGTCCGTCTTTGGAAAATGTCCCACTCTCATTATCTCTGCATTTACCAGACTCTTTATTAGCCCCATAAAAAATGCATCAAATAGCTAAATTTGGGGGGGTTTATGTATGTATTTATACTTTGTTATGAGCTGTAAGGTGCTATATGAGAAATGTAATTAAAAACTAAACCCCAAATAGTAGTGCCAGTACTCATTAATAAAAAAGAAATAAATGTATATACCGTATTTACTCAAATCTAATGCGCATACAAATTTGAAACCTGGAAGCTGAAAAATGTTTTCACTGGCGCATGTAATGCACATTTGTATAAGAAGATACTACTATACAACATAGGTTTGAGGGCGCATTAGAATTGAGCACGAACGGCGCATTAGATACGATGGGCATCAACAAAGAAATGAGGTACAGCTTTACTGTACACAGGAAACCAAGTCTCGCATCTCTGTCGCAGCGATACAAATGCAAATTTCGCCCCCAACGAATTTCTCCCTGGCGAATTTGCGTCGTATGCCCAGCATATCTAATTCACCATTCGGACGCAATTCTAATGCCAATAAAGGTGCCCATTAGATTCAAGTAAATAGGGTATTTATTTATTCATAATTATTTATTTACTTTGAGCGTTTCTTTTATAACTCCGTAATAGACAGGTTCGTAACCTTTGTTTCTTTTTTTGTTGTGTTTTATCAGTATGAGGGTTAAGCCCTGGTCAGTGCTATTGCTGTTCTTGTGGAAATAGGCACACAACTTTAAGTCAGTATTCATTTGTTTTAATGTAACATTTACAGCGTTCTTCACTAGAGTGAATTCAAAGTAAATTTCAAATTTAAGGTTCAAATAACCGAACTGGCAAAAATCTCTGAATTAGCTAAGCTTTAAGTTTGGCTACTCTGTCCTTAAATTTAAAATTCACTTTTAATTCTTACTTTAGCAAATAACCCTCTCAATCCTCCTTCTCTTACAAGTTTGTTTTTGTTTATCTTAAAAGTCACCATTTAGTGAATAAACACATTGGCTTCCGTTTGGGGACAATTACGATGACTGCAGTGCAAATTAGAAAATGACTACAGTTTTATGTTAATATATTCAACGTCAATATCTTCTGCTGTGCAGCAACTTAGTGAAGTGATGCCAATTACAAGGTACCATGTTCTAGCAGTGAGATGCTAAGCACTTAGCATTCACTCAGGAAATAATGGAAGTCTTGGCTGTGAAGGATCTTTTGTTAATTGCAGGAGTAGGAATAATGACTGCTTGTTTGGACTGTGAGATGCACTCAGTATGTATTTGCAATGTATGCCAGCGCTGCAAACGGGTAGACCAGACACTGCTCTGTCTGACATAATTCGGTTTTCCTGCTTTATTACATCTCACTAAAATGTTATTCTCTTTTAGGAAGACATGGATTTCCTATGATGAGCACCTCGAAAATTACAGTGTGTGCGTAATCAAGGTAAAGAATTTAATTATCTATTTTTTTACTAAGAATGGTTTGATAAAAAAAAAAGTATATTTCTGAGATAACTAACATGGCTATTTACTAATAAAATTATACAAGTTAACTTTGTTTCCAATTTTGCTGTCTTGACTTAAAATTTGCAAAATGAACTTGAATTTAATTTTGATTCTCGACAAGTCTCACTTTTTTTATTTGAAACAAGGAAGTGGAGACAATGTTTCGGCTCCTCTCTTAGCCAGTATCAAGTCTCAGCGAGGAGACACTTCAGAAGAAACCTCAGGTTTGCCTGGATACTTCTTTTCTTCCATTAGAGAATTAATAGAAGCTAGCCATGTCTGGAAAAACATTTTTCTTGTTGTCTTTCTGTGACATAGACTGCATCCAATCCATTCTAAGCGCATGGAAAAGTTTGGCTTACATGAGAGCCACAGCCGAGGCAGGTAAAATCCATGCATTTTAAGATGGATCCTGGACCATATGAAAGCATTTACAGCATAGTTTTTAAATTAAAGGGACACTCCAGGCACCCAGACCACTTCTGCCTATTGGAGTGGTCTGGGTGCCAACTCCCACTACCCTTAACCCTGCAACTGTAAGTATTGCAGTTTTCATAAACTGTAATATTTACCTTGCAGGGTTAACTCCACCTCTAGTGGCTGTCTAGACAGCCACTAGAGGGCACCTCCATGTTTATAGCACACCAAAAGTGCTATAACGTCGCTGGATGTCCTCACGCTATGTGAGGACCTCCAGCATCACTGAAATCCCCATAGGAAAGCATTGAAAGCATTTTTCAATGCTTTTCTATGGGGTGGTCTAATCGCATTAGGTCTCCCCCGGCGCCAGCCACACATGCTCAATAGGTCTCCCCCACTGGATGATGTCGGTGGGGGAGGAGCGTGGGCGGACCCTGAACCAGCGCCGAGGGACATCGGTGCTGGATACAGGTAAGTCACTGAAGGGGTTTAACCCCTTCAGCAACTTGGGGTGGGAGGGAGAGGGGACCTGCAGTGCCAGGAAAGAGGTTTGTTTTCCTGGCACTGGAGAGTCCCTTTAAGAATGTAAGGATAATGTGGGTGATGTCCCCAACCTTTTGTGCCAAACAAATCCCAATGGGTTAAAAAATGTCTCTTAGAAAACTCAAAGACCATGAGCCATAAATGTGATAATGCAGAAGTTGTATTTCCACATTAACTGTTCATATTAATATCACCTTGGACAGCAATGACAAGCTGGAAGCACAGGGCCCTTCTACACATTAAATCCTGGGTGTCAGAGGTAGATGTTTATTTATTGTAATTATATATAAACAATAGTGATGTTTCATCTAAAATAGGCTTAAAGGGACACAATAGTCAACAGAACCACTACAGCTTAATGTAGTGATTCTGGTGCCTGCAGCACAGGTTCCCAACCTGTGGTACGCACACAACAAGCAGGGGGGTACGCCACGAACTTGCCCAAGTCCTAATTGTTCCCGAGTCCTTTTCATTTACTGTTATCCCTAACTCTACCCCATTTAATGTACAAGTGCCCTTATTCCAAAACACAAGACTTAATTGAATCTCATCTGCCACTTGCCTAACCAGTGCCCAATTTATCCAAATCCCTTGGCCGATAAGCTATATCATGTTCAGACTGCAGTTTCTTACCTAATTTTGTTTCATCTTCAAGCATCAACAAATGACTTGTCCACTTCAAGGTCACCTTGATCTATATTTCCACCAACCTCTTCATAGAATGCAATTAACTTAGTTTGGCCTGACCTGCCGTTCATAAACTGAGAACAGGATCAAATAGTCCAGATGGAAATATGAATACTTTGTGGAAAAAATTCCAACACAGCTTGTTTTCCCCCTAAAATCATTCATGAATGAGTCTAGACTAGAGCAAAGATTTATAAAGAGAAACTCTCATGAAAAATGATCTTTTGATTTGTTGCAGCTCCCGTTCTCCCATATTCTGCCTATAAAAGTAGTGATGGCCATAGCCATGTGAACGGTACTTGGGTTTTGGCACTGATTGTTTCTCCTCTAACTAGCGTGTGCTGCTGTTTGCTAAATATTCTACGTGCAGCAGTTGATATGTCTAATTGTATGGATCAATAAAAGTTTGGTTTAGTTTTGTTTAAGGAAGGCTGCAACCATGATGAATAGAGATTTGATTAAACAAATTATTCTCCACATATGTGTATATATCTGTGAGCACAAAATAATAGTTATGCCTTCTTTATAATAGGTTTAATTCAAGGTCTGAGAAGGTCCCTCTGGCAATAAAATAATAGACAACATACATTTTATTGGAACAGAGATAAATTATGCATATGCAGTTTGTTTTTCTTCATTCTTATTGCTTTTTTTTGTCATAAAGGCATGCTAATTTGGAATCTAGTGTATCCTCCGGAGTTGAGATAGGCTAATTACAGCTCCCAGCTGTTCTGGAACTCCAAATGCCCCCAAGTTAGCTAAGAATGTTGAGAGTTGTTATATAACACCTGACCAAGAGTGAAGCTGTATTTAGATCCATTATAGATCAGAACCAAGGAGCAGTGAGTTTTACTTTGCAGTTAGCAAGAAGGGGACATGATGAAACTGTGTTTCGTCTTATCAAGAACATCGACTTACTTGGAAGGACAGATAACCTTGCTGGAAGGAATATTTTAATTCCATTATCAGAGATAGAAGTTAGATGAAAGGTATGAAAGATGACAAGCAGGAAAAATGCTTTTGGGACTTTGAATGAAGTTATTTTCTCTACGAATACACTGTTTATGCCCTCATTAGTCACAAGTCAGATTATACAAGATGATGTTTGAATTTTTTATAATGACATGTAATTGTTTTATTTATTTTTTTTATATATTTTTTTATTTTCAGATTTTCAAAGTTTGAAAACACATAATAAAATAAGACAGGTATGAGATTAAGTGTACAGGATATATTAAAATCAGGGATGGGGAGAGGGATTCTGTAGAGAGAAGAAGAGCTAGTATTTTTTGTTTTTGGAAGGAATACAAGATTAAATAGTGCATGAATAAACCACGGCATTTTACAAATCTAAAATACGGATCCTTGGAATGACATTTAATAAAATGAAAAAATAAAAAAATTATTTCTTGAAAGAAGCATACAATCTGTCTTGTTTATATATTGGAATGGTAAATACATGTCAAAATGGGCTGGTTTGTACAGTATTTGCAAGAAATATCAAAGAATGTCTTTCGAAAAATGCAACTGAAGAAAAAGGACTTGTCTTAACACAAATATCTCCACCTACGCATTTTTTAGTTCCATTGAATGCATTTATTAAAATTACCTATAACTTGTGTTTTTTCTAATTGTCAGTTTGTGCACTCACTGTATTTCTGTCCGATATATTTAGATTAAACATTAGGGTTCCTATGGACAGTGATTGTGTGACTGGATTATACAATTTAATTTTTTTTTCAAAAATAGTTACTACAGAAGTGAAAATAAACTTCTCTGTATATTCTGTGCTACCACTAGCAAAATCTTAGTCATGGGGTGGGCCACCTTCTGCACTCCATATGTTGTGGACTACATCTTCCTTAATACTCTACCAGAAATAATGCGGCCGAAGCATCAGGAGAGATGTGGTCCTCAACATCAGGAGTGGCAAAGGTTGCCTAGCCCTGTCCTAGTCATTAAAAAAAAAAAAATGAAGCTACTGCCAGTGAATACATGTTCACCAGATTCTCTTTATTTGCACTGGTGTCTGTTTTAAATGCACTTAGTTAGGTTTTGCATTTTTTGTAGAGATCCCCCAGGGTTATATGTCTGTTTGCATGGTGGCACGCAGGGTAGAAACCCATGGCCTGTTTAAAATGTCACAGGACAACAGAAGACTCTGTAAAACTTCTCAGTTGTCACTTTAGAAGATGCCTGTTCCTACTAGTTTATCAGCTTCATCTTAAATTATGTCAGGTACAAGGTTGTGAAGTTTAATCTGCACCTAATACAGTAAACCTTATTTCTGTATGCTCTAGCGATTTTATTATTATATTTATATAGCGCCAACAAATTACGTAGCGCTTTACAATGGGTGGACTACCAAACATTAATTGTTACCAGACAAGTTTGATGCACAGAAACAGAGAGGCTGAGGGCCCTGTTCAATGAGCTTACATGCTAGAGGGAGTGGGGTAAAGTGACACAAAAGTTAAGGGAAGTACTAGGGAAGTAGATTGGTAGAATAGTAATAGTAAGACTTAGTTAGGTTTTTTTGGATCCTTTAACTGTTTAATTGATATGCTTATGTAAAAAAAAGTGAGTTTTTAGTAATTTTTTTGAAGGAGTGGAGACTGGGCATCTAGTGGAAAAGGGAAAGGAGTTCCACAGGGATGGTGCAGCCCTAGAGAATTCTTGAAGGCGAGCATCAGAGGTGGGAGTATGAGCAGATGATAGACGCAGGTCTTCGGCAGAGCATAGGGGCCTAGACGTGACATACTTCTGTATAAGGGAGGATAGATAGGTGGGAGCAGCATTATGTAGAGATTTGAAAGCAAGAACCAGAATTTTATATTGAGCCCTATATCTTGCAGTAGTCAAAGCGAGAGAGGACAGTGGCACGGACCAGCACCTTAGCCGCATCTAGTGTTAAGTAGGGGCAGATGCGTGCAATGTTTTTGAAATGGAAGCAGCAGGATTGGTTGATCGACTGGACATGAGGGGTGAAGGAGAGGTCAGAGTCAAAGAGAAAACCTAGGCAGCGAGCCTGCATGGTGGAGCTGATGGTAGCACTATTAATGTAGAGGGAGACAGAAACGGGAGAAGCAACACTTGAGGGAGGAAAGACCAGAAGTTCTGTTTTGGACAAGTTGAGCTTAAGGAAGTGGGCAGCAATCCAATTAGAAATAGCAGAGAGGCAGTCAGAGACCGTAGTCAAGAGGGGTGGGGAGAGATCAGGGGAGGACAGATAGTTTTGCGTGTCATTTGCTTAGAAGTGATATTGGAAGCCAAAAGAGCTGATGAGTTGATGAGATATAGTATAGATCGAGAACAGTAAGGGACCAAGGACTGAACCTTGGGGGACACCGACAGAGAGAGGTTGGGAGGAAGAGGCAGAGCCAGAGAAAGAATCACTAAAAGAGTGCTGGGTGAGGCAGGAGGAGCACCAGGAGTGAACAATATCTCGTAGACCGAGATTATGGAGGATGAGAAGAAGCTGTTGATGATCAGCATCGGAAAGGTCAAGGAGAATTAGGATAGAGTAGTGACCATGAGATTTTGTAGCTAGTAGATCGTTTGATCCACAGAGTGCTGAGTGCGGAAACCAGACTGAAGTGGGTCAAGCAGAGAATTGGACTCAAGGAAGTCTGTCAATCTCACATACACAAGTCTTTCAAGGATCTTGGACGCAAAAGGCAGTAGTGAGATAGGGCAGCAGTTTGACAGGGAGTAAGGGTCAAGGTCAATATTGTGAGCTCCCATATTACTAGATTATCCCCTTAAGGACACATGACGGAAATATTCCATCATGATTTCCTTTCATTCCAGAAGTTGGGTCATTAAGGGTCATTAAGGGGTTATTAGATAAGAGAAGGAGAAATGGATTTAAATATCTGCAAACTGAAGTCTTATTGCAATGAAAAAAATGAATTTTCATCTTCAACAAAAACTTGATTTAACAAATAGATATGCTAAAACCAAATTTTATGCTAATTGCCAGATACAGAAACCCACTCAACAGGCTACAATTAAACATGTATATGATTATACTGCATTCCGCTGAGTATTTTCCTTTCGTATAGCTAGGAACGTATCTGAGATCTTGTAGGCTTATCCTATTTGATATGGGCGTGATTGTTATGTCTAGGAATAGTGAATGAACTTCAGGTAGTGACTAGTGGTTAGTTCTGCCCCGTTCTGTAAGGGGCAAGGGGCTCCAATCACAAATCACGGATTCCACATCAACACTTGATGCAACACTGACATTTCTAGATCAAATACCCCATTTGTGATTGTCTGAGAATTTTCAGGGCTGACACTTTTTTTTTTTGGGGGGGGGGGGATCTTTAAAATGGTTAATATCTACAAGAGAATGGTCTACTAACATGTATGGTTATGACTAGCAAACCACCTATTCTTGCCTGTGGTTCTCTAACTGTTGATATAAATACAATGCCAATGGTCCTTCACAACTTTGATCATTGGCATTTTATCACAACTACCCCAAAAGCTAAGGAGTGTCTACCCTTGATTTAAATTACATGCAATCTGGGCACATTGATGTGTTGTCCACCTCCCATTTAAATGGCATGCAATCTAGGCACATTAAGGATTTGCCTCTCTTCCATTTAAATGGCATGTTATCTGAGCACGTTGAGGCTATGCAGTGTTAAAACCAATAATATTTAGGAGGCAATATTAAAGAGATTAGGAAACTCTTTATTTACTAAGCATTTGATTAAACTGGCAGTGTATCAGAATCATGGCTTCAAAACAATTTCAGAAGTGCCTCATCTCTTCCTCTAATAAAACTGTCCTTTTAATTTTCACTGAACATACGTTTGTTAATTACTTTGTAATTACTTTGTCATTCACATGAACACGATGTTCAGTAAAATACGGTTGGAACTAGAACAGGATTCACCAATGTTTTTTTTTTTTTTTTTTACAAACAGCTTTCAACATTAGTCACTTGCACAAATAAATGAATTTCTGTTAATATTGGTTTCCATGCGCTAGTGCTCAGTATTGATTGATTTCCCCAAGTCTAGACTGGCCTTTCTTCCGAACTTAAAAAAACCTGTTTTACTTGACTGTGATTAGGAGGTCTTTGATACTGGTATGCCATATGGAAGTAGTGAATCTGTGATACTGGCAGCCATATGGAAGTAGTGAATCTGTGATACTGGCATGCCATATGGAAGTAGTGAATCTGTGATACTGGCATGCCATATGGAAGTAGTGAATCTGTGATACTGGCAGCCATATGGAAGTAGTGAATCTGTGATACTGGCATGCCTTATGGAAGTAGTGAATCTGTAATACTGGCATGCCTTATGGAAGTAGTGAATCTGTGATACTGGCATGCCTTATGTAAGTAGTGAATCTGTAATACTGGCAGCCATATGGAAGTAGTGAATCTGTGATACTGGCATGCCTTATGGAAGTAGTGAATCTGTGATACTGGCATGCCATATGGAAGTAGTGAATCTGTGATACTGACAGCCATATGGAAGTAGTGAATCTGTGATACTGGCATGCCTTATGGAAGTAGTGAATCTGTGATACTAGCATGCCATATGGAAGTAGTGAATCTGTGATACTGCAAGCCATATGGAAGTAGTGAATCTGTGATACTGGCATGCCATATGGAAGTAGTGAATCTGATACTGGCATGCCATATGGAAGTAGTGAATCTGTGATACTGGCAGCCATATGTGAATAGTGAATCTGTGATACTGGCAGCAATATGGAAGTAGTGAATCTGATACTGGCATGCCATATGGAAGTAGTGAATCTGTGATACTGACATGCCATATGGAAGTAGTGAATCTGTGATACTGACATGCCATATGGAAGTAGTGAATCTGTGATACTGGCATGCCATATGGAAGTAGTGAATCTGTGATACTGGCATGCCATATGGAAGTAGTGAATCTGTGATACTGGCATGCCATATGGAAGTAGTGAATCTGTAATACTGGCAGCCATATGGAAGTAGTGAATCTGATACTGGCATGCCATATGGAAGTAGTGAATCTGTGATACTGGCATACCATATGTGTTTAGTGAATCTGTAATACTGGCATGCCTTATGGAAGTAGTGAATCTGTGATACTGACAGCCATATGGAAGTAGTGAATCTGTGATACTGACAGCCATATAGAAATAGTGAATCTGTGATATTAGCATGCCGTATGGAAGTAGTGAATTTGTGATACTGGCATGCCATATGGAAGCAGTGAATCTGATACTAGAATGCCATATGGAAGTAGTGAATCTGTAATACTGGCATGCCATATGGAAGTAGTGAATCTGATACTAGACTGCCATATGGAAGTAGTGAATCTGATACTATCATGGCATATAGAAGTAGTGAATCTGTAATACTGGCATGCCATATGGAATTAGTGAATCTGTAATACTGGCATGCCATATGGAAGTAGTGAATCTGTGATACTGGCAGCCATATGGAAGTAGTGAATCTGTGATACTAGCATGGCATATGGAAGTAGTGAATCTGTGATACTGGCATGCCATATGGAAGTAGTGAATCTGTGATACTGGCATGCCATATGTGTTTAGTGAATCTGTGATACTGGCATGCCTTATGGAAGTAGTGAATCTGGGATACTGGCAGCCATATGGAAGTAGTGAATCTGTAATACTGGCAGCCATATGGAAGTAGTGAATCTGTGTGATACTGGCATGCCATATGGAAGTAGTGAATCTGTGATACTGGCATGCCATATGTGTTTAGTGAATCTGTGCTACTGGCATGCCTTATGGAAGTAGTGAATCTGTGATACTGACAGGCATATGGAAGTAGTGAATCTGTGATACTGACAGCCATATGGAAGTAGTGAATCTGTGATATTAGCATGCCATATGGAAGTAGTGAATCTGTGTGATACTGGCATGCCATATGGAAGTAGTGAATCTGATACTATCATGGCATATTGAAGTAGTGAATCTGTGATACTGGCAGCCATATGGAAGTAGTGAATCTGTAATACTGGCATGCCTTATGGAAGTAGTGAATCTGTGATACTGGCATGCCATATGGAAGTAGTGAATCTGTGATACTGGCAGCCATATGGAAGTAGTGAATCTGTGATACTAGCATGGCATATGGAAGTAGTGAATCTGTGATACTGGCATGCCATATGGAAGTAGTGAATCTGTGATACTGGCATGCCATATGGAAGTAGTGAATCTGGGATACTGGCAACCATATGTAAGTAGTGAATCTGTAATACTGGCAGCCATATGGAAGTAGTGAATCTGATACTGGCATGCCATATGTGTTTAGTGAATCTGTGATACTGGCATGCCTTATGGAAGTAGTGAATCTGGGATACTGGCAGCCATATGGAAGTAGTGAATCTGTAATACTGGCAGCCATATGGAAGTAGTGAATCTGTGTGATACTGGCATGCCATATGGAAGTAGTGAATCTGTGATACTGGCATGCCATATGTGTTTAGTGAATCTGTGCTACTGGCATGCCTTATGGAAGTAGTGAATCTGTGATACTGACAGGCATATGGAAGTAGTGAATCTGTGATACTGACAGCCATATGGAAGTAGTGAATCTGTGATATTAGCATGCCATATGGAAGTAGTGAATCTGTGTGATACTGGCATGCCATATGGAAGTAGTGAATCTGATACTATCATGGCATATTGAAGTAGTGAATCTGTGATACTGGCAGCCATATGGAAGTAGTGAATCTGTAATACTGGCATGCCTTATGGAAGTAGTGAATCTGTGATACTGGCATGCCATATGGAAGTAGTGAATCTGTGATACTGGCAGCAATATGGAAGTAGTGAATCTGATACTGGCAGCCATATGTGAATAGTGAATCTGTGATACTGGCAGCAATATGGAAGTAGTGAATCTGATACTGGCATGCCATATGGAAGTAGTGAATCTGTGATACTGGCAGCCATATGTGAATAGTGAATCTGTGATACTGGCAGCCATATGGAAGTAGTGAATCTGTGATACTGTCATGCCATATGGAAGTAGTGAATCTGTGATACTGTCATGCCACATGGAAGTCGTGAATCTGCGATACTGGCATTCCAACAGGATGTAGCAAATTTGTATGGCAGGCATCCCATTAGAAAGCATGATTGCTTTAGTTTTAGAACATTAAGTCTGGTTTTATCTATTTCTCCCCACAGGCTTTGTTCCTCAGGCGATAGATCCACAGAAGATATTTAACTCTTGGTATTTACTTTCTACTTACTGGATCAAAACCACTGTTCCGTAAACACTCAGATATTGTATCTGGACACCTAACAAAGGCTCAGTGCTCTAAGTATGTCCTACAACAGTGATGGCAAACCTATGGCATGCGTGCCACAGGTGGTACGCCGGGCCCTCTCTGTGGGCACGCGGCCATAGGTTCGCCATCAATGCAGAGTAGGCACCTGCCTACCCAAAACGGCCGGCGCCTACTCTGCTTTCTTGTCGGGAGGACCGAAAGCAGGGGGAGGCATCTCTCCTGTCCTACCGCGAGCTGTGTGGAGCGTTTCCGCGCGTTACCATGGCAACGCTCCACACAGCATCGCGCGGGAGGACAGGAGCGCTGCAGGACCGGAAGCAGGGGGGAGGCATCTCTCCTGTCCTACCGCAAGCTGTGTGGAGCGTTTCCGCACGTTACCATGGCAACGCTCCACACAGCATCGCGCGGGAGGACAGGAGAGCTGCAGGACCTGTCCTCCTGTGCTAGATACTAACCACCACTGGACTACCAGGGATGGCTGTGTTCCCCCCTTCCCTTCACCAAAGGTAAGAAGAAGGGAGGGGGGGATACTGATTCAACATGCTTTGTTAAAAAAAAAAGAAAAAAAAAAAAAGAATTTATCTTCAACCTTACCCCCCAACACAGCAGCCCAACCCCCCCCACACAGCACCCCCACACACAGCACCCCTACCCTCCACAGACACAGCACCCTACCCCCCCAAACAGCAGCCTGCACCCCTACCCCCCCAACACACAGCACTCCTACACCCACACACACCCCCACACCCCTACCCCCCCCACACAGCACCCCTACCCCCCACACACTGCACCACTACCTCCACACACTGCACCACTACCTCCACACACAGCACCCCTACCCCACACACACACAGCACCCTACCCCACACACACACAGCTCCCCTACCCCCACACACACAGCACCCCTACCCAACACACACAGCACCCTACTCCTCACACACACACACACACACAGCACTCCACACCCTTACACACAAACAAATACACTGCACCCCTCAATGCAGTACATCTGTGTCTCTATTCAGCAGTCTTTATGTATTCAGCAATGTGTGTGTATTCAGCTGACTGCGTGTGTATTCAGCTGACTGCGTGTGTATTCAGCAATGTGTGTGTATTCAGCTGACTGCGTGTGTATTCAGCTGACTGTGTGTGTATTCAGCAGACTGTGTGTGTATGTATTCAGCAGTGTATGTATTCAGCAGTGTGTGTGTATTCAGCGAACTGTGTGTGTATTCAGCAGACTGCATTTGTTGGAGATACTAATATCTTAGCTTAATTTTATCTATTTATATCATTATTTAAAATTTGTATAATTGAACTCTCTGTTGTGTTCTTTTAAAACAAAAGATGTTAGCTAGTTCGGACAACTGTACGAGTTGTTTTTTCTAAACTTAAACCTCAGTATTCAGGTTTAATTGCTGTGTTGGCACTTTGAGGAAAAAAAGTTGGCATATATTGCGATTTGGGCACTCGGGCTCAAAAAGGTTCGCCGTCACTGTCCTACAAAGTAATGAAAACACAAATTGATTGAAATATTGCTGTAACAATTATTTCAATGTCAAAATGTCTTCAATGGATCAGATAGATGACCTAATCCTTATAGTAAAGAAATATTTAGGTGGGACGATATGCTTTGAGGGATCTCTGACCACTGTGAGCTTTTTAAATGAACCTGCAATTCAGAAATTGTGTACGTTACCATACAGGTATGACACCCGTATAATGTTAACTCCACATTGATGACATTGCCACCAATGAATGTACCGATTAAACGATATGTATATCATTAAAACCTGGGAATGTCAAATTAATGTGTAGTTGGATCATTAGCTGGTGGTTTGGCTAGCACCATTTTTATATGAAAATGACTTTGAAGCATGTTAGTCAGCCACGAACAGTACAATTTAATGTTAGGCTAGTGATTGTAGCTGGTGCTTGGGTACAGGAAACGGCCAAGCCAATGCTTGATTACAGTTCGAGCTCAATGCATATATTGCGTATATATACATTTATATAATATAAATACCTTCATTTATCACATCCAGGAAACTGACAAATGGAGACCAAAAGCGTTTACCTCCACATGCCATATTCCAGAGGTTTATGTAGAGCAGCTGTTTAAATTACTTTCATCCATGACTGACTGGAAGTGTTTGTCAAGCTCATAGCAGCCACCAAGTAGATTCATTCATGGTTTTCCATAAATAAAGCTATTCACAATCGTGCATGCCTTTGGCTGCGATGCATGCTGTCCCACGTGTCCTTTAGGAGTTGGACAGCGTTTGTACCATGTTAACATGGAATATATGGTATGATTCAGGAAAAGCTAACTTTACCTTAAGATAGCACAGATCAGAGTGAGACATAAAGTGTAATCTATAACAAATAGGACACATAGGGTGAAAAACCTGGAAGGAGCACAGGTCATTATTCTTAACACTAAGCAATGCCGATACAACTTATTTGTAATTATATGAAGTAAGGTTGTTGCGGACTTCCATAGTGTTAATCAATAATTGTCAGATTGATGACAGTGATACAATGTTGTTTGTGCAGGTTTTTATTCAACAGCAGAAGGTTTACTGTTCTTGCAAAGTCTAAGTTTCATTTTCTCTTAAACAGAAACTGTCACATGTAGGTAGTTGACAAAAATATAAGGACAATTTTTTTTTTTTTTTTTGTATATTACAATCAAGTCTGCCCAATTTTCTAAATACTTTCATTAGTCCCTGGCCTTATCTTATAGCTAGGATAGCCTTATGCCTATCCCATGCATGCTTAAATTCCTTCACTGTGTTAACCTCTACCACTTCAGCTGGAAGGCTATTCCATGCATCCACTACCCTCTCAGTAAAGTAATACTTCCTGATATTCTTTTTAAACCTTTGCCCCTCTAATTTAAGACTATGTCCTCTTGTTGTAGAGCAATGCAACTTGATGTGATCCCACTGTATCATGTTTTTGAGTACTTGTATGCTGCTGCTCTCAGTCCTATCCTTGTATTTACTTTGTGGTTTGGGGTTAATATTGTGTGAATGTATGGCTTGTTGTAGATGTAGACTCCAACTCCACAGCTGCCAATATCAATGATCTTCCAATAGTTTGTGTGTTGAAAGGAAATCCCGTAAAATGAATAACCCAATCCGGCTGATGTGGAGAATCTCTGAGGTTGCCTGTTGGAGTGCAGAATTACTTGGTAGAATGGAGCAGGGAATTAAAACTATTATGGAAAAATAAAACATTTAGCTTTATCAGATGTGTAATTTTATTGCAGTTTGATGTTTTGTGTAGCCTCCCATAGCATGCAGGATAATTGGAAACAATGTAGGGACATTTTCATTATATGAGGAACCATTTTAGGGATAAATGAAAGAGTAATCTGTCCCTCCCGAGAATACAACACTGCTTAATGCAAATCTCCAAGCGGTTTTAAACTAGTGATTTTAATTTGTATATTCAAATCCTATTTGCATTAATATCTCTTTGTGTTAAACATGATTTGTGTGTAAGAGTGCCCTGTAATTGCTACCCTTATCTTCCTTTTTCAATCTGTGAAGCCACACAAAATCCTGGACCGTGAAAGGCTATGTGTCTGATTTAGTTAGTGCACATAGGTATTAGTCTTAGTGTCTTATGTGTGTGTGTTTGTGTAATATATTGCCACCAAAAATATGTAAGATGCTATACATATTTTCTTTTAGTTAGATTTGTTTTTATTTTTGTTAGTTATGATCCCCCTTGTCACCTTCGCAAATGTCCCGAAAAGGACATGTTGACCAGCTGTGAAGATTCTAAGTTGTAAAACTAAAATGCTCACCCTCCAAATAAGGTCTTGTAGCCCCCAGAGAACCCGACACACCTATACATGGGTGGTATCGCTGTACTCAGGAGATGTTGCTGAACACATATTAGGGTATTCTTTGGCAGTAACCCTTAAAGTTCTCAGTACATGTATTCTTAAATTGCTGTGTCAAAAAAAATCACAAATTATTATTATTATTATTATTATTTTTTTTTTTAAAGGACCACTATAGTCATCCAGACCACTTCAGCTCAATGAAGTGGTCTGGGTGCCAGGTCCCCCAGGTTTTAACCATGCAGCTGTAAACATTGCAGGATTAATCCAACCTCTAGTGGCTGTCTCACTGAAATGCGAAACTCGCATTGAGCACACAGAACATCCATAGGAAAGCTCTGTGAAGCATTGAGAAATGCTTTCCTATGGGCGTTTTTAATGGAAATATATAATATATATATTAATTTTTTTCTTTCATTCGGACATCTGACCCCCACACGTATATTAGAGTAATAACAGTGTGCTGAAAACAGTGATGTAAAGAATTTGATTCACATCACAATAACGTGGCTTCTCTATATTTGACATCTGTTTCTTTAAGAGTCAGAACAATACACGACTTGCTGCTCCCAACTTTTGAAGTCAAGGGTTAAAAGCATTAGTTTCTAAGTATATAGTTGGTCAGAGTTCAAACTGTATCCTTGTAATGGGAGGAAATGGACGTGTTCTGTGTTTATATAAATCACTGCAATGTTAATAATTACACAGTATTCACAATTCTTGCTCATGATTGGTTAAAACGTCAGCTCTGCTGTTCTTGTCATCAGTTAAGTGAATTAGTTCACATGTAATCCTCATATGGCTCCTTTGTATGGGAATGTCCAGGGGTTACCTGGCTGTAGTATAAATGCAGATAATGAACACAATAAATTATGATGTAGATGGAGCTTAATTAAACCCAGCAATAACTACTGAAGCTTGGATACTTGTATGCAACTCGCTGTGTCTTTAAATCACAAAGTATGTGGCACAATGCTGTGGACACCTTCATTAACCCCTTAAGGACCAAACTTCTGGAATAAAATGGAATCATGACATGTCACACGTGTCATGTGTCCTTAAAGGGTTACGTTTATTATCTATAACATCTATTGGGTTTTTTGTTTTTTTTTACAAACGTACACTGCCAATGCTGTCAATCACACAACCAGTCCTGTTAACATCCTGATTGTTTAGCTCAGCGGACCTAAACTGAGAGGATTACTTCAACCACCATAACCACTTCAGTGATTTGAAGTGGTCATAGTGATAGGGATCTGTATGCAGAAACGCTGCACATCTAGAGATATTTGAACTTGTTTGCCAGCGGCTTGTTACACCTCAAGCACACGTGACTTTGGCCACCCAAAACTCTGTTCAGTTCTGTGCATATTTTATATCTGTCATTAGCGCGCACAGCAACAGATGCAATAATCATTCCCCTCCCTCCCTGTGTGCACTTCTCCCTGCCTCCTTCCACTCCTTATATCGGCGTGTTTTTTATAAATCGAAGATATCTCCCGAAACTTAAAGGCTTTGAACGCACGCATGCTCTCTGAGACTACAAAACAGTCCAATCTTGAGAAGCCTGTGATTGGACTACGCAAGGCTCCTGCTGAAGTTAGACAGGGGAGGGAGCTTGGCACCTGAAGCCTTGCCTGGTGTTGGGTTACAGGTAAGTTTAAACACTTTTATTTTATGTTTTAAGGAGGGATGCCCAATATAGCATTTTAACCCTGAAAACGAAATCTGATCTAAAGGGTTGGAGTAAATTGCAGGCAATTGCCCAGAGCACCTGCCTTGAAAAGACTTCTCATTGAACTGCATTGGGAAGTCTTTGATTGGACAGCCACGGAAAGTCTGGGCAGGATTAGAAGGGGAGGGCTTCCAAAGGCTACTGACAAGAGACCTGCAGATTTTGAAAGCTGTTTTTAGGTAGACCCCCAAAGGGAAAAATGCATAATTAAATGTTTTCACTGATATTTACTAAATAGTGTTTTGAAAAAAAAAGAAATATTTTTTAGGGCAGCAGAGTGTCTCTTAAGGTATCTCCTCCCAATCTTAATGGAATGTAACAAAGTTAAAAAGGATTGTATAAGCACCAGCAATTTGTTGCAGTGAGCTCTTAAATATCAAAGTGGAGCACAATGTTACTACACTAGTTACCTGGGTTTCCTATAGTCATCTGAAACTTTAGCTGAATGAAGCAGTTTTGGTGTATAAAACATACCCCTGCAGCCTCACTGCTCAATCCTCTGCCATTTAGGAGTTAAATCCCTTTGTTTATGAACCCTAGTCACACCTCCCTGCATGTGACTTGCACAGCCTTCCATAAACACTTCCTGTAAAGAGAGCCCTGTTTAGGCTTTCTTTATTGCAAGTTCTGTTTAATTAAGATTTTCCTATTCCCTGCTATGTTAACAGCTTGCTAGACCCTGCAAGAGCCTCCTGTATGTGATTAAAGTTCAATTTAGAGATTGAGATACAATTATTTAAGGTAAATTACATCTGTTTGAAAGTGAAACCAGTTTTTTTTTTTTTCATGCAGGCTCTGCCAATCATAGCCAGGGGAGGTGTGGCTAGGCTGCATAAGCAGAAACAAAGTGATTTAACTCCTAAATGACAGTGAATTAAGCAGTGAAATTGCAGGGGAATGATCTATACACTAAAACTGCTTTATTTAGCCAAAGTAATTTAGGTGACTATAGTGTTACTTTAAAATGATTATAATATGGATACAAAGTATATATATATATTTTTTTTTAACGGTTTTTATTGAGATTCTGCACATTTACAATAAATTGTCGACAAAGAAAGGTCTAATGTACAGAACAAAACAGTGGCAATGTATGACAATACAGTGGGTAGCCTTCAAATTGCAGCTCAGTACAGTGTTACAGCAGGAAAGCGTATTTTGCGTATTCTAGTTCTTTGTAGGGCCCGGGGTCGGGCCATGATCGGGTCATTGGAGTCTCAGGTATACCTCATTGGTAATGTATTGTAGTGTAGGTTAGTAATGACATCTGGAGGTACCTCGACTACCGTGAAAGTTTCCCTTGTGTCTGAGTGTGGGGGGGCGGAGGGTGGTACTTGGCGACCAGGTAGTGGGAGGCTAAGCCTAGTTAAGTCGATGTATCATCGGTTATATTAAGCTGTTTTTAAGGTAGTCACACCAGGGTTGCCAAACGGTTTTGTAATGGAGAAATGTACCTGCTAGGGAGTGACAAGTTTCCTCCAGGCCTCTCATCGTTTCGACTTTTTGTATCCATTCCCGAATGGAGGGAGCATTGGGGTGTTTCCACAGCGCTGGTATGAGTTGGTTCGCTGCCGATATTAGGGGAATAAGGAGGTCTGTTGTCAGTTTAGGTACGTTTCGGGGGGGAATTAGAAAGATAAAGAGCTCAGGGGTGAGTGGAATATGGGTGTTCAGGGCTGATTGTAGTATTCCATGAATGCGTCTCCAATAGCGATTGATTACTGAGCAACTCCACCAGATATGTGCTGTGTTGCCTTCAGGTGCATGGCATCTCCAGCAATGGGATGAGTGGGAGGGAAAGAGGGATTTTAGCTTTGTCGGGGTATAATGCCATCTCGCTATTCTTTTGTAGTTACTCTCCTGGATTGTGGTGTTTCTAGCTGATCTGTGAATTTGTTTAAAGATAGTACGCCATGTTTCAGGTGTGAGTGAGATGTTTAGTTCTTTTTCCCATGACAAAGTGAACACCGGTGGGTGGTGGGGTTGCGTCTTTGCAATTGTTGTATACATCACTGAGATGAGTTTTTTCTTCACGGTGTGGGTTTTGCACATTTGTTCAAATTGCGTATGTGTGCGGAATGGTTTGTGGGCTAGCGGACCTGCGTGTACAAAGTGAGTGAGCTGTCGATATTGGAGAAGTTGTATCGCATTCTGCCTATCGGTGATGGTATGCAGGGGTTTGATTTGGCCACTCGTGTCGTCAATGATGGTTTCTAGTGGGAGATAGGCTGAGTCATGGTAATGTTTGAATGCCTTACCATCCTCTCCCGGCTGGAATAAGGGATTGTGGGTGAGTGGATAAAGTGGTGAGGGGTATGGGGATATCGATTGATGTGTTCTCAGTTTTGCCCACATGCGTAGGGTTGGTGAGATGGTAGGATGGGGTGCGTGTAGTAAGAGTGACTGTCCAGATTTGTTCCATGGTATTGTGTAGATGGGTGCTCTGAGGAAGGAATCCTCTACATTAATCCATTGTGTAACGGACTGTGGGTGTGTCCAGTCATATAATCTAGTCAGGAGGATAGCATGGTGATATCTCTCTATGTCGGGGAGGCCCAGGCCTCCTTCGTCTTTTGATCTCGTGAGGAGTGAATATGCGAGCCGTGGGTTTTTGTGTGCCCAAATGTATGTTGTAAGTGTCTTTCGAACCTGCGCAAACCATGGCTTCGGCAGCATGATTGGCAATACCTGCAGGACATACAGTATTCTCGGGAGAACATTCATTTTTAGGATGTTCAGCCTGCAGAACCAACCAAATTGAGGTTTGTTCCAGGCATGGAATTTTTCTTTTTTTTTGTGATTACAATATTTCTGTATGTAGAAACGGTTAACGTTTTAATGAGATCAGGGGTTGGTTTACTGCCAGTAAGTGGTGATTGTTCATCAAGCATTAGGATAGTGTTTGAACACTAGTCAAATATTTATTATCAGTAAATAAATGACTTGGACACAGGCAGCACACTAGAATGCTATGCTTAATTTATGCTTTTTTTTCTAAAAGAGTGATTTTCCTTTTTTATTATTTACAGCAAGTGAATAATTAAAGTACATATTGACATATGTTTTGAAAACCATATTATATATATGCGTGTGGGTTACTACATAATCTACCTATTATATCAATGGGCGCAGATGGCGATGTGATTTCCCTAGTGAACAAGGAATAAAATACAGATATCTATGTATTTTGCATGAGCTAATCTGGGGAGATAACCAGGACATACATGCCCATACAGGGCATGTTTTGCCTGAGGTTAGTGGGAGTTACACTCCCAAACAAACTAATTATGGCAACTGAGATAGCTGCTGCCCAGGACTGTAACTCCTATTGTAACTAATCACTGGCAGCACTGGTATATGTATGTCCCAGTTCTGGCCTAACAGTCACATTTTTAACTTAAAGGGACACTATAGGCACCCAGATCAGATCCTCTCAGTGAAGTGGTGGGTGCCACTTCAGCTGAAAATACTGTTGTTCTGCATAGCGGAGTTTAGATGTCTTTAGTGGCTGTCACACAAAAAGCCACTAGAGTTGCGTTCCGTGGCCAAATGTTTGGGGCAGTGTGGCATCTCTCTCGTTCATCTCACCCATGGTGGTGGGGCCAGCTGTGGAGACAGGCGCTGCGAGGACAAAAAGGTAACTAAAACTACTTTTTTTTTTTTTTTCTCCCTGCAGGTGGGGGATGGAAATCTAAAAGCCCATCAGGAAACTATAGTGTTAGGAACACTGCAGTACTGCAACACACTACTAAACACTAACCCCTACACTATCACTAAGCTTAAATCCCTCCGCTACACTGTATTTCACTATCAGTAAACATTAACCCCAAACTACACCATCAGGGTTTATTTCTGTGGATTTCTATTCCACTTGCAGGAGACTTGACAGCTTTAATAATAACATTATTTAATTGTTTAAGAAAGACATTATCCAGTTATATATATATATATATATATAATATATATATATATATATCCCCTTAAGGACCGAGGACGGTTCAGGACCGTCATCGGCATTTTTGCGTTGCCGACCGATGACGGTCCTGAACCGTCCTAACGGTCAGAACTACTTACCTGATCGCCGTCGTTCCCCCGGCGGCGATCAGCGTGGCTCCGGTTGTGGGGAGACTGTCTGCAGCCCAGACAGTCTCCCCACGGCAGATTAGGACCCCTGTGGCCATGTGATCGCTTAACACAGCGATCACATGGTCACAATAGGTGTCCATGTGTCTGCCTGCAGGGGGACTGTCTGTGCTGACAGGCAGTCTCCCTGCTAGTGTAAAATCAAAAAAAAAAATAAAGTTAGTGTTAATAAAAAATAAATAAAAATTATATATGTGTATATATGATATATAGACATATTATATCTATATAATATATGTCTATATATCATATATATATTATGTCATACTAAGTGTATTTTTATATTAATATGTACTTATATTAATATAAAATACACTTATAATTAAATTACACACGTATATATATAATATATATAATAACTATATATATTGTATATATATATTATTATAAAATATAAATAATAAGTAATTTAAATTAAATAATTTTTTTTTAAATAATAATAAAAAATTTTAAAAAAATTATATAGCTATATGAAATTTTATTCTAACTGTATTTTAAAATTAATATATATATATTTATATCAAAATACACTTAGAATGAATTTGTATATATATCTATGTATATAAAAATAAATAAAAATAATAAGAAATATACATACGTCCATATACAAAATTACATAAATAATTATATAAATATACACGTAGACTTCAAATATATAAATATGCATATATATTTAAATTCTACGTGCGTATTTATGTAATATTTTTACATAATTCAGTAATTTTATTGATTGCAATTTGAGGGACCTGCCTGCCAACCCAGGCCGAAATTCCAGAGAATTTAATTTGCTAGCACTGTATTTTACCCTGTAACGTTCTACGACACCCTAAAACCTGTACATGGGGGGTACTGTTTTACTGGGAGACTTCGCTGAACACAAATATTAGTGATTCAAAACAGTAAAACATATCACAGCGATGATATTGTCAGTGAAAGTTACTTTTTTTGCATTTTTCACACACAAACAGCACTTTTACTGATGATATAATTGTTGTGATACGTTTTCAGTTTTTAAACACTAATATTTGTGTTCAGCTATGTCTCCCGAGTAAAACAGTACCCCCCATGTACAGGTTTTATAGCATTTTTGAAAGTTACAAGGTCAAATATATGGGTCAAATATTTTACATTGAAAATGGCAGGTTGGTTACGTTGCCTTTGAGGGCGTATGGTAGCCAGGAATGAGAATTACCCCCATGATGGTATACCATTTGCAAAGAGACAACCCAAGGTATTGCAAATGGGGTATGTCCAGTCTTTTAGTAACCACTTGGTCACAAACACTGGCCAAAATTAGCGTTCAATTTAGTTTTACTTTTTTCACACACAAACAAATATGAATGCTACTTTGGCCAGTGTTTTCGACTAAGTGGCTACTAAAAAAGACTGGATTCTATTGAATACCCTGGGTTGTCTACTTTAAAAAAAATATGTACATGTGTGGTGTTATTCAGAGATTTATGACAGATAATAGTGTTACAATGTCACTATTGATAAATTTTAAAAATGTATGTTTTGAAACCGCAATATCCTACTTGTACCTATAGCCATATAACATGCAAAAAAATGCAAAAAAGCACGTAAACACTAGGTATTTTTAAACTCAGGACACAATTTTGAATCTATTTAGCAGTTTTTTTCATTCGCTTTTGTAGATGAGTAAAAGATTTTTCAAGTAAAAGTCAAAAAACATGTATTTTTTTCAATTTTTCATGAGATTTTTGTATTTTTTTTAAATTAAAATACATGAGATTATATAAATAATGGTATGTAAATAAAGCCCATTTTGTCCTGAAAAAAACTATATAATTTGTATGGGAACAGTAAATGAGAAAGCGGAAAATTACAGCCAAACACAAACACCACAAAAGTGTAAAAATATGCCTGGTCGCAAATGTACAACATCGCAAAAACAGTCCAGTCCTTAAGGGGATATAGTGTGTGTGTGTGTGTGAGGGAGGAGTCCGCAATATTTATTTATTCTGCTATCATATTAATATTGAGGCGTATCAGGACCACAATATCTTCGTCATCTATATGGCCTCATCCTACAGCTCTATAAAGACCTTACCCCCTCCCTACCCCTACCCTGGGTGTGAGGGAAGAGAGTGCTATTGTACCTCTATCCTGACTGAAAGAGATACTGGGAGCTGATGAATAAATTGGATGTTTAATAGATAAACCCCTTTCTGCATTCAGTTACTAAAAAAAATAAAAAAATATGAAGAGTTAAATGTACATGGGGGGTGGTGGTGGGGGAATAAAACATTTTTTAGAATCAATTGATAAATTAAAGAGTTAATTTTGTGGTTCACACAGGAAATTGGCATAATAACGACTACTCCAACTCTTCCAAATCGACTGGGAATAGCTAATAGTGTTTGTGTGAAGAAAAACAAAACAAAACAGAACATGCCGAACTCAATCCAGACTTGACAGAGCAGACGACAGAACATTAGCTAGTAATTAAATATACTATATGTCTCAATTAAGCTACAACGTGCTTCCAGTTGGCACGTAGCTTTACTCTATCACATATGTTTGTTAAACTGGCCAGTTCATATAATATAGATATATACAGAAATATGTGATGTTATTATTTGTCACAATATAAAGGAATGGACTATATTGATTATACAATCATTGATTATGGGGATGTAGTATATGCACCTGCACCACAAACCCACCTTAATAAACGTAATACATTGTATAACTCGTTCTGCCGATTTGTGCTACAATGTAATTACAGGACACACCATTGTGACATGCTAAAAGAAATAAACTGTCTGTCGCTGGAATCCAGACGCACCCTTCATCTTTCCATCCTTGTGTTTAAGAGCTTTTTTCTGAGAAGCTCCCACCCTACCTGAGCAGAATTCTCTCCCCGGCTGTTCCCACCTCCTATAACCTCCGATCCAGTACCAGCACTTTATTTTGTCTACCTCAATACAAAAAGAAAGCAGCCCGATCCTCCTTCTCCTACAGAGCACCGCAATTATGGAACGACACTTTCAAATCTCCCCCAAGCCTAAAATCCTTTAAGAGATTCCTCTCTACATACCTCAAAACAGAATGAACCTGTCATGGCTGATTATATATTTCCTATTCTATTCTATGTTAAATTTTTGTATCTATTGTGTATTAATATTGTTTTTGTATTTTATTGTACCCTATTGTATCAATGCAATGTTTTGTGGACCCAGGACATACTTGATAACGAGAGAAATCTCAATGTATGTTTCCTGGTAAAATATTTTATAAATAAATAAATATTATTTGTTCAGGCGGTATCTAAACATATCTATATGTTCTAAATGGGAACATATATTATTTGTTCAGGCGGTATCTAAACATATCTATATGTTTCTAAATGGGACGTTTTTTCGTATGTTCTTTATTACAAGCCAAAGTAACCTGCTTATCTATTTTAGACACAGCTGTAGCTAGGTTTTTTTTTTGGTTTTTTTGTTTAGCCATTTCCTAATATATATTTTGAGTTTAACATGCACTTACATTATTGTACTCTCACATACTGGTCTGAAAGTGCAGTGGTTACTGCTGAATTCAAAATTAATTGTAATTTTCTTGTCAAAATAGCCAAATTGGATAAAGCAATTATATCAAACAAAATAAAAACGGTTAAATTGTATGAAAAAATCTTAGGCAAATAAAAACTATTTTACATTTTTATGTATGTTTAAAAAACTATTTTACTTTTCAAATTTAGAGGGAAATAAATTGAGCGATTTTACTTATAATTTGTATGAGTATTTTGTACCGAATACCTTTAAATTTTATTATAATTTTGATAATTTGTTCGTATTTCTTTACTACTCATTATCGCACTTCCTTTTGGTGTCGACTATCTTTCTGAAAGTCTGAATATTCTTAGTCAAGTGACACAATATTTACCTTTGTCATTGTGGATATATTTTGTGTTGAGAGCAATTAGTATGTTATGACTGCTTGTTAGCACAAGAATATCACCATTGTTAAATGGTAAATGACTTGGAAAACTAGGGTATTATATATATAAACTAAGTAAATCTTATTGTATGCTTCCTGATTAAATAATTTCATGTTATTAAATTCCCATCATTTAAAAAAAGCCAAAAAAACTAAATTTGCTGATTGACATATTCTGCCCACACCTGATAAGAGCTATGCAGTGCTAATCGAACATTCTGTTCACCTGAAGTGAACAAGAGGTTATTGTTACATCGTCTATGAAACGTGACTAGCTGTTAATTTAAAAGGAGAAGTGATGTTAGTACAAGGACAAATCATTTCACAATCTACACATTGATAAACAATTAAATGAAAAAAAAATATATATATATTAATTCTACCGTTGTATATGTGGTCTATGATTGTCAGGTGAAAATGAAAAACTAAGAGAATGTATCACTTCAGATTGGGATTCTCTACCTTGTGTGCAGGTGTGCTTTAGGGGTTTGGAGTGTGTCTTGAATTCTATTTTTTGTACTGTATTTGTGCACTAATTGGAGTACATATGGTGTAGTTGAGGTGGTTTCAGTCACATTGAAGCTGAACCCAATGCTATGAGTCGCTTCCCATCCCAGAAAAACATGTCTGCTGGTTCTCCTCCAATTCTACAGCTGTAGTAAACCCCTGCAGTGTCCATGACACTAAAAAGTTCTATCGTAACGTTCCCTGTATCTAAACCTGATACTCAGTGTTTCGTCCATTTCCAAATTTACCTGTTTGCATGAATGCATCTGCCATGCTTGTCTTCCTGACTCATCGCTACACTAACACCTCACTCCTATACTAGTCCTTACATTGGCTGCCAGTACCCTTCATGATCCAATTCAATCCGATGACCCTAACATACAAAGACCACCAAAGACAACTCCACTTCCCCCCTACATATCCTGTTTAACAAATACACCTCTTTCACTTCTTCCTCCTAGATTGTGAGCTGGTTTAGCAAGGCCTTCTTCTCTTGTCTCTGTCTTCTCTTATAAAGTGATCTGGGAAATGTTGGAGCTATATAAATGCCAATAACAATTATAATAAAGAATCACCTTATGTGTCAATATCACACACAATTTGAAGGTCTGAAACTCAAGTCACATTTTTGGGGGTCCCATCACTTGGACGCTAGCTGTTGATCACTCACACAGGTTTTTGGTAAGATACACTAAGCTGACGAATAAGGACTAAAAGACAGACGATCTGATAGGGCTTGAGTAATCAAGGAGATTCACTGGAAAGCATTGCAATATAATACACACAGGTGCATTCTTTTTACGTAATAAAATATTATCACAGTTTTTCTTTAAATTATCAAGAAGACCCAATCCGTGATAAACATGCAAACCTAACAATGACACAAGTAACAAGAATGAAAGTTTTGCCTTTTGATTTTTGCTCAGTGGGTATTTTTTTTCTTATTAATGTATTTTTGTTTTTCTTTTTAGCTCTCCAGCATTTGTACGATCCCAGAATTTTACAGTAATACTCCTGTGCAATCCTCAGTCTCTCACCGGAGGTTAAAAGGTAATGACTTGATCTTTGGATCAGAGCGTTGTATAAAGCAGTAAAACTTGAAGCACCCTTTAAACAGCCAATAAAATGGTATTCTCTCCAAACAGCAGCAAAACCTTTTTTTAAATATATTTGCTTTTTTAATAGACTTGGTCTCCTTTCCAACTCCGCTTAGTCTGCGTTATCTCAGACTAATACAGATTTTAACCTGACTTTTTCCAGACTCCATCACTGAGATACGTTAAAGGAAACGTTTCTTAGTTTTCTAATATTGCTTTCTAGACAAAATCAAGGACGACTGACTTTGACGACAATGACGTTCATAAACTACTTTTCCTTTTTCAATTTTTAACTAAAAGATAGTTCACAAGCACCCGCACTGTTTTAAAGCAGAAGGCTTTTTAGTTGGGAGCCAAAAAATAGAGACGAAACAGTGTAACTTATAAAAACACATACCGGTTTTTCATTATTCCAAGTGCTATTTAAAAAAAAAAAAAAGCTTGTTACTATAAATAAATAAAGTGATTTTAAAGTTGAAGAATGGATTGCATATTGTATGTAAGGAATCTTGTTTGTTTCTATGAAGAGATGCTTATCTCGTAGACTTTCGACTTTCTTCATCTCTACAATTTGATCTGTTACAGGAAGTAATTACATTTATTTTCTTAGACGTTGAGCAATGTTATTTGGTTCAGAATCAAGGAAATACAGTTAGGGAGAAAATGAGTTTTTTATATTTTTATCCAGGAAAAAAAGTGCATTACAAGTAAATGAAATGTTTTCTGCAGCCCATTTATTCAAATAACCCGTAATGTGTTTAAAAGCTGCCTGTGCATTGTAGGAAATGTGAAAATGTTTTTTTCCTCGAATAATAGAATTGAGAAGAGAAATAGAAGGTTTCTCTACAACCGACTTTATTCAGGATTGTTTACTAAAGTTGGGATTGTTAGGGATTTCTCTTTGATTTGTACATTTAAGGCAAAATAGCTTTGCTGGGGAAAAAATCCAACTTTGTTATTTTTCTAGCTCAAGTTTAGCACTTGTCCTAAAATGAGAAATTCTTGGCTTTGTAAATAACACTGTTTAGTCTCTCGACTAATTTTTGTATGTTCTAGAACCCGAGTATCTGTAGAAAGCAGAGGTCTGCTGTTTGCTCAGAACTTAATCAGGATTTTTAACCAAAGGGTGAATCGTCAGCAATTCGACGTGAATCCAAAGTGAATTTCAAATTTAGGTCATTATAACTGAATTGAAATAATTCTCAAAGCCAGTGTGACTCTTTGTTCCGGTATTTGAAATTGCGAAAAGGTTGGAAACTTGTCTGTAATAAATGTGCGCTACTAGCTACCGACTGTTGTTAATGACACAAGTTAAATGCAAACAAAGCTGATAACAAACCCTTGTTAATAAACAGTACACAATAAACAACCATACCTTGCCACTAAAATAATATCACCCTGAATGTGCATACTTCACAATGTGATGGAACTTATAAGGAGATGGCGACAATATATACAATGTATAAAACTGATATTTGGTACTATGCCAGCTACACATCTTTGGGAGTTTTGAGATACATTTCTACTTTGTGAATTGCTCATTTAAATGACAAAAGCACTAGAAATATAGAAAGAATGTTTCATGTGCCTGACTTTTCTCTGAATTTTATTGCCGATTAATGTGTTTTAATATGTTCTGATATTTGCTTTAGTGTATCACTGTAAGGCCATATAGCTAGCGTATGTTTATTCTAGAGTATGCATGGGGAGGTAGCTCTTAACTTCTTTCAGCAGAAAAGAAGTTCAGCAGAGGTTGACTTTACGTTTTAAAGGCGGTCAGTAATGAGTAGTGACATGGATGGGAACCAGTCACTAAGTAGTGGTTATTGACTTCCCTAGAGAATAATTGGATCCACTAGCCACTACATAGCACCAGACATTAAAGGTACACTATAGGGTCAGGAACACAAACATGTATTCCTGTCCCTATAGTGTTAAAAACACTTTCTAGCCTCCCCCTGGTAAAATCTTACCTTTATTCCAGTCTGCTGGTGCTGGCTCTGAACCTAATCTGCCTCCTTGGCTGACATCATCAGAAGTGGTGATCTCAGCCAATCCAATGCTTTCCCATAGGAAAGCATTGGATTGGCTGAGATTTTCAATTCTGATTATGTCAGCCAAAGAGGAAGTCAGGGGGCAGAGGAAAGTTCAGTTTCTGCATGTAGAGGGTGGAGACATTGAATGTCAGTCATACTGTGCAGCACTGCCTCAGGAAGCACTTCTAGTAGCCAAATGAGAAGTGGCCACAGGAGGTGTCCCTAGGTTGTAATGTAAACACTGCCTTTTCTCTGAAAACAGTGTATCCAGCAAAAAGCCTGCAGGGACTGACTATACTGACCAGAATAACTACATTAAGTTGTATATTATACATTAAACTGTAGTTGCTCTGGTGACTATAGTGTCCCTTTGAGACAGTCTGTATGGTTTAGCCTTCCCATGTGATTTTCCACACATCTGGTCTCTTCTGTCTTCTGCCATAGATCTACATATGTTTAATACAAGAAGCAGGGCACACTATATTAGTTGCTTTCACAACCACCTCACTTTCTTCAATCCCGTCTCTCCCCATTCTAATTATTGTAAAACATTATCTGTAAACATTTGTACTGGCTTAATGTTTTCCAAAATGCCATACTACTACCATTCCTTGGGGGGCAAAGTCAGTATCTACAGTAAGTACTGAATGATTGATTATAATCGTACACACAGCCATCTGGTATACGCATTAGCTCTTTAGGTCCTTCTCTGTGATCATGCGGTTACATGGTAAGTGATTTTTCTTCAGCAAGAGAAATGAACCACCAAATAGTGCGGACAGCCACAGGAGGAAATGAGCCAGCAGACTGTAGGTCATCACGTCATTGATGCTCTGAAGCATGACGCTTCCTTTACAAAATGAAAGTGCTGAGCTATGTCTAACACTACTGAATATATTCTGTCTACTTCCAAATGATCAAAGTTTTAGCAAATGTGAGTGCATTCTAGGCTTTGGGGGCAAAAATGATCGCTGGTATATTATTTGATAGAGCATATTTAATAAATCTAGAGAATCTTCCAATTCACTGGACAAATGCAGGGAATTGAGAGTAGAATATACACATCCATATTTTGTTACTATTAAGTGAGAAAACTAAGGGATAAAGTCCTCACATCCTAACAACCTCAACGTACAGTGGCATAACTACCGAGGTTGCAGCTGTGACTGGGTCTGACCCATGCAACTGGTGGGCCAGCACAACTTCAGGGCCGGCCCGGACCATACAGTAGCCGGGTGACCGGCAGGAGGGGAGCACACAGCACACCCCTTTTGCCAGTCACTACGTGTAGTGTGGCCGAGCAGATGGAGGTCTGACAGGAAGTCACTAAGAGCAACGTCCACCTGCACTGTAGAGGTACAGTGCAGGTACAGGATGGGAGGGGTATGGGGACAGGAAGGGGTACTGTAGAGAAATAACCTACACAGGTTTGTGTAGCTCTAATGTTGACATGACTCATTGATTGCTTCCCAGAGATAGCATATGGCAAAGTGACACTACTGTCACCATACTGCCCATCAACAATGTTTGATGGTGTTCTTAACCCTAGCCAACACTAACCCCAACTAACCCAAACCCTAGATAACCTTAACTATAGTCAACCTTAAGCCTAACAATGAACTGTTTAGTAGACTAGAACTCATGCTTAGTGTTCTCTTTGAGAGCTCAAGCATGCCATCACTCTGATTGGCTCCCAGGGTGATCAAACAGCCTGCAATCGAATCACTAGTGAGTCATGCAGCAATAGCCAATTGGCAACCGATTCTGGCATGCACTGCTGTAGTTATGTACAAGCTGTCAATCTTATCATAGGTCTTCAGTGGTTGGCTGTAACAGGAGTCCTAGGGCAATTGGCAGCCTTTGCAACCCATTACCGGACATTACTGGCCTCATGACTTAGGCTTCCAATTATAGCCTGCGCGTGCTGCGATCACGGTGTGTACCATTTTTAAAGAACCCCCTATGCTGTCTTACAAGTGTCAGGAAAAGTGACTATTGGGATGTTTGTCCTTTTTCGGTCTCTTGCCATGGGGAGACTTACAAATAAGTTTTTCTGTCATGCCTCTCTTTTTAGAGATTTAACCCCCACTGAAATTTATGTCAGAATATAGTAAAACCATATAAAGCAATCTATTAATGGAGCAATAGCTGAGACACAGAACGCAGAGCTAATGAAACAGACTGTTCTAATGAGCTGCATCTTAAGTAGGATGTATAGGTGATAATTACTTACATGCTTAACAGTATTCTCTTAATGCTGTTATTAATACTTCACCAAAACCCTCAATACTGACGAAAGTGCTTCTCTCTTCCTGTTACCTATTTAGCAGTTTTAATAAGAGACACAAGTGGAAGTCCTTTTGCTAACATAGCAATTAAACTGAATATTTTTAGTTGCACAGCAATTTAATTGTCTAACATCTGAATGGCAAGAGGCCTTGTAAAAGTTCCATTTAGAATGAAAAGGCTTAGATCTCAACAATCAAGATGACCAGAGCACAGCATAAAGTATGACTTTGAAGGATTGCCAGCCATATATGCAGTGCAATAAAGGGACACTGTAGGCACTGTAACTGTTTCATCTTATTGAAGTGGTTATAGTGTCAGGACTCCCCTGGTGCTGCCCTTTCATTCGGTATTACTTTTTTTTAATTAAGTTGCTTGTGCTAACGAGGAAGCATTAGCATGAGCAGCAATGGGCAGTTGTGATTGGCTGAGAGTGTCAGCTGAACACTTTCAGCCTATCTCAGTGCCCATTTCCTGTATGGTTTGCTATGACGAGAATGAAGTGTGTAATCTCTGCCTTAGCCATATCTCCAGTAGGGGCCGGGCTGGGTGTGAAAATGGTTAAAAACATCATGCAGGAACAGTGCTAGTGCACTCAATGAGATTAAATGGTTATAGTGCCTATTGTGTCTATTTAATCAGACTGCATATCTTAACGTGCGACACCTATATAAATAAATGATAACTAAGCATTGACTACTTGTACAATAATGGAATAAAAAGTTTGTTTAAAATCGCTTAAACGCTCCTGTTACTTTGGTAGATGTGTAACTTTATCTTGCCGCGTTCAGATTTGCACCTGTATTACAGTTACATAGCTCAGCTCAAGTTCAGCCTTTCTCCCTTCTGTTTTTGCTGTTGCTCCAAAAGAAGGCAAAAGGCCTGTTTAAAGCGCTTCCAAATATTGCAACAAATTAGGAAAAAATTCCATCATGACCCAAAAATGGCAGTCAGGTCTCTTCTTGGATCAAGAAGTCATTCATGATCATTCTATTAATAATTAAAGAGTGAAAAGATACTTACCTGTGGCTCGTATATTATGGAAAAGATAAAACACCATCTCAAGAAACGTGAGAAGGTATTCTTTTATCTTAATACTTGCTTCACGGTTATTCCATATTTTTTTAGGGCTAGGATTAGGTTTGGTGTTAAAGCAGCTCCGTTAATATTCAACTTTTCATAGACATAGAATCTTTTTAACAATATTGGAATTTCTTTAAAATTCCAACACAATCAAAAGATATACATTTCTGAACTTTACAATTGTTGAAGCTTTTGATGCTATTTCCCATCAGCTGTCGTTTGCTGTTAGAAACAGGCATCGTGATGCCTATGGCACCTTATCACCCAGCCCAAGACTATCTAGCAACAATCCCATGGTATTGCGGGATCCTCCATAGGCGCCATATTGTACTTTTTTTGCATGTGCAGAAGTGCAATATTGATAACAGCTTCTAGCAGATGAAGTGCCCAACTAATCTTGGTACTAGGGTTACTTTAAGGGCAGCATTTGCAGTTACCACCAATAATTCAGTCCCTCTCCCAATAGCTGTATGCTTACAGAGGAACGGGTGAATCGGATTTTCACAATTTCTGTCCCTTTTGCTACAGTTTCATTATTGGAAGAGGGCTGAATTAAAATGTCAACAGCTGCAAATAGCAACTGCCATATGGACGAGTGTATCTCCTAATCTCGTGCAAACCTGGACATGTCACACCATGTGTTACAGAACATAATGAATAGATACCACCACCTACTCCGCGGTACAGAATTTTAAATTATGATTTGCCCATAAAGAAAACAAAAAATGGCATCTCTTAGAATTCAGGCTGTCACAGATGTCAAAATGGGAGTAGCTAGAGCATATTCATTGCTTTGAAGGAGATCACTTGATTCGTTGTACATTGCCCACAGTTGTGGTCTACAGGTTGCTAGCCAGATGTGCAATCAACCACGCATGTGCAGAATTTTAATTACCCATGGATACGTGGTACTATATTTTTGCTGGCTGCTTTGGCGTCTACAAAAACCAAGCATTCTACTCTCAGACTAGGACAGGCTTGGGATATTTACCTCCACTCCCCTTGAATATCTTATATTTCAATTTTAGGACAGATGTAGAGTATTAAATCATTGTACATCACACCAAACTATTCATAACCATCATGTACTAATTTACTCCAATGTTCCATTAATTTAGTAGCATTTTTTTGTTTTGTTACCTTTTTTAAATAGCACAGTTATTTTTGACTTTTCCTTGCTATTAGTTTGTATTTTTTAATCAACGTGTCTGATGATCCCATCGTGTCTCCTGGTGATGTGGCTGCTTTTAGACCAAATACGAACATTATGATCTAGTTCTTTTCTCATCTAGGAGCAATTAGTTGGTCTCTGTACAATAAAAGTGAAATAATGAATTTTTTTCTCTGCCTTCAACTCGATTAGTTGGTCCTTACATTAAACTGTACTAAAAGTGCATTAAGTGTAGAATGTGTGTGATGTACTACTGCTGACAATATTAATACAATGAAAAACCGTAAAGGCTCCAAGACCAGTAGTGCAGAACTTATTAAAAAATGTATTTGAAAATCTGTATAACTTGATTATGTATTCACATTTTTTTAATTTAGATTTAATATTTAAAATGGAATCTTTTGTGATATGGTTATTTTCGCTTTTTTGCCCCGTTGATATTGTGGAAGCACCTCCAGGTGTAAAAGACACAGAACTGATTAAAAATAGAATTTTAAAAATTTATTCACAAGTAATAGTAGTAAAAAACAGTATCCACATCCTTGCATGCGCGCTGTCTTCGTGTCATACTTGATTCTGGCCTCAACTTTGCGTCTCACATCCAGCATGTTACCAAGTCCTGTAGATTTCATCTTAAAAACCTAGCCCGCATCAGCCCCTTACTTACGCAAGATGCTACCAAGGAGCTTGTCCATGCTCTAGTAATTTCCCACATGGATTATTGTAACCCTCTCCTAATTGGTCTTCCCGAAAACCGTATTGCTCCTCTACAGTCTGTAATAAATGCTGCCGCCAGACTGATTTCCTCTCTTGTCGGTTCTCTCACACCTCACCCCTCTGTCAGTCCTTACATTGGCTTCATGTATCCTATAGGAGTCAATTCAAAGTGCTAATCCATACCTATAAAGCATTGACCAATTCTAGCCCCTCTTATATCTCTTCACAGATTCATAGGTATGCCCCTTCTCGTTCTCACCGCTCTGCCCGTGACCTTCTCCTGTCTGCTACTCGCACCCGTACGCGGAATAGCCTGCCTACAGCCATCAGACTCTCCCCTAGTCTTCAATCATTTAAGAAGTGCCTTAAAACCCATCTCTTCAGGAAAGCTTATAGCCTCCCAGACTAACCTCTACTTCACATACCTGTCTCTTTCTCTCTCCTATAGGGCAGCACTCTACTGTCTCCTCCAGCTCTGTTTCACTCCCACCTTATTTGATTGCTATTTCCTGTCCTAATGTGTTTTATACCCCACCTCCCATAGACTGTAAGCTCGTTTGAGCAGGGTCTTCTTCAACCTATTGTTCCTGTAAGTTTTCTTGTAATTGTCCTTTTTATAGTTAAATCCCCCCTCTCATAATATTGTAAAGCGCTACGGAATCTGTTGTTGCTATATAAATGGCAATAATAATAATAATAATAATAGTAAAGCAATGAAGACTTTGAATTGAGGTAAGTTATTCACTAAAAGGTTAATTCTCGGGAATTCAAAATAAATAAAGTGAATTTACAATTTTAGACTAAATAGCTAAACTGGAAAAATTCTCCAAAATTCTCCAATTAACTTTGTTTCCAATTTGGCTTTTGCCTAAAATTGGAAACTTACTTCATACAAAAAAAATAAATTAATATATTTAATTAACAATATGATTTCAAATGTAGATTTGGGATTTTTCATTACGTTATTTGAGGATGACTTGTCTTAACAGATGCTGGGGTTAATGTTGAGATTATAACTTTATTTATCGGATTCTGCTGTGAATCTCAATTTGATCCTTTGTTAGTGTCAGAATAATCTCCTATTTTGTATCCAGTTGTGAGTTTTGGTGTTCTGCAGTAGCTGTGCCTGGATCTCTGGAAAGGGGGCCGATCGCCTAAACGGTTTTTACCCCTTGTGTGCAAAACGGTCCGTTACAATCTGTAAAGGAGACCTGTCAATTTCTTGATTTCCCAGTTTGTGGTATTTTATTTTTTATTTACATTTTTTTTAATTCATATATTGAGTCTTCCTAAATTGATTATTTTTTTAATAAATAGTGAGATATGATGAATTAAAAACTGTGACGCTGAGGCCAAAATTGTAGATTTATTTCCAGTGAAATTACTTTGGTGTGCATTTCGAAAGTCGTGCACCAACTCACCCCATCTCACTGTTTAATAAATAAACTCTTTTTAAAAAGAATTGTTTAGACATACATCTCATTAAATATAAATATCATCTATTTTAGGCCTTAATTTTGCAAATCGATACTACGTGTACTACAGTTCAGCATTTGGGGTCTGAAGAAAGAATTCTCTCTTCTAAAATGGGACAGTTGGTAAAGTAGCTTTTGACTAGATGAAGGAATGTTACCAAAAGATTTGAGCGAGGCAAAAAAAATTGTTTTGGCCAAACCAATCCGTCCAAAAATAAAAATATTTTCGGGGAGACCAAATTTCTGCCATATGGCAGCTCAGCTCATCCAAAATTTTGTTAACGTGAAAAGATCCTGAAAAGGAATCCGATGAACCAAAGGGATGCAAATATTGGCCAATCAGTGTGCTACAAAGTATATACATAGATAAAAAGTGCACAGATCAAGTGCGGAAAAATGACCAATAGAGGAAAATAGAGGAGGAGCAATAAAAGTCTATATTTATCCTCTTTTTTTGCCATTTGCCGGTCACATTTGATCTGTAAATAAAATCAATATTTTTTGGCTGTCCACTAGCCATTTATAATCTTTTTTTGTGTTTTCTTTTGTTGTTTTTTTTTTTTTTAAGCGTTATTCTGAATTATGAATCAAAACCAACATGCTCTTACTCTGCGTTCGTTTGGTTCGTGATTCAGAGTTCAGGAATTCGGACGAGTTACAGTTCAGAACAAAGTCTACTCTCCCTGACTAGTTACCAATACATTGTACCATTTATTTGTCATTGTTGGAATATAATATGTCTGTCTATCATATATTTTCTAGTAAGAAATCCCAGTATATTGTTTTGTCGACCTTCAATCTCCTTTTACTTTTTCCTGATCATTATTTCTGGTTTTAAAGCCGGCATTTGCCATATGTAACACTCGTCGTTTAAATCTCTTGCGTAATCTACTTATGAAATATAATCTGATCTGCATGAATATGGAAAAGATAGTTATCAAGATGATTGCAAACTTAATCCAGTCTCGGTGCACAGAAGTGAAGCCATCTCTCTAACCTTGCATGTAATGAAATCTATTTCAAGGTTAGGCAAGAGAAGAGCGTGGCAATATTAATGGTGGCGTTTTACTGTCAACCTGTCCTGTACGACTATATATAAAGGTTCACAATGAGACGGATAATGATACAATCTATACACTGTCCTGCAAAATATCTAGCAAGTGTATAGGCTAAAAGATATACTCACCTGAAATTTCTTTGAAACGACTCAACCTTTAATGTGTAAAGCTTAAAGGAAATCAAATTAATCTATTGCTGAATATTTTTTTATGTCTCATATATTTACCTGCCATTCGTTTAGCACACTATACAGATGAAAGTTTATTATCCTCACACTGACATAAAATCATGTTAGTAATGACATGTATTATTTAAGTCCATAGCTAGGTAAAGCCATTATATTGTATTTTTATTGATTTAAAAAAAGAACACTGTACTGTAATATTATTATTTTTTTTAATGAAGTTAATCTAATTCTCATGTGTGAAATGTTATGAGGAATAAAAATATGTTTATGAAACAAATCCAAAATAGCTATTTATTTGTGTTATTGACTAAAAATACATTTGGTTCAATCACTATGCCAGGCATGGCTAAATAGTGATGATTTGGATATATTTCTCTAAAGTGGAATGTTAGAACAGGAAATATATTTCGAAAGCAGAACCAGTATAGCATATTCTTTGTATTATAGTTGATTCCCCCCTCCCCCCCCCGTTAAATTCAAGGACCTGGACAACAAAGGGTCAACTACAATAATCTAAGTCCCCAAATGGAATCACTGATTTGTCGTGTATACGTGGAGAGTATAACTATAAATTGTAACAAAAATATTTAAGCATATGGTTAATTGAAAAAAATAATGCTTTGGATGCATTGTCTTCGTATGAGATGAGTACTTTTTTGAATATCTGAAGGTTATGGTATACCCTGGCAAATATGGGATTTATGAAACCTTTGGCTTAATTGTAAACTTGACATCAGATAAATGTGTTTATTTTGTGACAGTATTGTGCTATATGTCAAAAGAACAATTAAGTATTCATGGAAAGAAAGTAGCAGGACATATGTTGCATGCTGAGTCGCTCTCATCACCAATAAAATGGATCCATCTATCTTCTTATCCCATCTGTTTTGTGTCAAAGTTCTGATTTGCATCTTGCTTTTTCGACTGGGAAAGCTGAATTATTGATGGGAATCTCAAACTCGACAAAGCAATTTGCACTTATTTCCCAAAGCCACATCTGTACCGTGCGCAATTTTCATAGTTGGAGATGACGTCCCAGTTATTTGCTCTTTAAGTAGAAATGTTACAGTGTTACAGTAAATTATAAAACACCCTCTCATTGATTTTAGACGTCCTGGAGAGGTTGTGCCGGGAAGTAGAAGCTTATAAAACTGAAATGAGGACAATTCTTTTTTTTATTTTCTGTAGAAAATTAATATTTTATGAAAGCCTCTCGTGGTTTGTTGAAAGCTATTTTTTTTTTAGTAAATCCAATCTGTATTAGGCACACTGGTGGTTGTACTGTGGTTTAGGATATTTGATATTTGGGGTTGATGACATCATTCATCCCGTAGGTGACATCACTCAAGCTTGCAGGTTAACATCATTATCTAAAACCAGGGGCGTAATTTGAATATTTTAAGTTGAGCTTTCCGACGTAAAGTGAAGTTTGCATCTTGTTACATGCCTAACCAATTTTAAAAGTTTAAAAAAAAATGGCCATTAGCTTTCATATATGATAACATCTTAGTTATCAGTAGATGCCTATTTAAAACTTTAAAAAGGTTTGCCAAGTGCACAATATTTTTTAGACATTGTGAAATTCAAATGTGACCCATTGAAGGGTCTCTGAAAGCATGATTGACATTACAGCTGATTACAGTGGCTATTGTGCAAGACGTCTTTGGGACCACTGATATGACTGAGATCTTAAAGAATTTCACTCACTCCTTATCTGTCCAAATTTGAATGGGAATGGTGGACTGTGAACACTGGAGTATTTGAGTAATGGATTTGTTGAGATATATATCTGCATGTATGAAAAACTCGGCTACTTTAATAGTGTTTCTAGTCTTAACATTTTTACATTGGTAATGTTTGACATAATTTTTCCCATTGAAGTTATGTTTTTATTTAGCTTTTATAAATCTATAATGTGTTTAAAGTAGAGAGTGCCTTAGTATTATACTAGAAATATAAATATATACATTTTATGAAATCAAACATTAAAAGAACAATCGTAGTTTTACTTTATATTTTCTCTTTCTTATGTGAAGGGTCGAAATACAAAAGAAAAATCATTGTTCTGGATGTGTGTGTGTGTTTCTGCATAGACTCTCAACATAAGGAGGTCGCCGCATTATTTTGGTTCTGTGAAAGAACATGGCGTTATTTTCGTTGCCTAGCGAGTTGCCTTGAATAGAGAATTAAAAGATATCATGCAAACCATTATTGGCACTGCAAATGGAAATGTATTTCAGCACAAGCTGTGACATGCCTGTGGTTTTTTTGTTCAAGAGACAAAACAAATAAAAAAAAAAAAATACATGCTTTTGCTTGATAAAGGACCTTACGTAGGTTGCATGTTGGCCATTATTGCTAAGTATTGTATGTATCCGGCATTGTGCAATCCAGTAACATACCAATATTATGTTTAGTTGTGTTCAATGTTACACTTATTAAAAGTCCATAAATACATGGTTACAAATTTTTTAATGTTATACATTGAAAGCTCACTTGGTTAAGGTCCCAACTGTACAGCACTGTTGAAATCATTGGTTTACAGCCTCACTTATTAGGGAAGCTTTGTTATTTTTCTTTGAGAGGTCCATAGAATGAACACCATTGAGTTGGGTAATAACATATATATATTTTTATATATTTACTCGCATAGCAATTAATGTGTAACCGATAGAGAAATGTACTTCACGTAAATAATTAATAATACATTTTTCAGTAATATTTGATAATGAAACATATACTACTACTCTTCATGTACAGAAGACCTGGACATAGTCAAGGAGGTCACACAACTTTGTTCTTGGATATCACTAGCCAGACATTTCTACGGTTGTTGAGGTTGGCTGCATTTTCACCTGAGGGTGTTTGCTGTATGTTTTTGTTATATTTTACTGTCCCTCGGGAAGTTTACTGTGGTGGAGGAAACCAGTAGGACAATTTATTTATTTGATTTGCATTATTAGTTTTTTTTTGTTATTTTGTATACAATAAATCCTTTTGGATCAAACGTGGAGATTTTACACTGACTTTATCTGAGCCACATAATTGGTGGAAGGAGCTCAAGAATGTGATAGCCCCCCAGACTTGATCAGGGGAGGCATCCAAAGGCACCAAACTCTTATATTTCTTTGTGGTGCATTTCTGGAGCACGGAGTTAACTGTTTTTACTGTATTCACTACATGGTTTATTTGTATCCCTTTTATAGATGCATAGCTGAATGCCAAATATTGTGTGTATTTTGCTGTCTTCATTTAATCCTGAAGATAGATTCACGTTGTATATTTTACTGAAAGAGAATAAGGAACCTTGCAGCAGAAGGGAATTACAGACCGATGATTTTGAAATCAAAATGTTGGGCAAAAAATCCTGGCTGATCGTCTGCTCAAGTTACTTGTTCATCCTGACCTGGTGAGCTTCATACTAGATATATGCAGTTTTACGAGAACAGTAGAAAGAGCTTAGTCTTGATTTGATAGGTGGTCGAATGGAGCTAACTTTTTGGTCTTCTGGACCATTGAGGTCTTCCAGCAGGTTTTATTCCAATGTAGTCAGAGTGGACCTTATAATAGGAACGCCCATTGTCTACTATGCATTTTCTGTACTGTACTATACTATTGTCTACTATGCATTTTCTGTACTGTACTATACTATTGTCTACTATGCATTTTCTGCTCACACTAGAATGCAAACTTTATTAGAGCACATACTGACATGTAGATTGAGAGAGGTTCAAAGTATCGGTTGTTCTCTTGACACTGATGGACTCTTTGCATTCAATTTCCCACCTTTATGACTTACTCTGTGATTTTAGTGATCTATCTGGCTATTACTGGGTATAGCCCCAAATGGATATTTCTACTTGGCTGAATTCACAAGAATAATTAAGAATATTGTTAGATGATAAGCTAATTTGAACAGGGCCCTTATCACCTCTTCTCCCAGTTTGCAAAGCTATTTTTGCAACTGTTGGTAACTTTTAATTACTGGTATCTTTTAATTACTCATTGTATTGCACCCTTGTGATAATAAATAAAATTAATAATAATAAAAACTTAGTTTCATAGAAGACTGGGTGTTTATCATTTATTGTATCTGCTGCGGACACGAAACAGATAAGCACTTAAATGTTTTTAAGATTTTATATAATGCGAGGAGGAGTGTTAAAGTGGATACTTTGACAATGTTTCAGTTGAATGTAGAATGTATTTGAAAGGTTAGCAATTTTTGATCCATTTTAGCAGCAGCGTCAATGAAGCAGAATCTTTTTTTTTTTTTTCAGCCCAGGAGATTTCCAGACCCTCGAGCAGATTTTGTTTTATAAAGTAACATCCTAAATCTGCCATGCTTGTTAAGCAGAATTTGACACTCCTTGTTAAAGCTCTGTAACTCTGTGGGGAGTCCCTTGATAAAAATGCTGCACTTTTGTGTTGGTGTTGAAATCAATTTTGTGTTCTATGGAAAGCGGCTGTAGAAATGATAAGGTGCATTTTTCCTCTCTCCTGGGTTATATATTGTTTCCCAGTATGGGCTCGGTGTAACTGTGCATGTTTGAAATTATTGGACGTTTTCCTAGAACTTCACCTTACAGCTTAGATGCACAAGCTGAAGAGACCCACACGGGTCTGCACTTCTGGATAACCTTTTCTAAACAATAGTGGATCTACTTAAAGTGGTTAAATGGTTTGTGTTAAAAATTACACTGCAGACTGTAGCTGACCCACATTTTAATACATTGTATAGACAATGCATTTAAATAAATGTAAAATAAAAATAAATTAAAAAAATAAATACAAATAAATATATATATATATATATATATATATATATATACACACACACAGACTTTCTGATTTTTTTGGACTTCCTAATTGCTAGCGACTGTACTTATTAAAAAGTAGCTGACATCTGACAGCCAAACTTCTCTTTCTCACTAATTTTAGTGGGAGCAATTAACATAGTCTTAAAACCAAACATATGTGGGTACCTGTGATGTATTTGACGAAGGGAGTTGACTTATAGCAGCAGGCATTATATCTCACATCACTGTCATTTAAAAACAAATTATATATATACTGTAGGTTTTCCCGGCTTAATCCACAAAAATATAACGATGATGTTATAACATATACAAAATGTATAGTGACTGAAAAGAACGAAACATAAAACAGAACTATTCTCCTCTAGTTAAAGTCTTGTTGAAACACAGGAAACTATAGTTGAAACCTGAAGAATTATGACAATACTTCACAGGAAAGCTAATCAATACTACTGAAAATTTAAAATAAATCACTTGCGTGATTATTGATTTATATCTAAACACAATGAAAAGCAACGCAACCATTTATTTACTAGAACTTGTGGTTATATTGGGCTGCGTTTGTTTGATATTTGAGTATTCTTCAATAAGTCATGAGCAATGTTAGCCTTCTAGGGAATAAAGCTATTCTTAGGGTCATCCTCTAACCCTGACATTGTAGGGAATTTTAACCATTTGGGAGTTTTACATTTTAGACAACATTAGCTAAAAAAAAAAAAAAAAGATCTTCAAGTTTGCCAACTATCCAGCTAAGGTACTTTGATCTATAACTTGTAATTTGCTGGTCAATACCAGACCATTCTCAGCTTAGTGAATAATAGACTTGGAGATTCATTTCAGTCGGAACTGCAATTTGTCCTAATTTGGCCTGATTGGGTGATCGTTGAATTCCTCCGAGCCGAATCACAGGCCAAATAAATTGCAGATGTTGGTTTGGATTAGTGATTCTTGTGGATAGTATAGTCAGTTTTCTGAGGTTGAACCAGATAGGATCAGAATAGTGACAATCGTCCTTTGGTCGACATTATGGATTTTGTTGACAGTTATTTACTTCCTCCACTTAGACCTTTGTTGAAGACGGAGGTTTGCTGGCAGAACCCTCATCCTATTAGCCACACTTATCCTCCGGCTCTTCTCTTGGACTTTGGCGGTAGATGTTGGTTTGATGATGTCTGCATGACCATGTAAGTATAACAATAATAGGCTGGACCGCTAGTAGAAGGGGAAAAAGAAGTTGAGGTAGAACCAGCTGATGTAGCTCTTGACTGACACAGAGTGGCCTTCTGAATAAGAAAACATTCAATTACTTTTTTCTTTTTTCTGGTGTGGGGTGAGATGGAGTGAATAGTTCTCAATGAATTTACTGTTCTACAGGCTTTAGAATAGTGCCCATTAGTTATTAAGCATAAAAAAGTCCAAACATGACCAACACAGGGGCAGACTAGACTTACTTTGAGAAATGGCAAACGATTAGCTGTGTGAATGTGCATAACTTGTCACGCTGCTTCATGTAATCCTCTCATAGATTGGTTTGCCGGTGGGGTTAAAGGCTAGGCAGTTACAAGTTACAAAGCAGATGATGTCCACATGTGCACTGGATCAATATAAATGTTTATTGCCAAACCCTCTGGCATGGTATTTTAATACAAATAAAGGCATCAAGTAATTTCATACGTTGTAGTCTGATTTACATTTTGTACAAGCACAATCTACAAATTCTTTATAATTTCTTTACTTTAAATAAAGAGAATACTATATTAATGTCCTACTCAATACTTGTTACGCTGAGATTCCCATGTGCTATTCCTTAGAATTCCATTTCGTGTTCTCCAAAACAATTAGCTTGTTGTTCCTGTATTACTTTTTTTTAAATTGACTGCATGTTCTTTCATTTAAACTGGGGATTATCTACCACTGGCAGCGTGTCAAGGATACAGGCTTTTTTTAGATTCAACTAGAAATATTTTTAGAATGCAATTTATATTTTGTTCTCAAGATAAAATGATGGACACAACAACTACCATTATCGTTAGTTGTGCTGAAGTGGTAGAGAAAAGATCCGCAGGCTTTGGTTGTTACAGTTTATACAATTACGTCTGACAATAAGATGGGTTGATCTGTCTCAAAATATTGTCACACATTTCATGGGAAACTGTCTCTCCCTAAGAGTTTTCGTATTGTGTTTACTAATAACCCATATTTACCAAATATGTTTATGTGAGGGATGAAAAAAAACACAATGTAAAAATCCACACCTCTTTATCCTGCAACGGAGTATCTTCATCTTAAATGGACACTATAGTCTCCCAGACCACTTCATCTCATAGAAGTGGTGTGGGTGCAATATCCTTGTCTCACTTAGTTCTGCAATGTAAATCACTGTGGTTTGTGAGAAACTGCAAAATTACCTTGCAGGACTAACATTGCCTTTAGTGGCTGTGTCATTAACACAGCCACTAGAGGTACTTCCTGGATGCTAGCAGACGTTGAGTCTCTTAAATAACACTGGACGTCCTCATGCTCTGCATGAGGACATCCAGCGTCAGTGGAATTCCCATAGGAAAGCATTGAAGCAATACTTTCATATGGAGAAGACCTAACGTGCTTGTGGCTCTTGCTGCGCATGCACACTAGTCCCCCTCCCCCTGTGTCGGAGGCAGAAATCCATCCCAGCACTGGCACTTTCTTTTGGTGAATAAAGAAAGTTTTTTGTTTTTTTTAAACCCTTTATATGTTGGGGGGGGGGCTACAAGTCGTCATCAGACCACGAGAGAGTCATTGGCCACGGCGGGGACACAGACAAGGGGGCAAAATGTTGCTAAACGGATTTCCCCTCTACCAGGAAACTAGGCCACGGTGCTCCTGGCATCATAACTACATCGGTGGGCTATGAGGAGTGAAATAACCCTTTAAACTGTTCACTATGTTGAGTGTAAAGTCCTGCTTACAGTTGCCATTCTATGCTAGCAGTGTGTACTACGCACGCGTGTTCCATATAATTGTCCTACCCAAATATATACATTTTTTTTCTGCTTTTAATAATTCCTCTGCCATCCTGGTGACATTCTGGATCCCTTGTGACGTTAGCAACTCCTGTTCAATGCTCTGGAAATTGCTTTTTGAATTCATTTTAGAGGATAGATCGGTGAAGAAAATTAATGATGATGTATTGAATGAAATATTCAAAGCAGACTGAAATGCATGCCGAGATGGAGACATTATAGAGGGATGAGAAAATGATTTATTGCATGTTTCTGTGTCAAAGGCTGCAGTAATCTGTCCATCAGGAAAATGGCTTACTTACCTGTTAACTTTCAGTGCATGTGTGAGATTGTAGGGGCTTATTTACTAAGCTGAAAACTGAATTGCAAAAATAACTAAATTGTAAAGATTCTCAAACTCTGCTTTAGTCAAAGCTTTGCTATAGTATTTCAATTTTAAAATTCAGTTTTAGAATTATCAGCACGTATGTATGTTTATTATTGAATGTGCTAATATTCATTCTATATTTATTCTTTCTTTTTGTCACTGTATTCGGTTTTTATTGGAATGGTTTAGAGAAATACAAAAATATAAACATAGCAAAAGAAGCACTTGCACCAGTGTGTAAAAGCTGCAAATCTCTTGTCTGCAGCCTTTGCAAACCCTCCCCTCCTAACCCCGCCCAGACTTTCTGTGGCTGTCCAATCACAGACCTCCCAATGCAGCTCAATGAGAAGTCTTTGCAAGGCAGGTGCTCTGAGCAATTACTGCCTCTTGGTTTTAGTTCCACTGAGTTAACAAAACCAGGAAGTAACAAGACTGGGTGTCTGATTGACAACCAGAGCAGTGTAGGCAGGTTAATTTATAAGAGTGTCAATTTCTTTTGAAATCTGCACCTTTTGTAAAATTAAAGAAGAGGGCATCCTCTTCACATAAAGCACTTCGATCAGCTGGAGTGCTTTACGGGTCTGGGTGGCCCCTTTAAATACAAAGTGTCCCTTGAAATACAAACCTTAGAGAGAGACAGTTATCAGAATCAATGAGGTATATGAAATTCTTCAAGAACTTGCTGTTGAATGAGTTAAACAGTGAACTTTGCTTAGTTTTAGTAACCTCCCCTTGTTATATTTATCACTTTATGCACAGTTACTCTCCAGTTCCAAAGTTCTGTTGTAAACCTAACAGAGCCCAAACCGAACACAGGCGGTGTACACACCTTTGTCAGCCCTGTCTGTGATTACAAATTGTATACAATGGTTTACCTACCTTAGCCATGTTAATGATGGCATTAATGAAAGATATCCTTAAAGTGTTACATTTTCAGCACGTTTCCTGGCTGGCTGTAGCGATATCGGTTATTATACAGACATCGTGTCCCTAAAAGCCTTTCTAGGTCCTCATCCATCCCCTGTAATAAGCATAGTACCTGAGCCAGACTAAGGAGAGAAGATGTTTATACAGAATCCTTACTCTTGGTTCTCGGCCGTGGAATCAGGAAATTGTATTAGAAAAAAGAAAGGGGCAGGACAGGATAAACAGGAAAAGTATGACAGTGTTTCAGTAGTCATTAACTAGCTAGAGCACTAGCTATATTTAAAGAGGCAATTTAAATTTCAAAACATCTACAGCTTATTGTAGTGGTTATAGTGCAACACGTTCTTGATTACAATGTATGTGAGTTTTGAGGAGTGTTACAAAACGTGGGGCTGTGTCGGCTCCCAGAGCCCATTCTTCTACTATCCTAGATAACAGAGAATTTCACTTGCTCATTATCTTTATTATATTGTATGGCAATCATATGCTGTAATGGATGGGCTAAGACACCCCAGTGCTCACAGCCTATCAATGCTAAAGATATTTAGCCAGCAAATACACAGTGATACAGATTACATGGACATGGAATGCTTGTAGCGCTGTTCAAAAACAGTGCAGTGGGGTGTGAGTGGGGGTGCAGTGAGAGGTAGGGCTGTACTGAGAAAGTTTGTGACTTACTTATACTTATTTAGAACAAGAACAATGTTTTACAGACTGATTTATAAATGCATTTATTGTAGTTAAAGACATATTACTGTGAGTATCATTGCTGTGGAACTCTGTTATACACTCAGACACACCAACAATATGGAGCTCCTAGAAAATAGGGGCATTAGGAGAGAAAAGAGGGACAGGTGGATCTGGGCCAAAATTAGGGACTTGGGAGGTATGGGAGCATATATATATATATATCCTCACTTCTCTGAAGCCCAAGGGAATACCATTTAATATAAAGAGGGTTCAAACGAGCAATGGCTAACCTAGCAGAGCATCATGAGGAATGGGAATCATAGACATCGGCTGTGCAAAGATTGGTCATCAAAGCTCATCATTAATGCATCATTAAAAGCAGCAACATTCTATTAACCTCTTCATGACCTTGTGACCTTGTTCATTGCTCTTGACAATTATTATTATTATTATTATTATTATTATTATTAGTGTTTATTTAGAAAAGAAAAAGTTGGTCAGCTCCAGCCTGTATTGATTTTTCTGCAATGAGAAAATTCTTGTAAAGCAAATATTGTGTTTGTCTTCTAGAATCCTTTAATTTTCATTTAATCCATTTTAACCCTTGCAATATCTGGGCTCACGATTCCCGGTAGAGCCATCTTTCAGAAAGTGACTTTTTTTTTACAATTCATCGCTAGCACCAACTTACATTCCAAGTGTTAAAAGCAGATAATAGTTTGAAAGGACATGACAAACTGGAGATATACATATAATGTGATCAGGAAGTGCGTGAAGGAGAGATACTATATTTTACTTGGCAGACAGTGTATCTGACTTTAAGTCCATTGGATGCAGGAATAACGCACACTGTAGCATTTATTTCATAATCGGGTGCTTTACTACGTAATCTAACTCCTGAAAGGCAATGCTTTATAGAAAACCATTAAATGCTTTCACACCAAACAGACCAGGGCATGTCCATCTTCAGTCCATTAAACAGACAGGAATGGCATATTACATCAAATACAATTCATTAAAATGTAACATTATTAGTTGTTAAATATTACATAAATATGGAAACCATGAATTAAGACTTTTGTTGGGTAATTAATTTATTATTGAATTATATATGATCTCCTTGCTACGTAGGAAAATGCCTTTTTTTTTATTGATAAAGCGCTATTACACATTAGTAAGTGTTACCAGTCATATAATGAAATACATTGGTGGACATAGCCTTATTCATGAGGAGACAGACATATATATTTAAATATTGAGACACTTGGATACAATGTCCCATTGAGTGGCAGTGTTCTAACTCATCTTGACTTTGATTTGTACCTTGGTACTAGTCTTGTCTACAGCAAACAAATTTAATTAGTTAAAATTGATTCATCCCCCCCAAAAAAAAATGGTTAAATTGGATTTTGTCCATGTACGTATTTGTTAGGACAAATTTTGTCCATATTATAATTTTTGGAAAAATTATTTGGACAAACCAATATGGTGCGAAAATGCACCTATTAGTGTACTACGAAATATATACATAATATAAATATTATTATTGGTGTACTGCAAAATATATACATAATGTAAATATTATTAATATATACGTTAAATAATATATACATAATATAAATAGTATTAAAAGTGTACTGCAACATATACATGTAAATATTAGATTTCTTTCTTGCAGTATACTGGTAAGTGCAATTTCGTCTTATTTGATTCACAGATCAGAAAAGAAGTCCTCAATAGATGGAATAAGGAGACGTGGTAAATCTATTATATTTAATACATTTATTAAATATATAAATATAGATTTTTAATTTGTTTTATTGCTCCTCCTTTTCCCCTCTGTTGGTCATTTCTCAGTTGACCGGTGATTTAGTGTCTGCCCCCTATCCATCAATAATTTTTTCCCCATCTTTTTTTGTTTGTTTTGGTGCCACAGAGAAAACTCCAAATCGCGAACAAATAAACAGCCTTTTCACTTTTCCGTCTTATGGCTATTCGGAATTGGAGAATTCAATTTACTTGCTGATCACCTGAAATTCAGACAAATCACGCAAGACTATTGGTTATCCCATGCTCAGTTTCATTGGACAAAGGGATAATCCTGCAGCGTTGTACCCCGGGTTTGTTTCTATTAGACACACAAACAGAAAATGTGTATATTTTACAGGTACAGTGCTTGACCAGTAAATTGGGGTTATGTTTTGGAATCATGTCGAAGTGTTACTTGAAGGAACTTCTCCATGAAAATGAGCCTTCTTGCTCGAAGAACATGCTGTAAATATTTGCGTATCTCGGTCACAAGGTCTACTCCCAGCATATCCCATCAGATAGTCTACCAATAAGATCTGACAAAGTCCAGTAAATCACTCTGGTGATATTGCTTCTCTCTGCTTTGACGCTGTACACACTATAGGCTCTAGATCAATGTTACTGTGTTTTGTGATTGGCTTAGTGCCAAATCTATCATGTTTCACTCATCAGTTGAGTTATAAAAGTATACTATTTATATGTTGTATTATTCCTATGGGATTTTTCATAATTCATCAACATATTATGTTGTTGTGTTCAGTGTGCTTGGTGACATTCCAAGTTTAGACATATTGTAACAACAGGCAAGGTGGGTCCTTCTGAAGTCATTTACTAGGAAAGTGAAATCGCCCATTTCCTTCTCTCTACCCTGGTTTCATTGTGTCCTGTTGAATTGCAGCTGGAATTTCTGAACACGTTCTTTCCCTTTCCATTCTGACCACATCAGTATGTGCAGGGAAACACAAGATTCAAGTCACGAAAAGTGAGAATGTAATTTCGTTATAAAGAATTGTCCGTAGCTGCATGTAATGAAATTGTCACGTCTAGCATGAAACAAATGGACACAGTTTTCAGGTCCTGGAATAGTGATTGATACGGAAGTTGGATGCATCCTTTTTGGGCAGGGCGAGTTATTAATCTAGGTTTTTTTTCTTTTAAGCATTAGGCAAAAAAAAACATTAAATGAAAAAAGTAAAAAGGTTTATTCACTAAACCAGATTCTGTGAAGCTTTGACATAGAAATTAGACATGTTATGCTAAAATAGCTGGATTGAGAAAAAGAAATCTCTGATTGCTATTTTACCTGAAATTAATCATTCATTTGTTAGTTTCCCACAATTCCCAGTTTAGCTAAAAGGACTCTATAAGCAGTCAGACCATCCATGTCTCTCTAGTTTTATCCCTGCTTGTAAAACATTGCCGTTCTGCAGACTAGACATTGGCTTTAACCTTCCTATGGTGTATATCAGGGATGCCCAAAAGGTAGATCCTCCGATGTTTTAAAAACTACAGCTTCCATGATGCTTTGTGATTCTAAAAACATGCACAGCATCATGGGAATTGTACTTCTACAACATCTGGTAATCTATTTCTTGGGCACCCCTGGTGTGTATACAAGTATTAATAGATTTCATATGTGAGAAAAATGAAGGAGCATAATGACAGTTTTTTTTTATTTCCATTAAAACATTTTATACAGTGCCGATTACCCCAGGTGCATCGTGGTGGAGTGTAGGAGTGCCTTAATTTCATCTAAAGAATTTTGTACTTATGACTAATTTTATAGATCGCCTGACACTGTTTCGACACAGTGTTTGCACCGATCAAGTTTTTTATTTTTTTCTGTCACATGTTATTTTTACACACATGTTAAAATACTTTCATATATCTTTGACAATGACCTATTTTTAGAGCAAGTCTTTGTGTTAAACTGTGCGATAGACGATTTAGATATGCCTTGCTAATCGTATTCACACACAGCGTGATGACCATGCTCAGTTAATCACACTGAAAAGGCTAATGCCACCGGTGGCCGAGGTTGCTTACTGCTTTTATACAGACTCCAGCAGACCTGTCACCTGATATAACTCGCTACAGGTGTTAAAGTACCGGCAATGATTCCAAACAGTTTGTTTGATACATTTTTTTTTATATTTTAAATCTTTGCTCACTTCTATGGGAGGTTTATCCATCTGCAGATCATATAAAAAGTGCACTTTAATATCTGCTATAAACTTAGTCTTACAGCCCCCTTTGAGGTTTGAAAAAGTTTGAAGTTCTGAAAACAGTTGTTTCTGATCTGTCATCAAATGATATGTTACCAGGGTTACTATGACTTTAAAGTAAACTATGATACAGAGATATACCATTTCCTTTCTAAGCACTGCTGAAGGCGTTTTCTGAAGAGTTAGTGTGAACAATGTCATATGACAATGTGGCGTGATCTAGTAGGCAGAAATAACATGAAATGAGTATTGCTGAATAAGTCTTAAAGTGACCTTGTAATCAAATGATTTGATAGCTCAATGATTTGGTACAGCACAATATATTTTAATTATACCATGTGCAGCTCACTTTTAGTGGCACGAACTTGCTTTAGAAACAAAATCCACCATTGCCTCTTCCCTGCCCCAATATCCCTGTTTTCTGTGGACTTAGACTATCTGCTCGATACGTGTTGTAGCCCAGTGCCCCACAGCGCTTACATTATTGGGACTTAAAAGAAGATTTAGCAAAACTCACTATAACTTGTTTAGATGAAAATTTTAATATATTTATTGACATTATTTTAAGCTGATTTATGAGGGGGGGGGGGGGTGTTGGATGAGCTTGCCAAAGTCATGTTTGGTTTATTGCATCTTGCACAAATGTCTAGAAAATCACATCACAAACTGTTATTATCCATTACATCACCATTTATCATCTCACATTCCATTTTACAGCTCAGTTATCACCTAACGTCGGACACAAAAATCACTGATAGTCTTTTACGTTTTGTTATTTTTTTTGTTTAGTTTTTTTATATCATTTAAAGTATTTGAACATGCAACAAGGAGCAAGCATTTTATTTATCATGGACATCACAGCAATGCACGATCGTTATGTGTCCCAAGCTAACTTGGCGTCTAATATCATTTTATATATTGTGACTCCGATATTTCACATCATTTTCATGGTGTGCATTATAGTCTTAACAATAACTAGAAAACACCCACTCTCATTATCCGTAGATTTAATCTACACCAGTTCTGTTCCAGTGGTGATGCTAACAAAATCTTGACCACTGGCATTTCTTTTTTTAAACCAATCCTGTTTTGATAAGGATACGACCTGTAGTCTTACACAATCTTATGATAACGTATTAGACCAGCCTGTGCTCAAATGTCACAGGTCCCGAATCAAATAAACTTTTTTCGAGAACTGAACAAACTGGTTCAAAGGTTCCCGTTGGTTTATGTTCATTTTTAGAAAGATGTTGCTGTTTATGTTGGTTATTTTAGGAAGAATAACCTTTTGTGTGTTACTTACGAAAGAATCCTAGTCATTTGTGGTATTGGTAAAGCGCGCCTTACTCTTGTATGCCCCGAAGGATTTTTCTACATATTTCTTTAGAAATAAGTTAATCAGTGGGGCAACTTTTAAATACAGTTAGAGCTTCTAAGAACTATATTTAGACCAGGTTTCTGACATGACAAAGTATATTTCAGTTTTGTTATAGTTAGTAGGTGGGTGAAATTTATCATTTTAAGACTCCGTAATACCAGTGAATTAGCCACACAGTGACTTTTAAAGCTATGTTTTTACAGAATGTTTTGTTTTAAATGTCTTATGTAAGTATATATATATTTAATATATTTGTTATGTTTATATATGGTTTCTATTTTCTTATTATCATTAACACGTGCAATTATTTAACTGCTAGAGAACTAAAAATAACGGCGTATGTTTTGGGGGATTTTTATATTGTTCTTGAGAGAAATTATTGGATTTCTTCTTCATTATTATTGTCTATTTAAAGTAGTGATTTAGTTGTATTTGAATTTAACTACCTCCAGAGTCGGATGCAGAGCCTGATCGCTGGAGGGGCACTCTGTAGTGGTTATGGTGCCAGGAGTGCCGTGACGCTCTCCCAGAGTAAGTAGTCAAATCGTTTAACAACAGTTTGACAACTTAACTGGGGTCTGGCAAGATATGCGGCTGTAGTAGGGGATAGGAGCGGTGCAGTGTGTGTGTGTGTGTGTATGAGGTGGCAGTGTGTGAATGTGTAGAAACTTTTGTGTGTGTGGTGGTGGTGGTGGGGGGGTGGCTAGGAAGGCAGATTAAAGCAAATATAATGTTTCTATAATATAAAGTTTAGTTTTTTTAATTAAAATAAATATAGTGTATATCCCTCCCATAGCCCAGGAGAGGGAGACGTTTTATTGCATCCCTGGTGGCCCGAGGGGGGGAGAGAACTCTAGCCTGCAGCTGGTGAGGCTAGAGTATAACTTCATTTTGATGAAGTTGTTATGGTGCCTGAAGTGTTCCTTTAATTCCCCCATCCTTAGCAGACATAGCAACATTTTGTTAGCCTAGGGTCTTTGTAAGGCCTTTATGTGAGCACATTAAATGTCACATTATCATATTTATATACAGCTTTATTTTTTTTATTTATTTTTTTAAATATAGATTATAAATCTCTTGTAATTCTTGATCCCACCATGATCCCACCATGTTTTCTGTATTGGGTTTGACCAATATGTTTCATGTCAATATTAAGTTTAAACGTTTGATAGGAGTTTAAGTTCCAACTGAATAAAGTGTGGGATCAATTTTATTTTATGTTGGCTACAGAACCTTCATTTTATTTTTAGCATGTGTTACAGTACGAGAACAATGTCTTGAAACCATATACAACGTACAACGCTGTGATGCACAGTACCGCATGCTTTTCCACGATGTTTCGAAGTGTAGCATGTTTCAGTCGCAGAGTTTTATATTCTCTAAACAGAGGTAATGACTTTGTTGTTACGGAGAAGAAGAAAAAAAACCTCTCTATAATATTAAACATTCTTCTGTTGCATATTTCATAAGCGCTCGCTTGAACCGTAAACATAACACATAATGCTGTTGTATATTTTAAACATTATTGCTCTTCAACTTCCTAATAGGAAACCCTCTGCTAAGGATTTATTTTTATTAGCTGTTAACAAGCTACATTATTGCTGATCCAAATATGGTAAGCCATAAGCAAATGCTTGCAGTGGGTGCATTCTTTAACAGTACAGTGAAATGTTTCTTGGTAAGGGAGCAGAATAATGTGAATAAGTCATATTTTACATGCTGAAGGCCATACATGCTGATTTGCAGGGCTCAGAGCCTCCAGGCATGTTAAAAACATTGGTGTGGGCGTGATCAGGTCCTTATCCAATAAAGAAGTAGAAATGCCCTGACCGGTCCTACAATGCCTATCATGAAGCAGGATGCAAATATTTAAAGCCATGGTAGTCAGACTACTCATGGACAACTCGCTAGTTTGGAGCACGGTTTGTAATTGTATGGTGTTTTGTATTGTGGTAAAAATGGAACATGTTACAGATTCATATAGTACAATTCCCAGGGCCGTTGCAAGGATTTTTAGCTGCACAGATGAAGATGCATTTTGCCACTCCCTCCCCCCAGCAAAAAATTTGCTCTGCGCGGCCTGGGGCCGTTACACATTGTGGCGGGCACCTGGTCGCAGGGCTGCACCCCCTGCGACCACGGTGTGCACGCCAGTGCATGCAGATACACATACACTTAAAGGACCACTATAGGCACTGAGATCACTTCAGCTCAATGAAGTGGCCTGGGTGCCAGGTCCCTCTAGTTTTAACCCTGCAGCTGAAAACATAGTAGTTTCAGAGAAAAATGCTATGTTTCACTGAGGGTTAATCCAGCCTCAAGAAGCTGTCTCACTGACAGCTGCTAGAGGCGCTTCCACAATTCCGCTGGACGTCCAAAGGAAAGCATTGAGTAATGCTTTCCTATGGGCGGTTTGAAAGCACGCACGGCTCTTGCCGCGCATGCGCATTCGGAGCTGAGAGACGGATCGGGGTGGAGAGATCCTCAGCACCAAGGGAACCCGGCGCTGGAGAAAGGTAAGTGCTGATGGGGTTTTAACTACCCACACACACTCTCACGAACAGATGCATACACACTAGCTGACAGACACACACTCTGCGACAGACACACATACACACTCACTTACAAAACATACACTCTCACTGACAGACAAACACACACTCACTAACAGACACACACTAACAGACACACACAAACTAACACACAGTAACACACTCACTGACACACACACACACTAACACACATACACACTCACATTTTTTTTTTATTTAATCCCCCAGCCTCCTTACCTTTGGGAGTGCTGAGGGGATTCCCTGGGGTCCAGTGGGGCTGCCCGGCCGGCCGGTCCTGCAGGCGGTGAGGGAGCATTCTCCCCTGAGCGCTCTCTGCCCAGCTCCCTCACTTACTGAATCCGGAGCCAAAGTGACATCATATTCCGGCTCCGGCATCAGTGCGGTGTGCGCGAGGGAGCTGGGCAGAGAGCGCTCAGGGGAGAATGCTCCCTCGCTCGCCCGCCCACCTGCCCTCAAAGTGATGCCACTGCCAGCCTCGGGGGGCCCTGAGGTGGCCAGCTCCTGGGCCCCCCAGGAGAAGAGGCTGGCAAAATGTAGTCACACTTGCGTACATACTGGGTCGCAGAGTGGCCGGGCCCACTGGAGGCCCGGTCACAGCTGCGCCCCCTGCGACCGCTGTATGTACGCCAGTGCATACAGGCATACAGAGACATGCAGGCATACAGAGGCATATAGTCATACAGACACATACAGGCATACAGAAACATACATACAAAGACATACAGGCATACAAAGATGCAGGCATACAGAGGCATATAGTCATACAGACACATACAGGCATACAGAAACATACATACAAAAAGACATACAGGCATACTGATGCATACATATAGAGACATACATACATACAGACACATGTATACAGAAACAACACATACATACAGGCATACAGAGACACACAAGAGACACACAGGCATACAGAGACATACAGGCATACATACATATAGAGGTATACAGGCATACGGAGCCATACATGCATACAGAGACACACATACATGCAGGCATACATAGATATACATGCATACAGAGACATATATGCAGAGACATATATACAGGCATACAGAGACATACATACATGCATACAGAGACAAACATGCACACTGATACATACATACATACAGAGACATATATACAGGCATATAGAGACATACATAGACTTACATACATACAGGCATACAGAGACATACATACAGAGACATACATGCATACGCAGACAGTCACAATTACATACCTACTGTACAAATAGGTCCCTGGAGTGCATGCTGTCTGGCTCTGTGGAGTCCCTTCCTGCTGCCCAGCTACATCACTGGTCGCCAGCTGCGCTGTGTGGTGATGTGGCTGGGCAGCAGGAAGGGACTCCACAGAGCCAGACAGCATGCACTCCAGGGACCTATTTGTACAGTAGGTATGTAATTGTGACTGTCTGCGTATGCATGTATGTCTCTGTATGTATGTCTCTGTGTATATATGTAATTCATATGCCCACCCCCTCGACACACAGGTGGTAGGATGCTGGGCGAACGGGAAGAGGCTGGGCTTCGCTGGGCTGCGCTGAGGGTAGGGAAGGCCACGCTTTAAGAAGTAACCAGCTGGAGATGAGCGCAGTGCGCTTCCCTCCTGCTGGTTAGCCTGACATTGCGCCCCCAGGGCTGGTACGCCCTAATGGTAACGCTGGCCCTGACAATTCCTCATCATGATGTAATATGAATAATAAAACATGGAATATTATAAAGAAAAATAAGCTATTTTGTATATAACTATAAGTATATATATGTATGTATATTTAATGTAAATATGTATGTATATTTAATGTAAATATGTATGTATATTTAATATGTATATATTTACAACAGTATTATTTTGCTCAGTGCGTAGATATTGCCAATGTTTCAAATTTTTTTTAATCGGTCCATGTATTGAATTAATCTATGTATCAATGCATCTAATTTTCCAGCTAAAGTGATTTTTCTGGCAATGTTAGTCTCCGCTCATAAACAGGCTTGTGTTTAGGTGACATGATCTCAGAACCTTGCTTTTATAACATGTCCCTAAAGAAAAACGTCTTACTTTTGTTCAAGTAATAATCAAAATGTTATCAACATAATGGTAGTTTAAACATTACATACATATTTTTTAATTCACTGTGAGTCCATATAGTTATTTTACTTCAGCAGATACATTTGTGAAGATCACATCAATTATGAAACCGTACATATGACCTAAAAAGGAAAAAGTACTTAAACACCTCCAAACATTCCTAACTATAGTGCAAAAAATACAATTCAATCCTCATTATTTATCAGAACATTTTTGTGCACTGATTTTTGCTGGAAGTCTTTAAATAGTTGTATTTACATTCTACAATTGGGTATAAACTTGTAAAAAAAAATAAAAAAAAAATACAAATGCATTTGGTTTATTTTTGTCTTATTAGTGGCGTCATTCGCTATAAATGTGAATTGACCATACCAATTTTTGTGTTTTATAGTAAGAGGAAAAAAAAAGTCATCATAATTTTATACAAGGTAGTGTTTTATTTGATTGTTTCAATGTTATTATATTTGTCTATATACACAATCATTCTATACTGGCTACCTTTTAATTTGCTGAATACAAATAAGATGGTTTGATTTTCAATGAATTCCATAATTCTTTTAAAAACTATTTTTGTATCTTCCTCCAGTTGATCTACTTCATCAACATTAATGTTTTGGGAATTGAAGTATAATCCTACAATTGACCTGTTGCTCTTTTTTTCCTATGTAACATTCTTTCCCATAACACCACATTATTACCAGCATAATGGCATACCACTTCCGTAATAATAGACTTTAATTCAGGTTTGAAATCCCGTAGAAGCACAGGGCTCCCAATCATCTTGATTTTGGCAGGACAGTCCCAATTTAAGGGCCATCTTGGGTTGATCCCTAGTGTTCCACTATTGGGGACATCAGGGAACTGTCCCCAAATGAGTGCATCATTAGACTCTCGCTATGCTAAGACAATGTTCAGAGTGCTGAAACAGTGCTTCCTTCATGGTCTGCCCTCAGTGTACTGACCCGATTTGCATTACTGACTTTCGTCCTATCACTTGACCCACCAGCATCCCAATTCATAAGACTCTAATATTGGTGGATAAGTAAAAATACACCTCTTACGTGTTATTGTTTTCTTTCCTCAACAGTGTAAATTCATTCAAATACCCTGCCCAGTCACATACTGTTATACAGTTCATCATATACCAAGAAATCCAGCTCCCTGTTTTGTTATTAAGTGAATACATTGACAAGACAAATAATGATATACCGGCATATCTGCCTACCTCAAATCCTCATAGATTGTAAACTCATTTACATAGATTGTAAGCTCTTCTTCACCTCTAAATATCCTCTTTCTAGAATTGTGAAGTATTGAGGAAGATGTTGAAACTATATGAATAATAATAGTTACACTATTCCGGTCCTCCCTCTTTTACTGGTCCATAGCCTCCTTTAACTGCCTAGTTTCCTCTTATCTATATCACCAGAACAGTTAATCTCTGTTAACCCTGATTCAGGACTGGTCTATAAAAATAGAAAACAAGTGTTCTATTTAGCATGTCTGATATACAATTAACATCGATAATTACTTAAAGATCTCTGAATGGAATGTGGATAAGATGAAGCATTAATTATTTAGTTATGTTTTGAGAGCTTACTAAGCATACAATATAATAACCTTAATAAAGCCTTAGCATGTGAAATATTATTTTTAGATTCCTAGAATGATAATGACACAATACTTGCTTAATTTTCCTGCCAGCTTCTATTTTTAAACCGCTGCCTGTTGGAAAATTATAACCCTGGAATTTCACTGGTAGGAATTTTACCAAAACTACCAAGAAATAAAATATATACATTTATATAAATATAAAAGGCAGAAAACTGTTACTTGGCATCTCACAAAGAGATATTATCCCATGTACGTTCTCTAGCCAAGAGCACTCACAGGACTGGTACTGTAGGTAAGCCTTCCATTTACTGTTTAATTTAGAAACAATGACATACCGACACTAGTCAACGTTGCAGTCTCCGTCTGAGGCTGTCTTCATGAAAATCTTGGACAGAGACCGAAATGTTGACTAGTGTTAATTGTGTTGCTAAATTAGACCATAAACATCAGTGTTTTTATTGTGTGTGTAAAAATATAAGCAATAATTATATTGCAATGTATTAAGTCATTGTGGCAAATGTGCCAATGCCACAAGCTCCTGCTGGCTGGCCTCCTGCCCAAGGACTACGACTTGTTTTGTGTGTTTTCCCTTTTCTGTTCGGGAACCGAACAAATGCATGAATTGCGGATAACCTGTGGTCTTGTTAACCCCTATTAACCTCTCCTGACACCTCCATCATCATTTTCACACTATGTATCCTAAGTGTTCGGCTGGGTGGCCACCGTTCGTATGCACGAACACGTGGGAACTGAGTTAGCAGCCATCTTGTCACACAAACGCAGGCAGCAGTGTTTGGCCGTCGAGTGCATGGAACTAAAATTGGGCAGACAAACTTGCGAACACCGCTGAACTTAGATGAACTCCTGCTTCTTTTATATACCATGATGAGTGATTTATGAGAACAGCAATGTTTTTGGAAGCTGGCGTTTAAAAAAAAAAAAAGTAAAAGAAAACTCATCCTGCTTAACTAGTTATGTGTTGCACGTAAATAATAAATATGTAGATGCTGCCTAGACAGCCAATTTAATTAGTTGGATTGCTGGTGAAAGGGGAGGGTTTCATGTAATTACACAAACGTCTACATGTGTACATAATACATTTATATTCATTAAAATCAGTTGGGTAACTCCGGACATTCCAGTTTTGCTAGAACATGATTCCTATCAGCCTCAGTCTTCAAGTCAGTCGGTCTCTGTACAATCCCACGCCTGTGTATATCACAGTGACATGGCAACCAGAACTTTGTTATATTCCAATCTGCTGTATCTATAATGATGCTGTAGGAGCAGCGAGGGTTATTTATATGTAATTATTTACGAAGAGTCGTGCATGCAGTGGCTGAAACAGAAACTCCTTCCTAATCCTTAAACAACAAGCCACATCACTCATGTCATCTGGAGTTAATCCAGCATTGCTAACTCCTCACTTCCCTTCACCATTTAAAGGGGAAATAGAAAGCCACAAGAATGAGCGATACACTGTGTACAAGGCGAGTAATTCACCCCAAATGAATATACCCCAGGAACAATATATTATTAAATAATATGTCTATACCTTCGTGCCACATCTGAATAAATGCTTGAATCTTTTCGTCGCTACTCGCTACCATTTTTGGGTATCAAAATGCACGTGGCATCCTCTTCATGTAATTAGTCTCCACCCTATATAGCCTGGGGTAAAGAAAGTGAGAGAATGTATTTATTTATTTATTTGTCGCTGGATATGGGAGGGATTTGCTTGTATTATAAACCCCTCACATACTTCCCATGGAGTGAGTGAAGAGAATTGAGATGTTGTGGCATCACTCTGATTTTTATTATTTTTATTTTACATTTTCACATTGGTATTTATTTGTACTTTATTTTTTTATATATATTTAATTGTGTGCCCGCAATTGTGAGCTGCTAAAATAACAAATCCCTGTATCTACTTTTGGAGTAAATTTTTTTCCAAATCCTATTAGTTGGTTGGATTGAATATATGTTAATAGTTATTTATTTATTTGTTTATTTAGTAGGCACTTATTTACATTGTACATCTAATTTTAAAAATGGAATTCAGATATCATTTTAGAATTTTAGCTTTTGAAGCAATGATGTCATGACCGGGATAGTGCTTGATGTTGCTTTGTGTTTGTGCATATTACAAGTCATATCAGTTACAGGCAGAGAGGCGTTACAATGGCCAACCATAGCACAGCACATATTTGTGAACTTCATTTCCCATGATGCTCGGACATCATGGTGTCAATCTGCAACCATTAGGTATTGGCCTCGATTTAATATTTTTGGATACGCTTTTTAAATGGTTTCATATTTTTGGCTAAACATTTGAAATAATGTAATATTTTGAAAAATATTGTAACATGTTTTGATGTGTTGATAGATTTTTTTGAGCAATTATATATTTTTTGATATTTTATTATTTTGAAGAATTCATTTTAAAAGCTTATTCAAAAATATTAATTTGAGGCAATTGCTGGAATACTATTCCCATCAATCTTTATGAGCCATGGTCTTACAGAAATTTATAGTAGTCATAGATCAAAACCATGTTACAGATTGTGAAAGCAGACAGAATTTCCTGTAGAAATTCCTGTATTATCTACAATGGAATTTACTATACCCGATGCCCGACAGTCAGACTATCATTAAACTATTAGCATATTCAAATTAACTTTACAGCCATTATTTTAATAATCTGTTTGCAAAATAATCTCTTTCTGTAATTGTTGTATATTGGGCCCTTTCCCCATGGTTTGTTTATTGGAGAGTGTTTTGCAAAGCAAATTTTAGCCCATAAAGTCCTCTTAAATTCCTCTTTGCTCCAGAACGTTTTCTTACCTTGCGTAGAAACACATTTCTCTGCCAGGGCTCCAATTGGAGTGTTTGTATCTCTGCATTGTTGTTTGTGTTTTTGTATGTGTGTGACAAGTCTAATTTAAACATTTTGAAATTGTTTTGATGGAGCGAAGACATGAACTTACAAAAGTAGACATTAGTAAACATGTCAATAGTGCCTTTCACGCTAATCCTTAGTTTATCGTTAACATTTACACTGGTGATAATCTTTAAATTACTTCCCTTTAACTTAATCTTTGGCAGTAACATACATTTAACTTCACATACAAACAAAACCTATATATTTATTGCATTTCCCGAACCAACCCCTCTCATAGTCCTGCCGTGAATTCACAAGACTGAAATGCACTGTTTTTGCTGCTGATTTTCACAGAATAAAGTAAAAAAAGACATTACAAAAAAAACCATCTTCATTCTGGATATTCAGTAAAGGTAAGTCAGTTGGACAGTCAACTTACAGTGTGGGACTCAGTTAAAACAGTTTTGACTTAGCAGATCTAAAAAGTCTTATTTGGCCATCACTGACCTGTGTCCATGTTTTGATTGACGTGGTTAAGTCATGGATTTAGGAGCCAAGCCAGTTTGCTTCAGACAAATTGCTCCCCACTAACCCCCAACCCAATATGTTACTTGTTATTTCGAAGTATGTGTTGCTCTAAGAATGAAGAGGGGACAAACGTCACATACTTCCAATGATCTGTGCTTTTTTATTACATATTAGGAAATGGTTGTAGACGGTGATTGTTCGATTTACATGTTACAGAGGAAACACTGACAAGTTCCTTTCTAACAATTACATCTGATAACTGGAGTTTCCAACCAGCAAACTTGCATTCATTGGCTGAGGCACACACCAATGGTCTCTGCATGTGATTTCAATTCGATAGCCTGAAAGGCAGAGATAAGGGTAATACTGCATGTATCTTCAAAGATTTGTTTTATAAGACTTTGACTGTAAAGTATATAATATGTTTCTTATGAATTGTACCTTTTTGTCACCCTTATGGTATTCATAGCCATTTTTGACGGTTAAAAAACATTACTTTTTAATGAATGGGGAGCTACTGATTGGCTTAAAGTGTCACCTCAGAGTCCAGCCAATCAGCGGTGCCCTCTGTCCGGCAGCATTCCGCACTTCCTGTAACTGAGATTCAGAAGCCGAATGCCGCTGGGGGGGACCTGAAGATTGCCGCTTGAAGGCAACATTTGGGGTTAACTGTTCGAGAACGGTTTAAACCCTTAAGCTAAGAATGCGCCAGGCGGCCCACTGGCACCATAACATCTTCATTTAGATAAAGTTTTTATAGTGACTGGATTGTAAGAGGGGGCTTGGAAATTTCTCAAACATGTCTACTTTACCAGCACAATTACTCCAAGTCGACATTATGTAACTAGGCAGCTTTTGGCTTAAAATATATAATCCCTTTGTCAGTCTCCCACTATTCCTACAGCGTTATTCACTGAAGTGTGAATTGTCCGGAAATCAAAGTGAAATTAAATAAAATTTGAACTTTTAGACCAAAATGATTAAACTGAATACATAGCCGAGTTGAAAAATGTTTTGCTGAACTTTGGAATTTTTTCACTCCGTTATTTTTGTCTAAATGTTGCCTTTTGGATTTCAGTTCCGTACAATTCAGAGTTTAGTGTATAACCCAGTAAGATTGTATCTGAAGCGATAAACGAAATGCCTTCGGATTCCACTGAAAAAAGACAGAAGTTGATTCTTCGCTGCCCTATTTTACTATATTCATGTTAGGTAAGCGTTTCGATGTCTATTCTGGTCAAATGCGAAATAGAGAGAGGAGGATAAAAACACCTTAAAGCAGTGAAGGCATCACAGCCTTAAAGGATTTACTCCCAAAATCAGGCCAAAACATTGCTAAACATGATAAAATAAAAATAATCCCAACAAGCGGACAGCTGCTTTAAACATGTTGTCAGCATATATTAACGTTAATCCAAGGTTTATTGCCCCAGTAAGTCATTGTGTTCTCTCTGGCCTTTTATCAGGATTGAAGTTATGTTTTCTGAGGAAATACTGAGGCTTCTACGGGTAGTACAGCAGCACTGCAGAGAGATTGTCTGTATCTATTTTTATTCTATTTTTTGTGACCAGCATTAAAATTACTATGTTGCTTATTCGATGTGTTAAATATAGGTGATTGTCGCACTGCAACTGATCCCAGTATATCTTAATCAAAACAAAATAATTAAAGCAGGCATTACTGTCTGAAAGAAAGGGACCACAGATTTTGCCTTTTTTGCTTTGTTTATTTTTTAGGCAAGCACTGTGTTTCATTGCCCCACTTTGTTTCATTGCCCCACTTTGTTTCATTGCCCCACTTTGTTTCATTGCCCTACTGAGTTTCATTGCACTACTGAGTTTCATTGCCCTACAGTGTTTTATTGCCCCACTCTGTTTCTTTGCCCCACTCTGTTTCTTTGCCCCGCTGTGTATCATTGCCCCGCTGCGTTTATTGCCCTACTGTGTTTAATTGCCCCACTGTGTTTCATTGTCCTTGTTTGTACGTGGTACAATTACAATAAAGTTGAATCTGAAACCTGAATCGAAAATTATGAAGATGCAAGATGAGCATCGTGATATCCCGTGCATGCGCTGTGTGCACACTCAGACTTTAAATTTTTATTTAACTTTATTAACAACTGACAAAGCTAGAAAGAACATTGTTTTATATAACTGTTTATTTGTTTCAGTGTAAAAGTGTTTTGCTTTGTATTCGTTTTTACTCCATCAACAAAGATTCCAATATATAAAAAATATTTTCTGAACTGCTGGCATGAAGTGATCTTTCTCTTTTGCAAATTGTGTTTTTCTGTTTTTATTTTTTACATGAATAAATTGCACGTCACTGAGAATTAGATGTTTTGTGGTTTGATCTCTTTTGCTTTATAGTTAGAAAGGATTTCTCAATTTCTAGGTCATCCGCACAGCATAACTAGAGGCACGGGGGCTGGCATTGCCTGAGTGATTTGTCTTACCCACATTGAACATAGTTTGTTTCTGTTTTGTTATTAAATAAAGGGCAGGAATATTAACCCAGCAATGTCATGTCTACTCCAACCACATTGTTCTTGAACTAAACTGTAAAACACAGCAACATCTACAAACGAGGGATAATGATTTATGCATGACACGATTTGGTTGATTGTTTGATCATTTCAAACATAGTCTTGACTGTCAGAGCGTTGTTTGAGCAGCTAAGAGCAATAGAAGAAGTCTAGCCCTGAGTGTAAGGAGCACTCTAAACATATTAACCACTGCAATGCTCTGTAGTGGTTATGGTGCCACCCCATTTTAGACTGGTTTGATTTCTTACCTGGAGTCCCACGTGTGCCGCTTCTGTTCGTTCTCCTGAGCTGAGCCCTATAGTGTAGGGTTCTTTCGTTATCACTCTCAGCCAGTGACATACGCCTTGCACCACCAGCCTTAGCTCTGAGCAGAGAGCCTTCAGCTACAGTGAGGTCTCAATATAAACTAAAACTGATTTGAAAAGGTAATCTGTTTTTATCTTTTAAGATTAACACGACAACTTTTGAACATTTTACATACCTCCCAACGTTTCAAATGGACACTTTCATTGTGGGGATGTGAGTGGGGTTGTGGCCAGGGGTGGGGCTGCCCTGTGAAATTTTAGGCCACTTACTGATAATTTATGTACCTAAAATTAAATTTAGAACAAGAACAATGTGTCTCATTTACACAGACTCATTTCTAAACACAATTTTAGTTTAAAGACACATTACTGTGAGTATTATTGCTGTGGCACTCTCTTATACTCTTAGACACACTTACAAAATGGAGCTCCTAGAAAATCGTGACATTCGGATAGAAAATAGTCCCTATTTTCTATCCTAATGTCATGATTTTCTAGGAGCTCCATTTTGTAAGAGGGCTTTGGGACCAAAATAGTGGCTCATAAATCGTTACATTGGGAGGTATGTAAAGTTATCAATTGTGACAGACTTAAATGTGTAAACATTTTTTTAATTATTTTTTTATTTAGGGTAAAAATAGTAAAAAACAATCCATCTCAAACTATAGATTTTTCCTAAGTCAGTTTTTGCCCTTTTTTTCAACTCAGTATAGCAATCTATTTAGTTAATCGGCCTCTAAATGCAATGTGTCTAAATTTGAAAGAAACACAAAGCCATGGTTTTGTAAAGGACACCTGCATACGGATTAGTTTATAGTAATTAAAAACAAATTCTCTAATTAGCATCAAAGGAACATTTTTGAGGGAAATCCTACAAAAAGCTATGCTAATCCCAGCTAATGGCGGTTTATTTAGCAGAGGATTTCGATGAATTGAAACCCAAACTGTAATATTAAGGTTAAAATAGCGACGCTCTGCTGTAGCTGACTTGAACTGTTTTTGAAATCAGCTGTTTTTGGCCTAAATGTTGCAATGTAGACGTCAGAGCATCAGAACTCACTGTTTAGTTAATAAACCCTATGCAGTAATATTTGTGAAAGCCGATGATACAGAAGCACAGAGAATTGGCGTGGTAAAGATTTTTAAAGAATGTAGGAAATTCTAGGCACTGAGAGAAAGAATCATTGCATAAGAAAGAGGAAAGATTAAAAAAAAACAGAACTAAGGAAAACACGGCCAAGAAGTGTCATTTTAATGTCTCTGACCACTAAGTAAGCTATCACTTCCTGCAATATTTTTCCCATGCTAGAGATAGGTGGCATTTAAAACCTACATCCTTATCAGTCTCTCTTTCTACCCTTCCCATCTATTTCTGTATCTTTGTTATTGTGAAGCTGAAATATTGAGTGCTGATTACAGTGAAAGAGCACAGTTTTGGCAGAATTATTTGCCATTTTTATACACAGCTAAAGAAAAATTGTCTTTATTTCTGGCAGCAGTCTAATCGCTGCTTACAGCACTCTAAGGCACAAATACTTTGCAAAGCTAAAAAGCACACATCGTAATCCTTTTTCATATAATTATTTTCGAATAGTGTCATAAACGGAAAATGCATGGTTCAATTTACTAAACAGTAACAGGGTCACTTACTAAAGTGACAATTCAACGTGAATTTAAAGATTTAAGGTCATAGCAGCTGAATTGAAAGCTTAGTGGACTTAGAAAATGTTCACAGTTTAACTGTTACATATAATAACTCTGTAAATTCCATTAATGGACATACAGTGCACACATGCAGTGTTAATTTTGAAGACTAACAATTTTTGTCAAATTTTAGTCGACTAACATTTTAGAGGTTTTGTCGACTAAAATTAGACTAAAACTAAAACAATTCAGATTACTAAAATATGACTAAAACTAAATTGAAAGTCGCAGCCAAAATTAACACTACACCTAGGGGCTATGGAAGGGGCAAAAGAGACAGACCAGGGATTGTTATAGAGACACTTAGAGGGGCTGGGAGGATACAAAGACACAGAGGGGCTGTGGACGTGGCATAAGAGACAGATAGAGGCTTTAACTAAACACATCAGATTTTAGACGTGTCGACTAAAATATACTAGAGATTTAGTCGTCTACAACTAGGCTAAAACTAAAATACAACTAAAACTAAAATGGCATTTTTGGCAAAAGACTATGACTAAAACTAAATTGAAATTTGCCGCCAAAATGAACACTGCACACATGTGACATATAAGAGTGAATTATCCAGCTTCGAAATGTTTATTTCGAATCGCCTCCTTCCACTATAACTTATGCAAGGGGCGTGAGTTGTGATGATTCTCGGAGTGTTCATTTTAAATCTGCCAATGTGATATTTCTACGAATACAATTTTTCAAGTAGTACCTGTTTGTGCGGCTCCTGTAGGACGTTCCCAGCATAGTATGACGTGTTACTGCATGGAAAACTTGTATCACCCCAGTATATGAATGGCTCCTTTGATGTTTCCCTTTGTTACTGCTAGGATAAATGATTTAATTCCATAGACTGCATTATAATTCTTACTTATATTACCCACACACCATGTGTGGGATGATTAATGTTGACAAATATTTCACACTACACATCACTGCGCCCATAATGCTTGGGTATGTTTGACATTAGGGCGGAAAACGTCAAATTATAAACACGTTTGCTGCATGTTTAAAATACGATATGAAACTTGTTTAAGTTACAGTCACGCAGCTATAATTTATTCCTTATGTAATTATGAACATACTGCAGGGCAGGATAAACTGGATAATGAAATGTTAGGTCTACAATGTATGTTGTCACTTCAGTTCTGCAGTTTGAAGAACGTAGCTGTCATTCAATACAGATAATTCTGTTACTGACACATATAACTGAATTGGTGAAGTGCAAGTACATCAATAAGAATTGGCTAGGTTATTCAATAAAATGTGAATCTTCAAGAGTTCACAGTGAGTTTTAATTTTTAGACCATAAAAAATGAAAAAAACATAGCTGGCTTGGGGAATTCTTCCAAATCGGCTCCTTTTGGCCTAAAAATGAAATTTCACTTTGAATTCACATTGTGTTCCTGACCATTTTGCATCTAAGTGGATAACCCTGTGAGAGTCAAGCTCATTATGATTTTCTGATTGACATACCAACCGACCCAGTTAGTTACTGAGGATATTTGTATAAAGTGTGAGAACTGGAAAGAGGTCACAAAGGAATTTAAATTTTAGATCAGGTTTATTAAACTGAAGAATTAACTGAGTTAGAGATTTGTTTTCAATTTGTCCATTTTGGCTTTAAACCTGGGATTCCCTTTTCAATTTTACACAATTCCTAGTTTATAAAAATATTAAAATATGTTCTCCAGTGGCTAACTTACTAAAGCCTAATGTTTTAAAAAAAACACCCCAATAAGTATAACCACTATAGCTTGATTTGAGTAGATGAAAACAGACATTCTGTATTTTCTATTGTTTAATTGTTTGTGTCTGATACCTAATCATGCGAGGGGAAAAAAACCCATGATATGATGTTGAATGTAAAGCGTGGACATATTTCTCGTGGTGTGAAGTTGTGTTCTGCTTTCCCAAGCAAAATAGTTTATCTCCAGTGTGATAACAGATGGCATGCGGTTATAGATTAGCTTGTCTGTCGGGGAGAAAGTTTTAAAACATAATATTTAATCCTCGCAGAATATAAACACAATGTATAAATACCCGTGATAAGAACTGGCATGCTTTTAACTTTTCTTTCAAATTAGATTAGTGTCGTTTTAAATCATGCCAATTAAAAGTGGAGAGTGAGTTGCAGCATGTCAGATTTAATTTATTTTTCTGTCTTTTTGAAAATGCCATTTTTAATTCGGGCAAGTGGCACGTGGAAGCTTGACCCATCTAGATTTTTACTGTTAACCCTTCCTAATACTTTGAATGGAATTCATATGCTACAGTGCATCATCTTGTCCCTTACTTTCTCTGAATTCCTAAAAATCCAATAATACTTTAATGGGACAGCTCCTATAAATAGCTTAGCATGCCATTGGTGTGACATTGCATGCTGCCTTTACAGCTTTTTGTCTCTCTTGTCAACTGAATCAATCGCTGAAATTAAACCCTACAGGAGATCATAACTTGAAGGCCCCAAAGCAAAACTGTATTAGTGGGTTGAAACATTTGAGACAAGTTTAGAATTCTGTGTAATAGCACAAGTTCTGGTTGTGTTGGGAAACTGGAATAGATGGTTGAAAAACTATACAGTAGATTTTAGTGCTTTTGTGATAATTTAGATTAAAGGGGCACTGTTACTTCCTGGGATTTTTAATACTTTACTTATATATCGTGGGTCTAAAAAATTAAATATAGAAATTGACAATACTGAATTTACTTCTTTTGTGGTAATAAGCACCACCATCTTGGCTTTCTGACAATCATTGTTCTACATTGTGCTCTTTTCTAATGTTTTTTAAAACATAAAGCCTTTGCACCTGTTATTCAGCAAAGAGAGGAAACAATGTTTCTTTTTTTTTTTAAATTGTCCAATACGATTTGTGCCTTGACTGTGCCAGAAGTGATCTGGATTGTAATGTCAATCGCTAAATCCTTTATATACATCATAATAATAATAAAAAAAGGTTTAGGTCAATTTCTTTATGTTTTATTCAATGGTGTAATGCTCAGAGAAGTCACTCTCATTGTTCCTCAACTCTAACATGGGTATTTACTGAAGTGAGATTTAAAGTGAACACTATAGGCTCAGGAACGCTATTTTGGCCCCCTGCTCCCCTAAATATAGTAAAAACTCACCTTATTTCCAGCGCCACGCAGGTCTTATAGGAAAGCATTATATTGGCTGAGATTGTCATTTCTGCTGATCTCGGCCAAGCAGGCATGCTGAGGGCAGAACCAAACACCGCTCTGGCCAATCAGCATCTCCTCATAGAGATGCATTGAATCAATGCATCTCTATGGGGAAAGTTCAGCATCTCCATGCAGGGCTAGTGCATCTGAGGAGTGGCCACTAAAGGTGTTCCTGGGCTGTAATGCAAACACTGTCTTTTCCCTGAAAGGGCAGTGTTTACAGCACAAAGCCTGCAAGGACTGACTATACTCACCAGAACAAATACAATACCCCAGTGATGGCTAACCTTGACACCATAAAATGTTCTGGACTACATTTCCCATGGTGCTCAGCTAGCTTTTAGAGTCTAAAAGCTAGCTGAGCATCATGGGAAATGTAGTCCAGAAACATTTTATGGTGTCAAGGTTAGCCATCACTGCAATAACCTGTAGTTGGTCTGCTGACTATAGTGTCCCTTTAAGACCATAGTAGCTAATCTTTAAACATAGCTGACTTGGAATTTTTTTTCCTAGTTTGGCTATTTTGAGTTTAAATTTGAAATTCACTTTGATTTTACCTTGAATTCTCGCATTAGTGAATAACTGTGTATTTTTACAGCTTTATAATCTGTGAAGCTTGCTTGATTCTGGCCAAATACAGGAAAAATTAACAAGAATTGACCTACTTAAAGGCACATAATTTTGACCAAATACTTAATAGAGAGCATTAACACCGCTAGACAGGCATGTATAACACAATAATGTTAGCTATATTCCTTTAGGTAGCCAGGTATGGCTACCCTGCCCAAAGAATTAGCAGGTACAAATGTAGTGCTAGAATTCATCTCGATAACATATCTCAGACTTAACCAGACCAAAACCTCCTTAAATGGGAAACCAGATACATTGTACAACCAGAAGAAAAGAGAGATTTAAATTACAGATGTAAGAGAAGCCTTAGGCCTGGGAGCCAGTACATCTAATGCTTACTGCCGGGCAGCTAGTGGGGGCAAGAAAGGGACTGAGAAGAGGACATGTGACTTTCTTGTGGCAGAGGTTATAATTAAGTGACTTTGTCGTGTTCCTGATATATCCGAAATCGTGATTATTTATGGCAGTGCTTAAAGGAACAGTATAGCATTTGGAGTACAAACCTGTATTTCTAACACTATGGCGTCCTAATACATGATTAGTTTTATGTCCGTGAATCGAGATAGAACTTGCTGTATTCGAGGATTACATCCCCTGAGGGTCTAAAACCAGGAGATTGAATGATATAGTGTGTTACGGATCCTATGTACATTAGAGTCAGACATTTAGTTATTCTGCACTGTCCATAATCCTTATTGTTTATTTAATGTTAATGTACAGATTAAAGGCAGCACATTATCACTTGCTACTGGTCTTCTACTAATGACTGTTGTAGGAAATCCCTGTGAGTACAAGCTTATAAATAATTAAAGTAAACAAATGAGTATCTATGTCTGCAGATCACACAGTACTTTCTTTTCAGTCAAACATGACTGCCATCATGGAAACAATTGGGCACTGGTCTTATACAACCAGACCTCTTTATATTTCACTTAATATTGTACATGCTATGACATATAGTATTCTAGCATCAACTTTGTTTTCCCCTGCCACGTTTTACCACACTTTGTCCCCTTAGCTTGTCCATTAATGTGTCAGATTGCACAGCATTGTGCAGCCTGTGGCTGCTCACTGTAAAAAAAAAACAACCTAAAAAAACATTCCCCCTCCCCAGCCCCCACCCCTGAACGGAGGGTGGGGGCCCTAAAGTAAAATAAGGGTGGGGTCCTTGTTCCCTCCCCCCATCCCCCACCCCTGAGTGGCAGATGGGGGCCCTAAATATCAATAAGGGGGGGACCTATTGTCCTCCCCCCTGGCCCCCACCCTTGAGCAGCGGGTGGGGGGCCCTAAAGTAAACTAATGGGGGGGGTACCTATTGTCCTCCCCCTGGCCCCCACCCATGAGCGGCAGGTGGGGGCCCTCAGTTAGAATTGGGGGGGACCTATTGTCCTCCCCCCAGCCCCCACCCCTGAGCAGTGGGTGGGGGCCCTAAGTTAGAATAAACGGGGGAGACCTATTGTCCTCTCACCTGGCCCCCACCCCTGAGCGGCGGGTGGGGGCCCTAAATAAAAATGTACCTCCCCCAGGTGACTAGAGGTCCCCAAACCCCTAGTCACCCCCCTCGCAAAAACAAATAACCCCTACCTACCCCCTTCATCCTAAAATTAATGAGGGGGGACCCTTATCTAAACACCTGTGTAATTTGACTCCTAACAACACTCTGATTGGTGGATTGAAAGTAACCAATCAGAGAGTTATGAGTCAAATTGCACAGCATGGGAAAATTCCAAAGAACTTTCCCACGCTGTGTAAAATGACACAGAGCACTCTGATTGGTGGATTTCAAGCCAACCAATCAGACTGCTGTGACAGGTAAATGTAGAGACTTACCTGTCAGTCTCTTCATTTACCTGTCAGAGCACTCTGATTAGATGGGTTAAACCCACCAATCAGAGTGCGCTGAGCCTAATTTCAGGGCGGGGAAAGGCTTTATAAGCATTCCCCCGCCCTGCACAACATAGTCTGCGTGGAGCCCTCCATGGGTGAAAATGGATTTAAAAATTATTTTTTTTAAAGTGCGTAGATTTTATTGCTTCATTTTTTTTTGCTTTACAAAAGTATTGTAGATTGTATGGTATTGCTTATCTTGCAGTAGTTCAGACAAGGCCCTATGTCTTGTGTCTCTCTCTCTCTCTCTCTCTCCTTTTTTAGCAGTATGTAGTAATATATAAACGTTTCTGTGTAAATCAATTTTGCGTTTATTTGAAGACAAGTAACATTTCTGCTTTATTCAATTATTAATCCTCTTGTGGGAGTTAAAGGAAATATTTTAAATAAGAGCATAGCCCCAAGTCTAAATATTACAGAAACATAATCTGAGAAAGGTACCCCGGTGAGTATACTGCCTGCTACTTCACTGCGTGAGGCTGTTCAATTGCCGTCCAAATTCATTGGGTTTGTTACAAATTAATATGAAGATCAGATTCTTCAAAGAAACTGCATTATGTGACTAAGACAGCAGTCTTTCAGTATACATGTTATACTGTCTGTGCTTTTGGTCTCTGTAGACCCCCTGATTTTACACAATTTACATTTGGCTTGAAGTATAAGGACTCTTGTACAGATTCTATGATACTGACTGTATGGTGCCCTGATTAATCATTGTATGGTAAATGAACACTAATTACATACTGGGTCATTTACTAAAGTAAGAATTTAAAGTGAATTTCAGACCAGAGTAGCCAAAATTAAGTATAACTGACTAGAATTTTTCCAGTTTGGCAATCTTGACCTTAAAGGAACAGGAACACAAACATGTATTCTTGACCATATAGTGTTAAAAACACTATCTAGCTCCCTCTGCACCTCCCCCCACCCCATAAATATAGTAAAATCTTACCTTTAGTATACTGCTGCTGGCTCTGTCCCTGATCTGCCTCCTCTGCTGACATCATCAGAAGTGATGATCTCAGCCAATCACAATACTTTCACATAGGAAAGCATTAGATTGGCTGATAATGTAAATTCTGATGACCTCGGCCAAGGAGGCAGGCTGAGGGGACAGAGCCAAACACAGCCCTGGCTCATCAGTATCTCCTTATAGAGATGCATTAAATTAATGCATCTCTATGAGGAAAGTTCAGTGTCTCCATGTAGTGGGTGGAGACACTGAATGTCAGTACTGCACACTCTGTAGCACTGCCCCAGGAAACACCTCTGGTAGCCATCTGAGGAGTGGCCACTAAAGGTGTCCATAGGCTGTAAGTAAACACTGTCTTTTCTCTGGAAAAAAAAAAAGCTGTATTTACTGCAAAAAGCCTGAAGGGGCTGATTATTCTCACCAGAACAAAGAAAGTCAATAAGTTATACTGGTGACTATAGTGCCCATTTAAATATAACTGATTTAGAGACTTTTTACAGTTTGTCAGTTTTAACCTGAAATTTTAAATTCATGTTGAATTCTAAATATAGTAAATACACGGCTAATGTCTCCTATTATAAGGTATACGTGATGTTATAAGCTTATAATGCCCAGGGCATTATATGGGTTATATGATGCGCTTATGCAAAAGGTCTTGTGACGTGGCATTGTGCACTCGGTAAATATTGTACATATGCAGGATATAGGGACAATTCAAACTAGACAAACAGGAACAAGATGTGATGATGGCCATGCTCAAATAGGTTTATATTGTAAATGTAAAAGAACAGGTATATCAAGAAGGGAGAATGGATTACAGGCTGCCATCAATATATAGTATATTCTTTCATACATTCAGTAGGTGTAGAATAGAATGGTGAGATGTTTGGTTCACACAAAGCAGAGTAGTTGTAGAAGAGGGGATCCAGAGATTATATATATATATATATATATGTGTGTGTATTCTAAAAATGTTGATTGTAAGAAGCTCTGTATATAATCGGTATTCAACACATATAATCCCTTGTATGATGATTATTAGACTTGTGCATTCGGGTTCTTCTGAATTGTGTTTCAGTTCAACTTTGGCCAGTCAGCTGTTTGGCTGAATTCCATATCTTTGAAGCACCATATGGACTTTTACATGGTGAACTAGCGCTATAGTCCAACATTCTGTATTCGGAATGGAAAACAAGATGATTAACGGGGGAAAAAAAAATATTAATGGTTAGGAGACCAACACGAAATGATGATTTTATTCTCAGATCAAGTGAGAAAGGCCCAATAGAGGGCGGAAAGGAAGAGCAGTAAAACCCTATATTGGTTACTTTTTCTCACTTGATCTGTTACCCATACGGTGGGAAAATGTACCAACAGGTTCTGTAGAAATATTATGTATCTATTTTGGGGCACACTGGCCCTTTTTAAAGCTCGTTTCAGTTTCCCTGAATAGTTTTCCATGATTCAACCTTTATACAGAATATCTATTTATTATTTTAGAACACTACCTCCAAGACTGACCATTTTTTACTTTTTTGTTGTTGTTGATGTTTTGCAGAAAGTCGACCAATAACATTTGTTTAAACGGACTACTCGTCTCAAGTCACAAGTGAAGATCTCTCTGGTAAGAGCAAATATTTTAATGAAATCAATTTGTATCATCTTGGTTTTATAGGGCGCTTGAATTTAGCGGGAAGGAAAGTTATGAAAGTCATATAGCATGTTGTGAAGGAAAAAATAAATCAGACTTGCAGGGCTGCGCTTATCCAGTGGGACATAATCTCTGCCTTGCTGTTCTTCTGTTGTTTGTACAGTGTTCTGATTTCATGGGACCTGATAATATAGTGATAGTCACTCATGATCGCAATGATGTGCAACTTAAAGGAACTCTCCAGTGCCAGGAAAACAAACCGTTTTCCTGGCACTTCAGGTCCACTCTCCCTCCCACCCCACATCCCAAGTTGCTGAAGGGGTTAAAACCCCTTTAGTGACTTACCTATATCCAGCGCCGATGTCCCTCGGCGCTGGGTCAGGGTCCGCCCACGCTCCTCCCCTGCTGACGTCATCAGGCGGGGAGACCAATTGCGCATGCGCGGCCTCCGGCGGGGGAGACCTAATGCGCATGCACAGCAATGGCGCGTGCGCGCATTAGACCTCCCCATAGGAAAGCATTGAAAAATGCTTTCAATGCTTTCCTATGGGGGTTTCAGCGACGCTGGAGGTCCTCACATAGCGTGAGTACGTCCAGCGACGTTATAACACATGGAATATGTGCTATAAACCCGGAAGTGCCTTCTAGTGGCTGTCTAGTAGACAGCCACTAGTGGAGGCGTTAACCCTGCAAAAAAAAATATTGCAGCTCATGAAAACTGCAATAATTACACTTGCGGGGTTAAGGGTAGTGGGAGTTGGCACCCAGACCACTCCAATGGGCAAAAGTGGTCTGGGTGCCTGGAGTGTCCCTCTAAACATAGTTAACAATACATTGTTTGCTTTATGTTCCTGTGTTCACTTTAGCAGTAATTTATGATTATTTAAAATCTGCAACAGTTTTTTCCAAAATAGCTTGAAATTTTAGAACAGGTTTTCCATTTCCATAATTTATGGTTCTAGGTTAGACAGAGTACTCTCTCCATTACTTAACTGTGAGATGGTCCTTAGCGGAATCAGCCAGGAACCCATATGTTTATATAATAATAATAGTAATTATCTTTGTAGATCAGTAACAGTTGGCGTGTCACTTCTGAACTCTTAAGGTTTAAGAGGATGTGTGTGGCTGAATAAAAACTGGTTAAAGTGTTCAATGTTATCCATTAATAATAACCATCAGCTTGTGGCACTTTACAGATATAAAAAATTCACATTTCCTACCACTGTTTCCCTGAGTTTTAACAGCAGCAATGAGTCATTTGCTTTGCTGGAAGAAAATGTAAGGACATTGTGGATAATTTCTATTTTCCTCTGCACGTTGCATGTTGATCGTTAATAAACTAACCTGTTCGTATAGCATAAACAACTGTAAGTTGAAGAGCTTTTAAGTCAAATACCCAGACATTTTTTTTTTGTTTAAGTATAAAACCATATTTATATTCGATATTTCAAGAGGCTTTCAGAATAGTGTGGATTATTGTTTTTGTTTTGCTAAAAAAATATTTTATAACAAGTTATATATCTATGTACCTGGCATGAAATGGTCATGGCTGAGTTCAAAGTTATTTATTAGGTCTATGAGACTTGTAAGCCAACCACAAATAAAAATGGTCCTAAACTTCTTAAAGTCAATCGAAATCGTGGAAATATTTTGACCTAAACTGACCAAGTCGTTAGTTATTTTTCTCATCCCATAAACTTTTGTCCTGAAAGTTTATATGATATATATATAGTACAACCTCCAGCCACATTTCCACTAATCACACAAATGAGTGGACCTGCTGGAGAGATAGATAACGGAGATATCGTGTCTGCGATGAGTTTATAAACGGCCTGTTTTTATTTTTGATACCTTACAAGATGACGACTGCTCATGATGTGACTTGGTTTTCTCCAGAGATAGAGATGTCCATGCACACCACACTTATATATGGAGTGGATCACGGTGGACAGCAAATGAGAGAGTAAAATACTTTGTTTGACGTACTGATCCAAGGGGTAGTCTTCCAGCAGGAATGATTGTTACAAATCAGCTACTGCATACTGTGACAGTTGGAGTCTGTACAACATAAACTTTGCAATGATTTGGCATTTTATTGTGCTTTAAGAACTCCTTAGAAGTGATATCATTCTAAACACCCAATATTGTAACATATACACTGCCCACCCCCCAAAAAAAATAAATGACTTGAAATAGATTGATGCAACAATTGTGGTCATAATAATACGCTGTTATTGAATAACCACAAAAAAACCAATGTTTAGGTAGGCTTGGGTAAGGGCAAAATAGGGTTAGGGGATACCTGACTTCATGTTGTTATGGTTGTATCTCCTATATATATATATTTTTTAAATTTGTGATTGTATTATGCTTTAAGAATTCCTGAAACGTTTTCTTTTTTCTTCTTTTGGTTTCTTAACACTCAATCACAGTTTGGGACGAGCATGGAGTACCCTTTTTATTAACGCTTTTAAATCACTCTCTATCCTTTGGCATTTTTGTAATTAGTTTTTGCTGTCCCTTTACTAGTACATCCTACCGAACCTGAGAATCCACACATTTCAAGTAATTTATGCTGATGAATTAGAAAATGTATATATCAAGGCAGTCTTCCTCTTTCAGGACAGCCTGGAGGGTAAATGATTCAACAGATAAGGGATTTAGCCAGGGGGAAATCCAGATGAGAAGTGAGATTATTCTAAATACCCTAAACTGTAACATAACAAAAAAACAAACACAACATAAAAGATCGATGCAACAATTGTGATTATAATACATTGTTTTTGAATAGACATAAAAAAGCAGCATTTAAAAAGGGTTTAGAGGTGTTTGGGGTTTGGGTCGGTTTAAGATTAAAGGGGGAAATAGGGTTAGGGGATACCTGACTTAATTTTGTTATGGCTGTATCTCTTATATATCACAGCCAGGGTTCCGTAAGATCCGTAGCATAAGTCTTTTTTTTTTTTTTTAAATGTGTGATCTTTAAAACCTGATGTTTTTCCAACCTCTCCTGCCACAATATCATATGGGAATGGGTTTGGATTCTCACTATGTCTACCTCACCAATGGTCAATCCCATCTGACAGTCACTTTTGTATTGACCTCAATTAAGGTTGATTTATACGTTCCTATTTCCTTTTCTGTTTATTCTACTTGGTGTGATGCTTGAGAATGCAGTACATGATATGCTTATTTGTGTTTACTTCTGAATACCTGTACATTCTTTGTAACTCCGTAAGGCATTAGCTCAAGGAAACAGAGAATGTAAAAAGTTTTAATGTATGTGGAATTAATGGCACAATATACCTTAATGATTTGCTGTCAACCTATTGGACTAAACAATGCTTGTTTAACGAGGAGTTCCCAGTGCCTGCGGGTGATACATTCATGCACCTTTGTAACATCACATTCTTTTACCTTGTACACTGGAGGAGGGGAATGATAAAGTTATCTTTAAAGTCACACAAAGTCAGCTAGACCAGTACAGCTCCCACCACCTGGCATTAGCATGCTGGCCACTGAAAGCTATCAGTCCACGACCCTTCATTACACAGAGCCAGGAGAGAGGATTAGAATCTCCCACTCTCCCCCCCCCCCCCAGAAAATACAGGTGTTTAGTACAAAACATGCAAGGAAGAAACCTCATAATTCACCTAAATTGCTTCCAGCAAACACCCAGTGGTCTGCTTTCCCAGTGAAGATTAAAGACTCCTGGAGTGTTATAGAAGGTTCCGTACAATCTACATTGCAAAGGATTAGTCAGTCAGGCATCCAGGCTATTAAGAACTATTGCTAGAGGGGTCTGCAACACCCTGTATTGTATGGCTGTCTAGTAGCCGAATGTGGATTTCAGCTTGGTCACATGAATTCTCTTTCTTTTCTTTTTTTTTTCCCCCACGTCTATATTGGAAATAGATATTCTTTACTGCTGTGCTGAAGATTTCGGGGAGCATATAAATTTTATTTCCATAAATGTAATTTTCCAGAAGGTAAGCGCACAGTCAGTAGAAAAAAAAATGTCATTTTGAGCAGATGAAAAGAGTGTGTATATGAATGAGTGCTTTCTGGTGTCGCTTCGTGGCATTGCAGTGAAATCACTTATTACGTGTTTGTGTTTATGTGTTGTTTTTTGGGGGGTAATAAGCTGAATAAGCTGAATATAAAATACAGCAAAAATGATCTGCGGTTGATCTAAAATTAATTTCATCTAGTCTGGCTCCAACACAGGGGAGAAGAGTTGAAAGACCATGGATTTTCAGTGGCATAAATAATGAGCTTTGCCCTGTGACCCCCCTAAGTCTAACATCCAGGGTGTTGGAGCCATAGTTATACCCATTTGGAAATCCTGGGCCCCTGCTGTTTAACCGCTGTCCCCTTATTCATTGACTGTGCTCAATATTGAATATAAAAACCTATAAATATTTTATTTTATCTTGTATTGGATATTATATTTTTTACACATGTATTTTGCATTAAGATCCACTTGCCTTTTACATTCAAAAATCCAAACCAGGTATATAAATAGTTCTCCATTCATATTTTATTTTTCTTTAGCTGGCTAATTGTACACTGTAGCTGACTGGTAGTGGTTATGATGGTTAGACTATCACTTTTGTATGGTAATCAATGGTTAATAGTTTAAAAAGACCCTTCCCTGCTCCTCCATTGATCCCTGCTGGCTGATGGCTATAATTATCTTAACTTTTAGGTCTAACATCACATTGCACAAAAACTTTGTATGTATGACATAAATCAGATGTCGGTTGAACTGCTGGCTTGTCTATAATTTATATGGATTTGAGTGTCAAAATCTTACCTATTCAAGAGAAATAGCTTTCAGGAAAAACTGTGCTTGAATTGAAACCCTTTGAGTTCCGGAATCAGAATTCTACACTTTGTAGCACAATGCGTAGTTTCCCCTGTGACATTTCTAGGGAGGATACGTTGCTATTTTTAACATGTTTAGTTTCTGGGGTTTTTTCCACAATATTTCTTGATCAAAGCCTTTTTTTTTCTTTGCCCATGTCACTCCAAACACTAGATTCAGAAAGGTGGATAAAAGCATGTGGGATCTGTGTTCCCTTTGTGTTTGAATGAAAGGAGTACAGACACAAGAACACATTTCCAGAAAAGCTATTTTAAACTTGTCCGATTCAGCATGGTTGCTGAGTAGAGATTGTTATTCAGTCCTGGCAGTGTGTGCCTGGTGTGCATGGTGACAGCGGCCCTTAATCATGCAGTAATGACACTTAGGATATTGCTAGTGCTGACTCCGGAGAAGTGGCCTGACAATATTTATATTTCATTGTACGTGCTGGACTCATTTGTAGGAGACTGAAACGGAGACACATTTTCCTCCAGAACAGTAAATTAATATAAAGTGATATATCCGTAGTCAGGCAACATCGCACAGCAAAAAGAAAACCAAAAAGTACATTGTCTATCCGAGCAGTAGCTTTCAGTTGGTGCTCTGGAAAAATAAGAGTACTTCTTAGCGATTTGAAACTATGGTTAGTTGCAAAAATTGCCAAGTTATTAATATTGTTATGTTTAACAACACCAAATTCTGCAGGGTTAACGGTAAGATGTACGTAAGAAATTATGAGTTCTGGCAAATGGCCACACAGAGTCGTGATCGATAAATAGTGCACTAATAAAGTGCTATTAGTGTTAAATAGTGCCAATAAAGTGCAGCTACTATCACCTTTGTTTTTACATAGTTACATAGCTGAAAAGAGACTTGCGTCCATCAAGTTCAGCCTACCTCACATTTGTTTTTTGCTGTTGATCCAAAAGAAGGCAAAAAAACCCAGTTTGAAGCACAATTTTGCAACAAGCTAGGAAAAAAATTCCTTCTTGACCCCAGAATGGCAGTCAGATTTATCCTTGGATCAAGCAGTTATTACCCTACATTGAAAGATTATATCCTTGAATATTCTGTTCTTGCAAGTATGCATCTAGTAGCCGCTTGAACATCTGTATGGACTCTGATAAAACCACTTCCTCAGGCAGAGAATTCCACATCCTGATTGTTCTTACAGTAAAAAAACCTTTCCTTTGCCTTAGACGAAATCTTCTTTCTTCCAGTCTAAACTCATGTCCTCGTGTCCTATGTAAAGTCCGGTTTGTGAATAGATTTCCACACAATGATTTGTATTGGCCCCCAATATATTTGTATAATGTTATCATATCCCCCCTCAGGCGACATTTTTCTAAACTAAATAGGTTTAAATTTGTTAACCTTTCTTCATAGCTGATATGTTCCATTCCTTTTATTAATTTTGTAGCCCGCCTCTGCACTTTTTTTAGTGCCATAATATCCTTCTTTAGAACAGGTGCCCAAAATTGCACAGAATATTCAATATGGGGTCTTACCAGTGATTTATAAAGAGGCAAAATGATATTCTCATCCCGAGAATGAATGCCCTTTTTCATGCATGACCAATACCTTACTGGCCTTGGCCACTGCTGATTGACATTGCACATTGTTGCATAGTTTGTTGTCTATAACAATACCCAAGTCCTTTTCATGTGTTGTTATCCCTAAATCGCTTCCATTAAGGGTATACGTTGCTTGTGTATTCTTTACACCGAAGTGCATAACTTTGCATTTTTCAAAATTAAATTTCATCTGCCATTTGAGTGCCCAGTCCCCCAGTCTATCTAAATCCCTCTGCAGCAAAGTTAAGTCACTCTTGGTAAACTCAAACTTAAAGCTTCAAGTTAATAACAGTTCATGAGAGCACACAACACAAATACTATTAATATTACCACTTATGAAGTCTCGAATATAGTATGGATAGATCCCAAAAACAATACTCCTAGGGCATAGGGATGTTGGTGCCGTTTTAGGCTCCACCACACCTTCTGGGTAAGTGACTTTTGTTTTCACAGCACAGTCTTCACACTCATGATCATTTTGCTCAAATGAGTTTATAGTGGAGGACTACAAATCATATTGTTTGGCTGATCATTAGAGGGATTGTATTGAAATAATAACAGGGGTTCAACTTGTTCATATTGCAGTACAAGTAAGGACCTACGTTTTGGTCTAAATGTATTAATTCAACCCTCATTTTAATAAGCTGATACCACAGAATGCAGGTGTCAGGAATACTACACCCCACCACACAGAGGTCAAAATATACCATACAGTATAGGGCGTAATATGGGTCCTTAGAAGGGCCAGGCTAACCCTAAAATACAGGAAAAAACGTGAACGGAAACAAGCCAAGATCAGGATTACAGAGATATGGAGAACTGAGAAAACTTGGAAAGGTCAGGGTAATAGAGATTCTCAGAGTCAATGAAACAAGCCAAGGTCAATATCAGAAGTCAGAAATGCAGGGAAAAAATGTGCTAATCGGGAACCACAATAGTTAGTTTTCCTTCCTAGTTAGTCAAAATATCTGTCTTGCAAAACGTTCTTTAATGCCCATCATTTTCTGATTTTCTGTTTATCGACTCTTTGCCCGGAATCCACAGATCCAGTTGCACCAGCCACAATGTATTGTCCGGTAAGCGATCGCAAATCTATGCGGTCAGTTATTTCATCATGCATTAAGTTTAAGCATCTCCTGCTGGAGATTTGAGGCCCAGCATTATGTGTTGCTGCATCAGAATTGCGGGAACAGCCCTGGTGATCTCTATATGATCAAGCTCTGTGGTTTAGCGGATACATGATAAAGACCTCTGTTCTTCTGTAGCAATGTACAAACTAGACTTCAATGGATATAGTCCATCTGGCAGTTGTATATTAACGAATGTAGGATGTATAATGCTTAATGATTCATACTTAGTATGACATGCCACCTACATTTCACGTAATACAACCCTGCTGTCTGCATGTATACATTGTCACAACTCCTAGGCCATATCACATTAAAGATGGACTATGCTCACAAACAGTCCTCAGATATAAAGTGTTATTGATGATTTTAGGCTTCAATAGTCAAATTACTGGGTCACAGAAATTAAACTAGTCTTTCAGTTTCTCCAGGTTTCTCCCAGTTAGTGGAGCTTTCAAATAACTTTTTATGTATCCAAGGGGGCAACTCCATCATAATATAGAGCAATGTGTTGCAGTGATAGTATGTTAGAACCGTTACAAAGCTAAGAGTGAGAACTATTTAAAACAATTTACCTTCATTATGCCTTTTTCAGCATCCAGTTCCAGATATAGCTGAATCCTATTATTAGCGCCACACAGTGGGAATAACCTTTAAATTGTAGCTAAATTAATTAAGCCTATTTGAAACAAATTATACTAGCGTAGAAACGCTCGCAGCTTCATGCAAATGAGCATGTCCCTGATTTCTGAGAAGTTGGAATGTTGAATGAATTTCCGTCTCTCGTAACATACTTTTTTTTTTTTTTTTAATGACTTACAAATGCCATCACGGTTTCATTAGGTGCTTTATATAGATTGTTGCCATTTACAGGCAATACTATTTTATTAATGAATCGAGCGATAGATTTTACACTGTTATCTTCAAACCTTATTAGCACTATAAGATGATCTACTAGCAAGACATATTATGTTTCTTTACAATATTGTTTTACTTTTCTCTGGCTCTCTTCAATTTAAGACATTTCTTTGAGATTATTCTGTGAATTAGAATTTTCTAAAATGAATACTTACATTTAAATTCTATGAAAATACTTAGGAATCATTGAGAACACAACATTACAGTAAATTAAGGGGTGCAAAAATCCTTGATTTTTACAAAACTTTAGGATGGGGTAGGCAACCTTCAGCACTCTAGATGTTGTGGACTACATCTCCCATAATGCTCTTACAACCATATTGCTGGCAAGGCATCAGGGGAGTTGTAGTCCACAACATCTGGAGTGCCACAGGTAACCCTGCTCTAGGACGACAAAGGCATTATTCTTGTTTAAAGGGAAACTCCAGTGCCAGGAAAACAATCCATTTTCCTGGCACTGCAGGTCCCCTCTCCCTCCCACCCCCCAATCCCCAGTTGCTGAAGGGGTGAAAACCTCTTCAGTTACTTACCAGAGGCAGCGACGATGTCCCACGTTGCTGCTTCTTCATCCGCGCCGCTCCTCCCTCTGATTGCGGTGGGCGAGATTGATCTCGCCCAGCGGCCGGGAGACCTAATGCGCATGCGCGGAAATGCCTTGCATGCGCATTAGCGCTCCCCATAGGAAAGCATAGAAAATGCATTGAATATGCATTTCAGTGCTTTCCTATGGGGGAAATGAGCGATGCTGGAGGTCCTCACACAGCGTGAGTACGTCCAGCGACGCTCTAGCACAGGTTTCCTGTGCTAGAAACCAGGAAGATGCCCTCTAGTGGCTGTCTAGCAGACAGCCACTAGAGGTGGAGTTAACCCTGCAAGGTAATTATTGCAGTTTATAAAAAAACTGCAGTAATTACACTTACAGGGTTAAGAGTAGTGGGAGTTGGCACCCAGACCACTCCAATGGGCAGAAGTGGTCTGGGTGCCTGGAGTGTCCCTTTAATTGAAGGTTTATGGCAAGGGTAGACAACTGTTGGCACTCCAGATGTTGTGGAGTACCTCTGCCTTGATGTTTTGCCGTCTTTATGACTGTAAGAGCATTATGAGAGATGTAGCCTTAAAACCAACCGCCTATCCCGGTTTATGAAAAGAAAAAAAGAAAGCAGCAGAATCTTGGGAGTTGTAGTCTGCCAACAGCAGTAAAGTAACCAGTTGCAAAACAGTGTTCCCTGTACATTTCTTCATGGTGGACTTCTGATTTTCCATATTTGTAGTAGTTTTTACTTGTGGGAACTGAAAAATAAACTTAAAGGGACACTATAGTCACCAGAACAACTACAGCTTATTGTATTTGTTCTGGTGAGTATAATAGCTCCTTTCAGGCATTTTGCTGTAAACACTGTCTTTTCAGAGAAAATGCAGTGTTTACATTAAGTCCAGGGATACCTCCACTGGCCACTCCTCGGATGGCTACTAGAGGTGCTTCCTGTGGCAGTGCTACACAGTGTGGTACTGACATTCAGTGTCTCCACCCTCTGCATTGATTCAATTCATCTCTATGAGGAGATGCTGATTGACCAAGGCTGTGTTTGAATTGTGCTGGCTCTGCCCATGATTTGCCTCCTTGACAGTCTCAGCCAATCCTATGTGATTGGCTTAGAACAACACTTCTGATGATGTCCGCCAAGCAGGCAGGTGAGGGCAATGCCAGCAGCAGCAGACTGGAATAAAGGTAAGATTTTACTATATTTAGAGAGCCAAGGTGGGCTAGATGGTGTTTTGAACACTATAGGGTCAGGAACACAAACATGTATCCCTGACCCTATAGTGTTAAAAACACTATAGAGTTATTTTAAGTACAGAAATTAAACCCACTCTATTCTGGAACTGTGAGCCTCCATATTGGTTCCCTTGCAGGGGCGGACTGAGAACCCTCAGGGCCCCCGGGCAAAATAAATCAAGGGCCCCCTTACAGGCCCCACCCATACTCTGCAGCAAGCGCCACCCTTGTCCCGCCTCCATGCACCGCCTCCAGCCACACCCTACACAATCTTTAGACACAAGGAACAAAAGGGCAATAAGCCCTTCGAGGCCCCAGCAGAGACTACAATTGAGGGCTAATGGGCCATGGAGGGGGGTCTTTCTAGCGGGGGCTATCTCAGTGTCCTTTAGAGAGTGTGTTAGAAAGAATCCCCTCCAGGCCCCATTAGAGACTACAATGGAGTCTAATGGGGCCTGGAGGGTGGTCTCTCCAACACTCTGGTTTCTATTCACAATATAGCAACACAACATAGCTCGCTGATACCTAGGCCAAGTTGGCTCTTCTTACCTTAATTACTGTTGCTGGCTGGCAGTCTGTGGGCTTGCTTGCTGCGGCTGGCAGGCTGTGGGCTTGCTGGCTACTGCCGGCAGGCTGTGGGCTTGCTGACTGCGGCTGGCAGGCTGTGGCTTGCTGGCTGCGACTGGCAGGCTGTGGCTTGCTGGCTGCGACTGGCAGGCTGTGGGCTTGCTGGATGTAAGCCTGTGGCTTGCTGTAGGCCTGTGGGCTGGCTACTGGCCTGTGGGCTGGCTAACTTGCTGGCTACTGGCCAGCCTGTGGGTTGGCTGGCTGGCTACTGGGGCACTTGTAAATTATTTAAAGAAATAATCTATGCACAATAACCACTACTGCTCCAGAGTAAGTAGTCAAACCATTTAAGAACAGTTTGACAACTTACCTGGGATCTGCTGGGATATGGGGCTGTGGTAGGGAATAGGAGCAGTGGTGCAATGTGTGTGAAAGGTTCAGTGTGTGTGTGGGGGTGTAGTGTGTGAATGTGTAGGGTGTGTGGGTTGTGTATGTGTGTGGCAATGTTAGTATGGGGGGCTGTGTATGGGGTCTGTGTGTATATGGGTGGGCAGTGTATGTGTGTGTGTGAGGCAATGTGTGTAAATGTGTATGGTGTGTATGGGGGCAGTGTGTGAATGTGTATGGTGTGTGTGTGGGGCAGTGTGTTTATGGGGCTAGAGTTCACTCTCACCACTGCGACCACCAGGAATCCCTGGGGGTCACAGTGTTGAGAGTGAACACTAGACCGTAGCTCCAGGGCTAGAGCTGACTCTCGCAAGAGCGGTAACGTTGCCATGGTAATCGCGGCAACGCTCTGTGCTCGTGCAAGAAGGACCCAGAGGAGCTGCAGGGTGAGCTCCCAGGTCCTCTCTTCCTCCCTCCCCTGCCCGCATGGTGCCTGCGGACAGGGGAGGGGGGGGGCAATTGCCCTGTTGCCCCCCTGGATCCACCAGTGATATCTACAGCCCTTCTGTGTGCCTTTTTGTCTCCCCCCGTCCCTCTGTATGTTTCTTCCTCCCCCCCTCCTTCCCAGTCTCTCTTACCCCTCTGCCTCTTTCTCCCTCTCTTCCACTGTTTTTCTCCCCCCTTTCCCTGTCTCTCTCTCCCCCACATCTCTCTTCCTCTCTGTCTCTTTCTCCCCCTCCCTATCCCCCCTCTTTCTCCCCGTGTCTCATTCTTCCCTCGTTGTCTCTTTCTCCCCCTCCCCATCTCTATATTCCCCCTCTTTCTCCCCCTGTGTCTCATTCTTCCCCCTCTGTCTCTTTCTCCCCCTCCCCATCTCCCTATTCCCCCTCTTTCTCTTTCACCCCCCACCTATCTATTCCCCCTCTTTCTCCCCGTGTCTCATTCTTCCCTCTCTGTCTCTGTCTCCCCCCTCCCCATCTCTCTATTCCCCCCTC
>OW240913.1:352306053-352321470 GCA_933207985.1 Pelobates cultripes
GCGGTTCCCACATCCTGTGCTGGGAATTGTGGGAACCGCAGGGAGCATGATAGACAGATGCTCCTCCTCCTCCCCCCTCAGTGTTAGTCAGAGGAAAGCCGCCGGACCGGCGAGGCTGCTACCCGGTCCAGCGGCTCCAGCATCAAACGGCCGGCCCCCTCACAGTGTGCCACCGGACCGGCCACCCGGTGGCACCTTCCTCTGCCGCCCCCAATTCAGCCCTGCCGCCGGGCCCCCTGAAGGCGGCCCTGGCGGCGGGCCCCCCTCCCGGCCGGGCCCTCGGACCGTGTCCGAAGTGCCCGACTGGTCAGTCCGCCCCTGTTCCCTTGTATACGTTTTGTTTGTCCTCCACCTGTCAGTCAACTTGGAAGTAGAGAAAATTAAACAATGTATCTACTGATCATCTAATGCCAGGACAAAACTGGATTGGGATGTCTCTGGCTAAATATACATTTCAAGGAATATGGAGCATCACATGAAACAGGTTTAACAAGTGGTTTTAAAAAAAAATAAAAAATGTTTTATACATAAAGGGTTCCCCTTTAAGGGATCAATTATTTCTCTGCTTATTGTGATTCATTTAAAATTGACCTTTCTAAATATCCCTTCAGATGTGTAATTATATACAGCTTATTTTTGCAAATAAGAGGTACGCTGGTGCTTTACACAGAAGCTTGAATAATCCTTCTAAGAAAATTATTATACATAACCTTGATTTTCATCCTAATTGACATCTGTTAATAACTTCTTCGCTGACCTTCATGTGGGCGGAGTTGCTCTCATTGAAATATGGTTTAGAATGATAATTTAAAGCTTAAATCAGTCCGCTGCCAACTCTGTGAAGCTATACTCCAAGCACTAGTCATTAACTCTGGTCAGATTGGATAGATATTCTAAAGGCATTGAAGGAGTTGTGTATTCCTCAAATAAAATCATTAAATGATTTAGTATTGAAGGAACACTCCATGCTCTATAGCAATTTGATCATAATGAAGTTATTTTCCTGGATATGTTGGGTGACTTTTTACCTTAAAGGAACACTGTAGTGCCAGGAAATGTTGCTTTCCTGGCACCATAGCTCCCCATAGTGCCCCCTTCCTGCCCCTTCTGTCACTTACCTGAGCCCAGCGCCAATGTCCCTTGGCGCTGAGTCGGGGTCTGCCTTCGCCCCTTTCCTGCTGATGTCAGCCAGCGGGGGAGAATTAATGCGCCTTATGCAATGTTTTCCTATGGGGTTTTGGGTGATGCTGGATTTAATCATAAATAGCGTGAGGATGTCCAGCGTCCGTTAGGAGACCAAAGGTCGCCTAACGACATGGAAGTCCCTCTAGTGGCTGTCTGGTAGACAGCCAATACGTGGAGTTAACCCGTAAAGGTAATAATTACAATTGCAGTTAAAAACTGCAATAATTACCTTTAAGGGACCTGGGACACTGCACCCAGACCACTTAAATGAGCTGAAGTGGTCTGGGTGCCTATAGTGTCCCTGTAAGGGGTTAAACTGTTTGCAAGTTTGTCCAGATGACGCCTTTCAGTTTAACCTCCCTTTTTTCAATGAGGAAGATTGGCATTGGGTGCAGTGATAAGTTATCAGCCTATTACTGGCTTACCTTTGAGAAAAGATATATCGGAAGCTGGAAAAATGCCTTCCTTCGACATGTCAGCTATGGCCTGTTAACGTCCCCATAATGCACAGCCAGCCATTCACCTTGTCAGAAGCCTCACTGGCAGATGTTTTCTCTGACCTACTTTGCTTGTCCACCCTAAGCTGTTGGATTTGCAACCCGGTTCTGTTTTATTTTTATATCAGATATCACTTGTTGGAAAGCTTCTAAGCATTATCTCCAAATTAGGTTTGGAACAATAAATTGCTGACTAGTATATCCTTAGAAGGGTTTAAATTAACTACATTACTGTTTCTGCCTATGGTCATGGGGTCGCAGAACCAATCTAATGAGGAAGGAATCTAGCTGGATAAACATTGTGGTCCGGTTTCTACTTATATTTAGGCCGGTAAAGCTCTCTTGGGTCACTGCACTTCAAGGCACATTGTAAATGAGACCTTATAGATAAAGCAAATCACTGTGTCTTATTTAAAATAATGATGCCTTTGCTGTTCTTTTCCAAATGAGTTTTCTCATCAGGCAATCATTTCGAAGTAACATATATTAACCCTCCAAGTGCTCTCCTGGTCTTGCACGACTCTTCTTTTAACCAGTAGCGTGCAATCTGTTTGACCAAATTACAGTTTTTAAGTGGGACCGTTGTGTCAGTTATAGAGGTGTCCTTATCACAGCAACAATCATAAATAATAGATTCAGTCATTGGATTGTTATTTTGTTTTATACAGGAGAAGAGAAAGAGAAATACGTGACCTTACTGGCTCAGTTAATTTTTGTTTTGGCTTGTTGTTTTTTAATCGTTTTTTGGGGGGGGAGGGAGAAGGGGGGTGGGTATGCTTGAACCTTGTGTACCTGCAGGTCCATAAAATGATAACCCAGCTCTGGAGAAAAAGCTGGGAGAAGGAGGATACTAATTCATAATTTTTAACAAAATATAAAACAAACAAAATAAAACTGTAAAAAATTAAGTGAAAGAAAGAGATGAACATGGATGTATTGATTGTTTTTGTCTTGTATTCGTGTCATAGTGTCCCTTAAATCTGGCCAAGTCTGGCATTTGGGAAGCCATTGATTTGTTGAGACATAAACTGTAAGAAATGAGCAATTCTGATAAATAAACTTTACGAGGCAGAATGTTGTCGCCATAATCATCACGATGCAGAATTGATAGCCATACAATAAGTGAATGGTATATGGACCAGTATTGGTAAACTGGAAAAGTCTTTATTTTGCGTTGAAAATTGTGTGGTTTTTGGAGTTCTGTTGTCAAGTCAGTCCTTCGTGAATGTTGTCCTCTTAATAACTTGTAGCCAAATACAGTATTACTTTTACATATGCTTAATGAAAGCCAAGGAATATTGAGTTCTATTTTTACTAACCGCCAAGAGTTTTCATTTACTTTCCTCATATTCCATGTAATGCCAATGTTTTGCATTTAGAAAAACCAGCTGCGTTCTTTAATTAAATGTAGATTACACTGCGTTATTTAACCATTTAAAAGATTATTTCAGTATCCGCAATAATCTTAGGATTTCACAGATATGAGGGGATGTCAGCTTGGATTATACTTTAATAAGAAAAGATAAAACTTGAAGGGACAGCTGAGCAATTTTAAAAATGACACCATCCGTTTTAAGACGTAAGTAATATACTGCTGTAGATAATGGCGTCGACATGACTCAGGCGTGTGGGGCTCTGATGTACATGCATACTTTCGCTATTTGTTGGGCGCCAAAATGGCCGAGAACGCAAATGTGCATCAAAGGAAAGTATGTTTTTTGCTAACCTCTGCTACTTAATTCACCCCAGTAAACACCGCAATAGCGCTTACCGGGGTGAGAATATGAGAAACTGTCACCTCTCTAAAGGTTCCTGTTAAAAGGGAAACTGACACGTCCTGAATTATTTTATGTTGTATTTCTTTGTTCCCTATATTTGACAAATATTTGTTTGTGAGCTGTAAACAAATAAAATTAAATGTACAAATCCACACCTCTCTATCCTACAAATGGATGTCTCCATCTTGGCTTCCTGTTGATCGTGTTATAAGCCCTGTCCTTTGCACCTGACTGTCATTATAGAGAGAGCATACGGAGAAGAGGAGAAATGAAACAATGTGTCCATTTCTCCTCTTCATTTGCAATGTGTGCCCTGACTGTACATCAACTGAACAAGGTTGTGATCTAATTTGCTAAATATTTCATATAAATTTAAAGGAAAACAGAACATTGTATTAAGGAAAAAAAGTGATGGTTTTCACTTAAAGGCTGTTATCTCGTATATCTCCAGTGCATAGTGTGTTGTTTATCATACAACATTACACAGACCTGGTAATAGGTTATACGTACCTAGGAATATGCAGAGGATTTGCAGCCCTCATTCATGGCCTTGATTTTATATTTTGGAGGAAGCATTTCAAATAATCACAATTTGTTAGAAAAAAACTTTCAAATCATTTATTTAAAAAAAAAAAAATTCCCATAGACTGTAATGGTCACTTCCTTAGATAAATCACTTGAATATTTTTTCTAACAGATTGTGATCAATTGAAATGTTGATCCAAAAATATTACATCGAGGCCTTTAAGGAAACAGACTCTCTAGTCTAAATCTATAATATGGTTGACTACATCACGGAATAACGTGTGTCTGTGTATAATATATATCGCTGGTATAACTCACCTGCATATCTAAAGTTGGACTTTGAGAAGACCTCTTTGGGCACAGAAACTCAAGAAACCATGTTGTAACCAGTATCCCAGAATTTCCAGCTTGTGTACAAATAAACAGACACAGGCATAGCTTGAGTTGTTATCCAGAAACCACTGGTGTTTTTAGCTCACAATCCATGCTACAGTTTAAAAAAAAAAAAAAACCTGTGTCTAAAACAGCATGCATTGCTAAGGGTATCTGCAGAAATGCAGGATGATATCTGAAGCACAATGTCGGTCTGTGCACATTTCCATGTCAAGCTGGGAACTTTATGATTATTGTTGATTTGTCCAGTTCCTGTGCCCATAGAGGACTTGTTAAAGTCAATCTTGATATATACAGATGGTAAAAAACAGTGATTGTCCTATGGAACGTTTTATTGTGTTTGGTCTCACCACAATGCCTGTCTGTGTCTGCCCGCCTGCCTGTCTGTCTGCCTGTCTGCCCACCTATCTATCTATCTATCGAGCTTTTAGCAATACCATAGTGTTAGCAATACGAATGTGTCTTCCTGAAACTATGAGTCTAAATGTGCCGTTAAGCCACGGCCCCCTTTACTCCCATTAAAAAGATATTTAACTCAGCTTTTCTCCAGTGCAGCGTGGAACTCCTCATGGCTGGCCCCGTCCCCACACTTTTTTCTTGGCTGAGATTATCAGATTTGATGAACTCAGCCAATCCAATGCTTTCCTATCGGAGGGTATTGTGCATGTGCTGCAAGACGCCACATTGGGTCAGCGGTTTATAAATGTTCAGCGTCTTCATGCAGAGTGTGAAAATGCTGAATGTCAGTGCTGCACAGTGCAGCACTGACCCTGGAAGCACCTAATTAAGCTGTAGTTGTTCTGGTGACTATAGTGTCCTTTTAAAATTTCAAGTTCTATACTACTAGTCATGGTTAAAGGACCACTATAGTGCCAGGAAAACATACTCTTTTTCCTGGCACTATAGTGCCCTGAGGGTGCCCCCACCCTCAGGGTCCCCCTTCCGCCGGGCTCTGGGGAGAGGAAAGGGGTTAAAACTTAACTTTCTCCAGCGCCAGGCGGGGAGCTCTCCGCCTCCGATCCTCCTCCTCTCCCTTTCTCCCTCTTGCCGCACGTGCGTATTCAGCCGATCTGTGATTTTCATAGTGAGAATCACGGAAGCGCCTCTAGCGGCTGTCAATGAGACAGCCACTAGAGAATTTGAGGGCTGCATTAACCCATTTCTAAACATAGCAGTTTCTCTGAGTTTATAAAAAAAATGGGTTAACCCTAGCTGGACCTTTAAGCTGAAGTGGTCTGGGTGCCTAGAGTGGTCCTTTAAGAAATTATTTGTCACTGCAAATATAGAGGGTGCATGCCATATTCAACAGGGGAGAATTTCTACTTGCCAATATCTAGGGATGAGAGGAAATTTTACTTCCTAATATAGGTACAGTTTACACGTTTCTCTTGTACTTGATAAAAGTTCCCTTCTTTAACTGAAACATGAAATTCTGCTATAAGCTACTTTTATGCTCTTTTCAATGCTAAGATTCGCGAGAGTAAAATACTTAGTCAGCCAGAATTTGCATCAGGGTGATAACATATCCTAGTGGTGGTGAGTTCAATATATATGCAGCAATCTGGAGGTGAAATCTGTGTTTAATTTAGCATAGAACAGGTGATACGAATTTGGAACAAAAAAACACATCTCCTTGAGAGACATCCAAGTTTGTTCAGTCGGCTTTGTAGAAAGTGCATACCGTACATGGCTGCGTTAAAAAAAAAATATATTAGATTTTTCTTTGCAGATATCACGTGCTGTGAAAAGTTACTATTTTTGAGAGTTTTATATAATCAGATGATACAAACAACATTCCTTCTTTCTGTCTGATGCAAGAGATCTAATTTCTCAAGCATTTAGGAACAATGGGGCTAATTCATTGATGGCCCACTCCAGCACAGAAAACGTTTTTTTTAAAGTTATATTGCTTTGGTCTCCTACAGTGATTGCCATTACGAAACCAGCTTATAGCGAGTGGATGAGTCTAACTGCTTGCTGTAGTCATGCTTTTTTTTAAAAATAGTTTTATTATTATTTTTTAACCTTATTCTCAATTCTGGTAATTGTGGAATGCTCACAAGGGAGTTTAAACTTAAATAACAAAATAACTAAGCCAAGAAAATTGCTGATTTTTTTTTTTTTCTCATTTTGACTATTTTGGTAAAAAAAGTTGACAATTCTCTTCAATTCAAAGTTGTCTGTTTAGTGATGCATTTTATATGATTTACAGCTGTCCCATTTGTGAAAGAACTGTTTATTTTAATTAAATATCTGCATTCACCTGTTCCTGTTATCATGCAGCAAGCTCATCAAGTGTAAGCTGATACATAAATGTTTAAAGAGCCACCATAGGCATCTCATTGAAGTGGTCTGGTTGCAGTGTCCGTGTCCCCTTAACACTACGATCAGAAAATTAGCTGTTTTAGAGAAACTGTGATGTGTTAAGACTGCCTCTTGAGGTGCTTCCTGCTATTTCACAGAGTTTAACTTTGTGAAATGACACTGGATGTCCTCACGCTTTGTATGAGGGAATCCAGCATCTTCAAATCCCCCATAGGAGACCCTTAACTGAAACGTTTTGTTTTTTGAAATAAACGGGGATCCCCATACAACATTAACCCCTTAAGGACTAAACTTCTGGAATAAAAGGGAATCATGACATGTCATGTGTCCTTAAGGGGTTAAACAGACCTGGTAATAGGTTATACGTACCTAGGAATATGCAGCGGATTTGCAGCCCTCATTCATTCTCTCATTTATGGCCTTGATTTTATATTTTGGAGGATGCATTTCAAATAATCACAATTTGTTAGAATAACTTTTTTTAAATGATTTATTTAAAAAAAAATTCCTTCTACTTCTTGAGATAAATCACTTGAATATATTTTCTAACAGATTGTGGTCATTTGAAATTCTGATCCAAACATATTAAATCGTGGCCTCAAGGAAACAGACTCTCTAGGCTAGATATAGAACACTGCAACATTACGGAATGACGTGTGTGTGTGCATGTCATTTATATTGCTGGTGTGCATCCTCTGCATATCTCAAGTCCGAAGATGCAATACATCCAGTACCTGAGCTTCTATTTCACAGAGAATCTGACATTGGATTTACTACCCCACTAAAATTTTAGTCTTAGTAAAGAGGATTTTTGTCTAATAGTTACACTTTTAAACGTTATAGCCTATCTAGTCTAGGTTTAAATGTAATTTAATTTAATAAATTTCAATAAAAGTAAAGTCATTTATTTGGGTTGCTTTCTTCAAGAAAGGGTTCATATAGAGTTGATTCTACTATTTAACTATACTTCCCCTTCATATACATGTTTAGTCTTTTGGTCTTTCTATTTTAAAATTAGGGGTTAACCCCATCCTATACATAGCAACCTGACACACTCTCCCTTAATAAAACAATTTATATTAATCTTTAAAATAGTTTTTTTCCTTCACTTCAGATAATTTAGTTAGACCAAAAGCGATTTGCTATTTCAGATTGATAGCGCAGTACTAATATCACTCTGTATAACTCGTCAATAACAGCCAAAGAGGCTGTAATAACAGCGCATTCCACCAGCCATCCAACCAGTTGTGGTTGCCATGTTCTTAAGTCGACAGGTCCATCATTGACTATTGAAATGAACAGTTCACTTTCTCACCAAAAATTTTTTAGTTGCCAAGTCTTTACTGGATCTGTTCCTTAACCCCTTAACCCCTTAAGGACCAAACTTCTGGAATAAAAGGGAATCATGACATGTCACACATGTCACACATGTCATGTGTCCTTAAGGGGTTAAAGGGACACTATAGTCACCAGTGCAACTACATGTATTCCTGACCCTATAGTGTTAACACGACCATCTAGACCCCCTGAGCCCCTCATGCCTCCATAAATATAGTAAAAATCTTACTGTATTCAAGCCAGAAGCTGTAAATCAGCATGCTGTTAGACTCAAGAAAAACAAGCAGTCTGCTGACATGTGATAGCCAGATCCAATCACAGTACTTCCCCATAGGATTGGCTGAGACTGACAAAGAGGCAGATCAGGGGCAGAGCCAGCATGATTCAAACACAGCCCTGGCCAATCAGCATCTCCTCATAGAGATTAATTGAATCAATGAATCTATATGAGGAAAGTTCAGTGTCTGCATGCAGTGGGAGGAGATACTGAATCACAGGATGCTCGAGCACAGCAGATCTGAGTGGATGGAGGCATATTATGCCTCCATCAACTCCGAAGTCCCTCTGGTTCACTCTGAGTGACTGCAACTGGAGGTGTTCCTAGCTTTCAATGTAAACACTGTATTTTCTCAGAAAATACAGTGTTTACATGAGAGAGGCTGCAGGGAGCTATCGTTCTCACCTGAACAACCTCATTAAGCTGAAGTTGTTCAGGTGACTATAGTGTCCCTTTAAAATTTTAGTAGACCTCCCACAAATATGAAACAATTTCTGCAAGCTTGTCACTGAAGCTCTACAGAGAATCCTGGCAATCTATGCATAGACCTTCCCGAATATCTAAATATCTATCTAAAGATCCCAAACAAGCTATTGATATATTTCTACAGATCTCTACAAAGACCCAATGCAAGTTCTCAAGCTCTGCGCCTATTCCACACAACCTATGCATTCAGGTATAGTGGACTTTAAATGAGATCTGCTGCACAGAAGGTGTAGCAGTACAGAATCCAGGAGCTGATAAATATTAAAAGATAGTAATTCAGTTGCAGGAAATCGGATAAATATAAAAATTTGTGTATATACACAAACTATATATGTATGGCAGAGTTATCTCATAGCCCAGAAAGCAGAATTCTGGAAAAAAGATATGTGCCAAATGATATACTTTCACTCACTACCTATGGAGGAAGAAAATAAATAATTAAATAAACTATCACTTAATATAGTGTGATAGAGAAATGTCTAAAGTTGGGCAAAAAGCCAGTACATAGAGCTTGCTGCCCTAAGCAATAGATAAAATGTATCGCCAAAGAATAGATTAAAAAGTAACAAAAATTTATTGAAACATGAAAATATATTAAAAATAAGTCCACATAGAGAGCAATAGAAATAAGGAGGGTAAAATATACACAGTAACCTTAAGCACCGGCACGGATGGATTCAGATTGCGATGTTGATGCAGTAGCTGGGAGAGAGAGGAGGTGTCAGCACAGCAGCCCGGCAACTTTCCCGATCACTGGTGTTCTGATCGCAACATCTGATCAGCAGCGCAGCTCCCCCGAAGTGAGGCTCGGGGTGGAACGCACTGTGGAACGCAGACCGACCTCACCGGTCACCAGATGCCAGCTACTGCATCAACATCGCAATCTGAATCCATCCGTGCCGGTGCTTAAGGTTACTGTGTATATTTTACCCTCCTTATTTCTATTGCTCTCTATGTGGACTTATTTTTAATATATTTTCATGTTTCAATAAATTTTTGTTACTTTTTAATCTATTCTTTGGCGATACATTTTATCTATTGCTTAGGGCAGCAAGCTCTATGTACTGGCTTTTTGCCCAACTTTAGACATTTCTCTATCACACTATATTAAGTGATAGTTTATTTAATTATTTATTTTCTTCCTCCATAGGTAGTGAGTGAAAGTATATCATTTGGCACATATTATCTTTCTTCCAGAATTTTGCTTTCTGGGCTATGAGATAACTCTGCCATACATATATAGTTTGTGTATATACACAAATTTTTATATTTATCCGATTTCCTGCAACTGAATTACTATCTTTTAATATTTATCAGCTCCTGGATTCTGTACTGCTACACCTTCTGTGCAGCAGATCTCATTTATTCTGCCTTTTATAGGTTTTTGGTGAATTCCTATGTTTATCCAGTTCTAGAGCTTTTCTCTTTCTGGTCTTTTTCCCTCTATCTCTCGATACAAAAATTTTTTTTTGTAAGAGATAATCCAATTATAGTGGACTTTAAGACCGTGTTTCTAACATGTTATAACTTAAAGATCCTCAGTATCTTCAAATGAACGTGTTGAGTCCTGTGGTTTCCCTTATAATACGTTTCCCATTTCTTATCGAAAGTATAAAACTAGGAAAGAACCAACACATGTCTGCATTGATTTTCTATCACAGAGATTTAATGGGGTTTATATTTCTAGAAAACTAGGAAAGAAAAGGTCAGTAGCCCTGACTTTACCTAGTCGTGAGTCACGTTGTTATGAATGAGAAATTACCACTGAGGGGCTTAGTGCAACCTGTGCTTTCGTTGCCTTTGGAGAAACAATGAGTCATCACAACACTGATTACATTTCTAGTAGAGATGGTATATTGCATCCTAAAGGTTTTATTTATTTATTTCTCTATGTTTTGACGTCCATTATGGCTAAATTTAGCATTCTACTTTCAAAAAACAAAATACCAGCATTTATATAAAGTACTATTAATAAAAGAAAATGTCATATCGGTGCTGCTTTCTTTGCTGTTTCCATACAGGTTATCCTCACGTGTATTTCTTGTTTTATGGATCTGTTAAGAAGGATAAATGGAATTACTTATCGATCTATCTATTTTTAGATCCAGAGAGTGCATAAACCGGTCAAACCATGTTCGGAATGCATATAGATACCTATAGAAAAAGAAGCGTGATATACATTAACAAGAATATAGAGCATACATGATTAAAGAAGACTGTGGGCGAAAATGGTTATGGAACAAAAAGAGTGAACGAGAATGAAGGATACAGTGGAATGGGAAAGAAAAATGTGTGAAGGATAAAATGGAACGAGGGAGAAAACGTTCGGGGTTATTCACTGTGAGAATTCAAAGTGAATTTCAAATCTAAGGTCAACATTGCCAAATTGGAACAATTCAGCTATGCTTTGTTTGGCTATGTTGGACTAACATTTTTAAATCTTGAATTCACTTTGAATTCTCATTGTAGTGAAAAACCCTATAAGAAAAGGATAACATGGAATAAGAGCGAAAAGGATAAAAAAATAAATAAAAAATGAAGAAAGCATGTTAAGAATAAGATGATACAATGCTTGGAATATAAAATTGAAAAAGGGGGAAAGAATATGTGAGGTATACAAATACAATGGAATGGGGCAGGAAATATTAGAATGGAACAAAAATGCAAGAAAAATAACAAGTAAATGATAAAATTAGAAAAGCTGTTGGAAGATGAAATAGGTTGAGTAGAAAAAAATGTCAATTAAAACATAAGGAAAGCTGTTAGAAGATAAAGTGTTTGAGGTGAAAATGTAGAGCATAAAATAAGATAAGCTGCTGAAAGATAAAAAAATTGAGACAAGCATGTGGAGGATAAAATGAGAAAAGCTATTATAAAACGTATTGAGTAGAAACCATATAGAAGGGGACAACATGGGACAAGAAGGTATAACATTGAATTAGGATGAAAAGTTTGGATACGATGTAGTGAAGTTAAAAAAAATAGTATTTAATAGTCAGAAAAGCCAGGGAAGGCAAGATCAAATGGAACTCAATACATATGGAGCAGATATACTAATAGGCAGAAAAGGTTGGTGTGGAGGATAAATTGGGAAAATAATCATCAATAATCATTTATCTAGGAAGAAACTGTGTTTTAATGGATGTTCTATATAATGACTGAATAAACAATGTGTAAAACAAAGCCTGTCCTTCCAAGGGCAAAAACTTTTTGGGGGTCAGAACTCAGCATTGTCTTTTTCAGATTTAAGGAACACTATAGGTTCAGGAACACAAACATGTAGTGTTTAACCCACTATTTCATTCCCCGGCCCCCTTGTCAGAGCAGTGAAATAGTGGGTTTACTCACCTTTTCTCCCACGCCGTGCTGATATCACAGTGGCTTGACCCGTCTGGCTCCACCTCTGTGGCTGAGATCATCAAACTTGATGATCTCAGCCAATCCAGTGCTTTCCCTGAAATGCTTTTCATTGAAAAGGCAGTTTTTACATTAAAATGCCTGCAGGGACTGACTATAGGCAGCAGAACCACTACATTAAGTCTAATGTTTTTTTTTTATAAATGTATGGTTTAATGTAACTGTGCAACAACGTTGTAATTAAATGTGCTATATAAATGATAACAGTTACTCCGCCCACTCCAGTTGTAGACTCCTGGTGGAGGCAAGAACACTTCACACAATTTCCCCAGAAATTGTAGCTTTTCTAGTTCTTATTCTTATTCTTATTATAGCCAAATTTACCACCCTAACTCCTCTCACAGTTTTTACACTACATAGACAATAATATATCGAAACGTGCAGATTGTTCCCAGTTGGTGTGCTATTACTTTGTGGAATGTTTCGCCGAATGGTTCACGGAATATCGTCGTTCTTGTGGTGAAATTGGTCCTATAGGAATGAATGGCAAAATGTTCAAAACTAGAGTGGGAGCTGGCAAAAGCTGAAAAATCAGGACATGATTTCTAAACTGCCACCACTCCCTCATTTTCAAGCCCACCTACACAAATCTTAAATCAAAACGTTCAGCTATCCCTGCTGCCGCTAAAAATGTCCACAGCTAAGCCATAGTCTTGATCGTTTTCACGATATGACCATTTGTTTGCAACTCACGCCGTCCATTGACATTCATTGAAACTCCACTCCAGCCAGCTTAAATTTGAAGGGCTATTTCTAAACTGCAACAGTGCCTTTATTTTTTTTTTTTTTTTTAATACTTCAGAGACAGCTGCTATTCATTAAAATGTGGGGTCTGGGTCTTGGGTCTCATTATAAAATACGCACCTTAGGATGTATAGTTTTAAAATACGACCGTTTGAAGATGGCAACCGCCAAATACTCTGACCTGTGCCAGGCTGCAATAGTGATGCTCATGAGCGGGCCTTTTGAACTACCAATGCTAGGCTGCAGCAGCAAGTGATGTCATAGACAGGGCCTTTTGTACACCTGCTAGTGTTTTTTATAAAATGTATGGTTTAATGTGAAAACTTTATTGCAACAACGTTGCAATTAAATGTGCTATATAGTATTAACAGTTACTCTGCCCTCTAGTTGTAGACTTTACTGGTGAGCAAGAACACTTCACCACAATTTCCCAAATTGTAGCTTTTCTAATTCTTATTAAAATTATTCTTATTATGGCTGGTACCTAACTCCTCTACGGTTTTACTACATGGGCAATAATATATGAAAGCGTGCAGGGTGTTCGATTGAAGTTGTGCTGTACTTTTGGTAAGATGTTTTTCGCCAGATAGTTCCGCGAGGAATATGTACGTCGTTCTTGTGGCGAAATTGGTCCCATAGGAATGAATGGCAAAATGTTCAAAACTAGAGTGGGAGCTGGCAAAAGCTGAAAAATCAGGACATGATTTCTAAACTGCCACCACTCCCTCATTTTCAAGCCCACCTACACAAATCTTAAATCAAAACGTTCAGCTATCCCTGCTGCCGCTAAAAATGTCCACAGCTAAGCCATAGTCTTGATCGTTTTCACGATATGACCATTTGTTTGCAACTCACGCCGTCCATTGACATTCATTGAAACTCCACTCCAGCCAGCTTAAATTTGAAGGGCTATTTCTAAACTGCAACAGTGCCTTTATTTTTAATACTTCAGAGACATGCTATTCATTAAAATGTAGGTCTGGGTCTTGTGATTCTCACATTATAAAGCTCTTTGCTGTAGGATGTATAGTTTTTAAAATACGACCGTTTGAAGATGGCAACCGCCAAAATACTCTGACCTGTGCCAGGCTGCAGCAGCAAGTGATGTCATAGACAGGGCCTTTTGAACACCTGTGCCAGGCTGCAGCAGCAAGTGATGTCATAGACAGGGCCTTTTGAACACCTGCTAATGTTTTATAAATGTATGGTTTAATGTAACTGTGCAACAACGTTGCAATTAAATGTGCTATATAAATGATATCAGTTACTCCGCCCACTCCAGTTGTAGACTACTGGTGGAGGCAAGAACACTTCACACAATTTCCCCAGAAATTGTAGCTTTTCTAGTTCTTATTCGTATTCTTATTATAGCCAAATTTACCACCCTAACTCCTCTCACAGTTTTTACACTACATAGACAATAATATATCGAAACGTGCAGATTGTTCCCAGTTGGTGTGCTATTACTTTGTGGAATGTTTCGCCGAATGGTTCACGGAATATCGTCGTTCTTGTGGTGAAATTGGTCCTATAGGAATGAATGGCAAAATGTTCAAAACTAGAGTGGGAGCTGGCAAAAGCTGAAAAATCAGGACATGATTTCTAAACTGCCACCACTCCCTCATTTTCAAGCCCACCTACACAAATCTTAAATCAAAACGTTCAGCTATCCCTGCTGCCGCTAAAAATGTCCACAGCTAAGCCATAGTCTTGATCGTTTTCACGATATGACCATTTGTTTGCAACTCACGCCATCCATTGACATTCATTGAAACTCCACTCCAGCCAGCTTAAATTTGAAGGGCTATTTCTAAACTGCAACAGTGCCTTTATTTTTAATACTTCAGAGACATGCTATTCATTAAAATGTAGGTCTGGGTCTTGTGATTCTCACATTATAAAGCTCTTTGCTGTAGGATGTATAGTTTTTAAAATACGACCGTTTGAAGATGGCAACCGCCAAAATACTCTGACCTGTGCCAGGCTGGAGCAGCAAGTAATGTCATAAACAGGGCCTTTTGTACACCTGCTAATGTTTTTATAAATGTATGTTTTAATGTTACTGTGAAGCACTTTGGGCAACAACGTTGCAATTAAATGTGCTATATAAATAAATAATAACAGTTACTCCGCCCACTCCAGTTGTAGACTAGTGGTGGAGGCAAGAACACTTCACACAATTTCCCCAGAAATTGTAGCGTTTCTAGTTTTCTGTAATTATTTCCTGGTAGTCCGGTGGGCAGCTTTCCAGCAAGGTCAGCAATGTGTGTGGGGGCGGATCTTGTGTGCAAGAGGTGGAGCTTCAGTTCAGAAGGTGGAGCTTCCATGTAGGGGCGGGGCATGTTGCCAAAATTAATTTACACTGTGCAGGGAGACTGACAGGCCTCCCTCTGGCCGCACCAGCCCCCAGCTCCTTCCTCCTTAATCCCCTCAGTCTGACAGGCTGGCACAG
>OW240913.1:352321570-352442543 GCA_933207985.1 Pelobates cultripes
GTTGCTTGCCACTATGCCTCGAGCTTCCAGCAGTTCCTTCAATGTATTTCGTTTCAAGCATTCGTATCTATGCGCCATTCACCCCTTGTTTCAATTCGGTACGTCCATTCGGGAGGAAATCCCGCCGCTTGCCACCAGTGTAAAGGATCCTTGCATTCGTGCAGCGATTATCCATGCAGCTTCTCCCGAAATCCAACTGAAACAAAGTGATTATAGCTCCCAATCCCCCAAACATGAGTCGAGACTTCATGAAGGGGTAAAACGATCTGATTTACTGTGGGCTACCTGCCCGGTATTTATGCAGGTCTTCCACCTGGTGGACACTCCCCTAGGGGACCAGATGGAAGACTGGGACAAAAGTAACACAGTAGCCAATCACAGTGGCTATAGCATAAGCACTCCCCTTTTACATAAATTCCTCCCTCTTTTCCATCCTGGAGATAATTAACTTAAGGTAGCAAAGAGAGCCTTAATTATCTCCAGGAAGAAAGAAGCATGGCTTTTCTTATTTAGCAAAACAGAATAAAAATATATAACTTTCTTTTTACACAACATAAACTTTAAGTTCCACCTATCCCCAGATAGCTTGGATCTGAGGGCATATTCTAGGCGAATAGCGCTCAGATCCCACGAACACAGTTCTCATAATCGTCGACCGAAGTTTGACTTTCACCGGCCATTCGTGTGTTTGCAGCCAACTGCAAGTTCCATACTATAGCTATCTGGGGTCGGCCACTTTCGCATTTATTGTTATTTCCACGAAATCCCGCTGTAATTCTCCAAATAACCTAACAGGCTTGTTCGTATAGTCTGTAAATAGGGGATTTCGTTACAATTAGTTGGGGTTTTTTTGCTGCAGAACTCTGTAATACTCATACACACTATATAATACTGTGCATTTTATTACTGTGGAGTTTTATAATGTGTTCATACCCACTGCACAATACACTGAGTTTTCAATATTTTTTTATGAACACTTTTAAAAAATACAGAGTAAAAAAAAAGCACTTGCAAAACTGTTTCCTATAGCTTATGCCAAAGAACATAGATAAATGTATGAAGATATTATGAATCTGAATCCATATTGATGTGCTATACTGATTTGTTGCAGTACCAATGGAACGATTAGAAAGATAAGAAAAAAACTATAAAAGAGAATTCTAAAAAGAAAGAAGAAAAAGAGCAGAGAGGAAAAAAGGAAATAATAAGAATCAGAGCAAGTCTAAAGAATGGACATACTCCACTTTTCTTAAAAGCTGGCAATTTACAAGAAAAATCCAGTGAAGACTCTGGAGGACATTCATTTCTTACACAAATATTCTAGATTGTTTTCTTACTGCAACATGAAAGCTAACTAGTAAATATTCTGACGGGTGGATTTCCATGTTAATTTGGCCAAACTAAGGATGTGTTGTAATGTCTTGGAATACAAAGGCAAAATGTACCAAACTGTTTGAAGCTCTCCTCTCCGCAACGGTTGTCATGGGCCCGGCGGTCCTGGGGGGCCTGGACTGCTCAGGTCGTCCGGGCCCCACATTCAGTGGGTACATACCGGGTCGCAGGGGGCCCTGCGATCCCGGTATTTACCCACAGGGCCAGCCCTTTCTCCTGGGGAGCCCAGGAGCCGGTCACCTCAGGGCCCCCCAGAGGCTGGCCCTGCTGACACTCGGCGGTGGGCGGGCCAGCGCGCGAGGGAGCACTCTCTGAGTGCTTCCTCTTCAGCTCCCTCGCGCACCGTACTGATGCCGGAGCCGGAAGATGACGTCATCTTCCAGCTCCGGCATCCCTATGCGGCGCGCGAGGGAGCTGAAGAGGAAGCACTCAGAGAGTGCTCCCTCGCGCGCCGGCCCGCCCACCGCCGGGTGTCCGGGGTGGAGGAATGGAAATTTGAGGGAGGGGGAGGAATGAAATATGAGAGGGGGGGAAGCAAATTTTGCCCGGGGAGGAATTAAATTTGAGGGGAGGGGGGAAGGAAATGAAATGGGAGGGGAAGGAATCGTGAAAATGGAGGGGGGGGGGCGGAAATGAAATGGAATTTGAGGAGGGGGAGGAATCTGGGAAATGGGAGTGGGGAGGGAAATTAAAAGTCGGAATTTGAGAGGGGGGAGGAATGAAATTTGAGGGAGGGGGAAGGAATGAAACAGGGGAGTAATGAAATGGAAACCTGAGGAGGAATGAAATTTGAGGGAGGTAAATGGAAGTTCCAGAAACGGGAACCTGAGAGGGGGGAGGAATTAAATGGAGGGGGAGGAATTGAAACGGAATTTGAAAGGTATGAAATGTTCCTGAGGGAGGGGGGAAAAGCTAAAATGAAATGGAAACCTGAGGAGTGGGGGGAGAAGAAATGGAAGGGGGGGAGGAATGAAATGGGAGGGGGGGAAAGAATGAAATTTGAGGGAGGGAGGGAAGAAATTAAATTTGGGGGAGGGGGGACAGGAATGACATTTGAGGGGGAGGGGGAAAAGGAATTAAATTTGAGGGAGGGGGGAGAGGAAGGAAATTTGAGGGAGGTGGGACAGGAATGACATTTGAGGGGGAGGGGGAAAAGGAATTAAATTTGAGGGAGGGGGGAGAGGAAGGAAATGGAGAGGAGGGAGGAGAGGAATAAAATTGAGGAGGGAAGGGGAGAGGAAATTTGAGGGAGGGAGAGAGGAAGGAAATTTGAGGACGGGGACAGGAAGGAAATTTGAGGGACAGGGGGAGAGGAAGGAAATTTGAGGGACGGGGGAGAGGAAGAAAATTTGAGGGATGGGGAGAGGAAGAAAATTTGAGGGATGGGGGAGAGGAAGGAAATTGGAGGGACGGGGAGAGGAAGGAAATTGGAGGGGGTGAGAAGGAAATGAGAGGGATGGGGAGAAGAAGGAAATGGGAGGGGGAGAAGAAGGAAATTGGAGAGAGGAAGGGAGGGGGAGAAGAAGGAAATTGGAGGGAGAGGGGGGAGAAGGAAATTGACGGGGGGGAGGGGGAGAGATTGACATCCATCACACACAATGCACCCTTTGCACACAGAAAAACACAATGCATAACACACAGACACACGTACACAAGCAATGCATCCCTCACACACAGCAACACACAATGAACCCCTTACACACACTCAATGCATCCATTACAGATGCACACACTGCATCCCATACATACACAAACTCATCTTGCAGCCCTTACACATACAAACACAGATTCACACAATGCATTCCTTACACACCTCAGGACATCCCCCACACACACACTCCACTCCTTGTGAACAAACTCATTGGTGGAACATGAAAGTGGACCCTGGGATCCAGACCTTGAGCTGTGTAAAGGGCCCTCAAAAAAATGGAGCTGCTTCCCGTTCTCCCAGAACAGTGATTTTTGTGACCACAGTTACAAACCGCCTCCAGAGAACCTGTTGTACACCAGACCAGTGGAGCCAGAGGGCAGCTAGAGCCTATCATCATCCTCATCTGGTTGTAAGTAGGCAATCTAGTATATTATTCGTGGCACTAATCTCTAATTTACCTCACATTAAAGGGACACTATAGTCCCCAGAACCACTGCAGCTTAATGTAGTGGTTCTGGTGTCTATAGCCTGTCCCTGCATGCCTTATAATGTAAACACGGCGGCACTGCAGAACTGGTGTTAGTTAACATGGCAGATCATATGGGTGGGGCATTGTGATGTCACATGGGGTGGCGGCAAACTTTACTTTTGCCTAGGGCGGCAAAAATCCTTGCACCGGCCCTGCAGACACTGCATCCCTGTGGGCGGATTCGGGGGGGGGGGGGTCAGCACTTTGGGCGGACTCGGGTGCAGGCACCGGGGGGCCCAGATCTTGAGCTGTGTCAGGGGCCCCAACATTTCTGATGGTAGCCCTGCACCAAGTATCTAGGTGGCTATATTTATACTGACTGTCAGGATCCTATCCTAACACCTAAGTTCTATGTTCATTTTTTCTTCTGTTCTTTTAAATCAAGTTCCAGCTCTCCACCACTAGTGGCCTTCCTAGCCACTAGTCACCTCAGGCCTCACCTGCCGAGGAGACTAATTACAGATCCTACAAAAGGCCACACCAGAGAGAACCAGATGCCTTTACATTGAAGTTGATGTTCATACTGGAAATACTTCAGATCCTGGCTCATGTGAAGCAATCTGTGACTTACCTTAATTGTTTCCAACCTGAATTACTGTCAACCCTGCTCCATACCAACCTGGATTGCTTACAACCCTGCTTTATCCTCCCAACCTGATTTACTACCAACCCTGCTCCATACCAACCTGGATTGCTTAAATCTCTGCTTTATCATACCGACCTGATTTACTACCAACCCTGCTCCATATCAACCTGGATTGCTTACAACCCTGCTTTATCCTCCCAACCTGATTTACTACCAACCCTGCTCCATACCAACCTGGATTGCTTAAATCTCTGCTTTATCATACCGACCTGATTTACTACCAACCCTGCTCCATATCAACCTGGAGTGCTTACAACTCTGCTTCATCCTACCGACCTGATTTACTACCAACCCTGCTCCATACCAACCTGGAGTGCTTACAACTCTGCTTTATCCTCCCAACCTGATTAACTACCAACCCTGCTCCATACCAACCTGGATTGCTTACAACCCTGCTTTATCCTCCCAACCTGATTTACTACCAACCCTGCTCCATACCAACCTGGAGTGCTTACAACTCTGCTTTATCCTCCCAACCTGATTAACTACCAACCCTGCTGCATACCAACCTGGATTGCTTACAACCCTGCTTTATCCTCCCAACCTGATTAACTACCAACCCTGCTCCATACCAACCTAGAGTGCTTACAACCCTGCTTTATCCTCCCAACCTGATTTACTACCAACCCTGCTCCATACCAACCTGGATTGCTTACAACCCTGCTTTATCCTCCCAACCTGATTTACTACCAACCCTGCTCCATACCAACCTGGAGTGCTTACAACTCTGCTTTATCCTGCCAACCTGAATTATACAAAGATGCATACCCCCTGGACATTGCTGCCGACTACAGGGTGTTATTTTCTTACCCTGAAACCTTATTATTCTGTATACTTGTCTTACTACTCGACCTATACTTTTATCTCTAGCTTTCTTATTATTTACAAACAACCTGATTATTATCTATATAGGGCATATTGCCTAAACCTTTATTTCTCTCATTTTCCTCCTCCCTGTTTATTTCATTCTAAAAGATATCCTGCTGTTTTGTCAAAGCCTGTCAATAAAGTCTCTTTTGTTAACTCTGGCTAAAGCCTCCTATCTGACCTGAACAAGATCATTAGCAATCAAAATATAATCCCCCCCCCTCTCTTGCTGGTATGTGAATTTTAATCTAAGTACCCTATAATTATTTTTGTTACTGCCATGCTTTTGCTACTTCAAAAGTCTAAATAAATCCAGAATTTCTTACAAAGAACCCACATGGATATTTGATTACGTCTGAAGTGCTGCATGCTTCAAACAGTGAGAGCACACCGCTGCATCATATCCTTTTCATTTGACCTTAGAAATGGCTGATATTGAAGTAATAACACAATATTTTCTTTGATCATATACCTTCCATATTCCCAAATTGTGTTCCAAGATAAGATGCTATATCTAGAACAATAAGCAAGAAAGTCAGTTATACATGCAACTACCAGACTTTACATAGGACACGAGGCCATGCGTTTTTCCTAGCTTGTTGCACAATTGGAAGTGCTTCAAACTGGGTTTTTTGCCTTCTTTTGGATCAACAGCTAAAAACAAATGTGAGGAAGGCTGAACTTGATGGACGCAAGTCTCTTTTCAGCTATGTAACTATGTTAAGCTGGCACTTTAAGTGCATTATGGAAAACCAGTATCATATAATCCAGTTTGTGAAGAAAAAAATATGAGGGTAATAATGAGAGTGGCAATGTAAAGTCAAACCATGAAACAAATTAATTAAATGATACCAAGAATGTTCATTTAGATAATAGTGTCTCCAGCTGAATTAAAACGAGTTAGGTTTTAGTCCATGGGGGCCCTTGATCAGCTTTCAGTTTGAAGTGTAAAAGTACAAGCACATGAGATTGTGCAAAACAAGACGTTTGCTCTGGGCATCTCATGGGGAATTTTTATACCATCTCTTTATCTTAATAGAGTGTGTTACCCAGTTTTTAGGACAGTTAGCTTCAAGTATTTAAACACACACTTTGTACATGTTAAAGTATAATTTCATTGCTGTGAATATTTGTGTTTTGAGTTAATAGCAGGAGGAACACAAGTAATTGGGTATTGAAGAAAGCACAACCACCCGAATGAGTGAGTGACAGCTTGTGGATATGGCCTAGATTTTCAATATGTCATATTGGAATCATACAGGGAGTGCAGAATTATTAGGCAAATGAGTATTTTGACCACATCATCCTCTTTATGCATGTTGTCTTACTCCAAGCTGTATAGGCTCGAAAGCCTACTACCAATTAAGCATATTAGGTGATGTGCATCTCTGTAATGAGAAGGGGTGTGGTCTAATGACATCAACACCCTATATCAGGTGTGCATAATTATTAGGCAACTTCCTTTCCTTTGGCAAAATGGGTCAAAAGAAGGACTTGACAGGCTCAGAAAAGTCAAAAATAGTGAGATATCTTGCAGAGGGATGCAGCACTCTTAAAATTGCAAAGCTTCTGAAGCGTGATCATCGAACAATCAAGCGTTTCATTCAAAATAGTCAACAGGGTCGCAAGAAGCGTGTGGAAAAACCAAGGCGCAAAATAACTGCCCATGAACTGAGAAAAGTCAAGCGTGCAGCTGCCACGATGCCACTTGCCACCAGTTTGGCCATATTTCAGAGCTGCAACATCACTGGAGTGCCCAAAAGCACAAGGTGTGCAATACTCAGAGACATGGCCAAGGTAAGAAAGGCTGAAAGACGACCACCACTGAACAAGACACACAAGCTGAAACGTCAAGACTGGGCCAAGAAATATCTCAAGACTGATTTTTCTAAGGTTTTATGGACTGATGAAATGAGAGTGAGTCTTGATGGGCCAGATGGATGGGCCCGTGGCTGGATTGGTAAAGGGCAGAGAGCTCCAGTCCGACTCAGGCGCCAGCAAGGTGGAGGTGGAGTACTGGTTTGGGCTGGTATCATCAAAGATGAGCTTGTGGGGCCTTTTCGGGTTGAGGATGGAGTCAAGCTCAACTCCCAGTCCTACTGCCAGTTCCTGGAAGACACCTTCTTCAAGCAGTGGTACAGGAAGAAGTCTGCATCCTTCAAGAAAAACATGATTTTCATGCAGGACAATGCTCCATCACACGCGTCCAAGTACTCCACAGCGTGGCTGGCAAGAAAGGGTATAAAAGAAAATCTAATGACATGGCCTCCTTGTTCACCTGATCTGAACCCCATTGAGAACCTGTGGTCCATCATCAAATGTGAGATTTACAAGGAGGGAAAACAGTACACCTCTCTGAACAGTGTCTGGGAGGCTGTGGTTGCTGCTGCACGCAATGTTGATGGTGAACAGATCAAAACACTGACAGAATCCATGGATGGCAGGCTTTTGAGTGTCCTTGCAAAGAAAGGTGGCTATATTGGTCACTGATTTGTTTTTGTTTTGTTTTTGAATGTCAGAAATGTATATTTGTGAATGTTGAGATGTTATATTGGTTTCACTGGTAATAATAAATAATTGAAATGGGTATATATTTGTTTTTTGTTAAGTTGCCTAATAATTATGCACAGTAATAGTCACCTGCACACACAGATATCCCCCTAACATAGCTAAAACTAAAAACAAACTAAAAACTACTTCCAAAAATATTCAGCTTTGATATTAATGAGTTTTTTGGGTTCATTGAGAACATGGTTGTTGTTCAATAATAAAATGAATCCTCAAAAATACAACTTGCCTAATAATTCTGCACTCCCTGTACATACATTGTTACACAGAGATATAACATTGTTACGCAGAGATATATACACTACAGTTATAGAGACATTATTAAACAGAGATATATACAATCCAGTTATAGAAACATTGTTACACAGAGATATGTAGAATACATTTATAGAAACATTGTTACACATACATACATAGTTGCAGTGTGCAGTATGGAGGTTGACTGTTTGTTAATTATTTATTGATTTTACATATGTATTTTTCTATTACAGATACTCCTCACTTAGCGACCGGTTCCGTTCCTACGACCCGGTCGTAGAACAAATTGGTTGTAAGTGAAGAGTTAAGGGATTCCCTGCTCTGGTACATTCATCTAGTTTCCCCGAACATAAACAAATGCACCAGAACAGGGAATCCCTCTAATCTATTTTTGGGGAAATTTCACTGAACATAGATTAGAGGGATTCCCTGCTCTGGTGCGTTCGACTATGTTCGGGGACGTTTCCTCGAACATAGACGAATGCACCAGAGCAGGGAATCCCCACGACAGCTCGCACTTACCACTGGTCGTAAGTGCGAGCCGTTGTAAAAAACAGGTAGGTCGCAAAACGAGGAACACCTATATTTAAATAAAGCATAAAAATGGGTTGGCTACAGCAGGAGTGCTCAGACGAGAAGGAGAATAGCTCTTTCCCCTTCTCACCCAGCACTCTTGGTAGCAGGTCCTCTCTTCCCTGCAGGCAGCCAAAGGAACTGCAGGAGAACGTGTGGAGATGATATTAGCGTCATAACCATGCACAAACTCCTGAACCTCAAGCTGTTACTGCTGTAGCCCGCACACCGTTGGGGAAGAGTTAAGGTGGGCTCAGAGGGGGAATTAGAAGAGAGACACGTGGAAGAAGAGGAGGACAATTGTTGAACAGGTGATTTAAGATGTAGAGAAGGTGAGTTCAAGTGAAGGATGGTAACAAAAAAGACGGTGAAATGGGTGAAAGAAGTGGGGTAAAATTAGGGATGGGGAAAGATGAGGGGAACAAATGAGTGATGGGGATACAGAAGAGGAGAACAAATGTGAAATGGAGGGAACGAAGAAGGGCACAAGTGAGAAAATGTCACTGGGGTCAAACCCCAACTTTAAGGAATGGTATAGACCTGAGCTATCCCACCAGCTACTACCTATTACCTTAACGTTAAGAAAGAATAGCCAAAGTCAGGGATATAGAAATACAGATAAACAGAATAACAAGCTGGGCCAGGATACCCAGAAATACTCAAGGCCATGAACAAACTGGGTCAAGATACCAGAAATACACAACGTCAAATACAAGTTGGGTCAATATCAAAATATCAAGTGACTTGCTATAAGCACGAATGATTACCAGGGCAGAACCATGATAGGGCGATAAACAAGGGCCAAAATTTACTTTATATAGAATAACATACCTTCTGATTGGTCCACATCATCTCTGTGACTCCAAATTGATAGAATACGGGGTCGCTTAGATGACTGGGTTCCTTTATATATGAGTGTGACATCACCGTATTTAAATCTATAAAAGACTCGCCAGTCAAACGGGCTGTGTCCAATATACTCAGAGGTTCTCCGAGTTGAATGGTATTTCCTGTTCAGTCCATGGGAATACGTAGAGCATTCGGGCTGCATAACCTGGAAGGGGAGCTGTGCAGCTTTGTGCGGCTTTACTGATGATCTCAGCCAATCCAATGCTTCCTAGTGGGCTCAGTGCATTTCTGTAGGGAACATTTGACGTCTTCATGGTAAAAGTACTGAATTGGGGTTCTGCAAAGATTGCAGGACCACTCCAGGAAGCCTCCCTAGTTTTGTTGAGTAACAGCAATTAGAGGTGGCCTTAGGCAGAAAAGGAAGTGTTTACAAGTGTATGTCTGCAGGGACAGGTTCTTTGCACCTTTACATTAAGCTGTCTTAATGTAGACTTTACATAAAGCTGTAGTAGTTCTGGTGCTAATAGTGCCCCTTTAAAGCCAAAATCACCAAACAGAAAACAGAATTGACTTGCAGAATGTTTCTAATTTGTCTATTTTGATCTGAATTTTTAAATTTACTTTTAAATCCTTTTTAATTCCTGGCAATACTCACCTTAGTGATTAAACCTATGTGTACAAATATATTAAATACATATACCTAGTCACCCATTCATTATCCCTTTTTTTTTTTTAGGAATCGTTTGTGTTTGAGCCAAACTGCCTCTTTAAAATGGATGAATTTGGATTTTTCCTTTCATGGAAGAGTGAAGGAAAGGTACGTTTTAAAAAAAGAAAATTTTAACTTCTATGATTAATTTTATTAAGAACAACAACTTTAAATTGTTGACATGAAGTGGTATCATGATAGCATTCAGTAGAATGCATTAAGGAGCTGTTTAGAATGGAGAGTGACTGTAGCGCAGAGTACAGCTGTGTACTCTAATTCCATTCAATCTCAGCCAGCTGAGAGAAGGAGTTGCAGTTAATGGCATCATTAATCCTTTATTTGTACAGATATATGTAATGTATGTTTGAAATCTTTTTTGATTCGCTGTAAAGTTTGTAAAGAAGCTTCGATCTAGCTTTGGCTAGAGTAAAATATATGTAATGCACTTAAAACACAAATAAATGATAAATGTGAATTAAAAAAAGAATCTTAAATGCATGGTTCTATGGAACACAAGTGGGAAGGCTTAGAACACTGGACTCCCCAACATCTATCTCTATCCTGATAATTCCAAGACAAAGGTAAGGAGACAGGAGCTAAAGAAGGGCAGAAATCCCAGTTACCTAGCACCCTTATGAAACGTCCAGTGACTGTCCAGTACCGTGTTCGACCATATGTTTTTGTAATCTGATTTAATGTAGCCAGTTGTAATGTATAATGGTTAAAGTTGTTCTTCTTTTTATATCTTATCACTCAGGAAGGACAAGTTTTGGAATGTTCTCTGATCAACAGCATTCGATGTGGCGCTGTACCAAAGGTAATGTAATCTGATATTTGACTTACTTTTTTAGAATTTCCATATGTCTCTAAGGTTTTAAGTAACTGTGTAAAGGTTGTCATAGTTAATCTAGGGTGCCAATAAATTTGTAATCAAAACTGTGTTGTTGTTTTTATGTTCTTTTAACAATACTGACGCAGTAACCCTTAAAAGATTAGATGAAAGGACAAGAAATCTGAGACAGAGGCATATCAGATCCGCATAGGACATGTGAACACATTTGCCCTTCTTATAATTAGCATTAAATGTCAGGCTTTGAGCGTCATGACACATTCGTGGGCTGAAAGATCGCCTGTAAATGGTTTCACTGATAGAAAATTAAAGTGGATGGATGAATTAAAAAATCTCTGAATATCATTTTTTTGCTAAAACTTGTCTCTGTCACCTACAAAAGTATTTATTAATTTTTTTTAAATTTAGTTTCCAATGTTAATAATTCAGTTATGGGCAGCATATTATGGCTGGGAATTTTTTTTTTTTTTTTACATATTAATGTGTGTATAAAGCTTTTATCACCTAACCCTTGCCATGCGGTTACAGCTACATTTCCCTAAAGCTGAATAAGAAATGTGCCTTTGCTTAACTTGCTGAGGATTATTTACAAAACCAATAATTATAGATAACTGACAAAGGGATTAAAAATATCAGTCTATAATAAATGAAAGAATAATTAGATTTTATTCTGAATATACTGCTTTCTATAGTTAATTATCTTCTATAGCATTTTAGCTGTTTCTAAATAACAAGCCTCATAATGCTCTGGCAACTAATCGGTTGGTGGATCGCTGTACGACTTAGAGTTGGTATGGAGTAAACACTAAAGGCTGGCACAGCATCATGGGAGTTGTTGTCCGACTGCAGCTGGAGTTCAACATTTTTGTCCATGACTGACCTAAAGGATGACAGGTTTGCTAATCTTATTTATTAAATCACCTTTCTTTTCTCTGATTCAGGATCCAAAAATTCTCTCTGCACTTGAGGCTGCAGGGAAAACGGAACAGGAGCTGGAGGGGCGAATAGTGTGCGTCTGTTCTGGTCCAGATCTGGTCAACATAAGCTTCATATTCATGGTGGCAGAGAGTGTAGACGTAGCCAAGGTATTTAGCAATTTAGCACTGTTTAAGTTGCAAATGAGTGCTCTATCACGATCTGTGCATGTAAATGACTCAGTAACGCCAGCTTCCCAAGAAGTGATTATTATTGCATTAAGAACAACTCACAGAGGGACAACAAACATACAGTACAATAAGTACAAGTATTAAGTTGCACGTCAAGGGAACACAAATTAATCTCTCTGTTTTGTAAATAATCTCTACCACCCCAGTGCAAAACCTGATAAACACAGACCAGTGCAAGTATTTATGTAACGCTCTAACATTATCTAAGTGTGTTTAATATGATGTCAGTAGACATTGGGAGTATGTGTAAAAGAACTGAGTTTTAAAAGTAGAAGGATGCAGGAATAACAAAAGGTAGGTGTTTTAAAACTTCCATGATGCACTGGAAGCCTTTAGGCTGGCAATGGATAGTGGGACTTGTAGTTCCACATCATGTAGGGATCTACCTTAACTGCCCTGTTTTTGAACATTGTTCTTACGGAAGTCCAAGTCTGATTTTGTTCTTGATGTTTTCTGTGTACTGAAAATACATTTGTATAAAACACATTACACCCTAATTGTTTGGTTGAACGTCCTTGTTAAAAGCTTCTTCCACAGATCACTTTCAATCAGTCATTTTAATTGAAGAAACCCATAGAAAAAGTTACCTGCTCTCTCTCCTAAATCCCTATGTATATTTAAACAAATAGATGTAATTTAGTTACTCCAATGGCCATTGGAGGGAATGCACGCCTGACAACATCAAGGCAGACCCCTCTAGACGGGTCCTACTCTGACCCTTCAACTTGCTTCCTTGAGCTTCTGGCAAAGATATCTCTAATGAGACAGAGAGACCCCTCCAGTGGCTAGTACTCTCAGTATTCTCATGCAGTCAGAAAAAAAAGCTGTGCATTCTGGGTAAAATAATTCCAATTGCCAACAAGCTGTTTTTTTTCTTGAGCTGCTGTGCATACAGTGCAGTTACTAGATTCATAGGGGCTACAAACATGTATAAAAACTGTTATTTTCTTATTTTTTAGTTTGCACCATCATTTTTCCACCCCAGTTTTCTACGTAAAAAGACATTATGTCACTCTCTATGTATTGTCCGTTGTTTTTTTCTGGTTCTGCCAGACTGACTGTGATGCAGTAAAATGTTGAGAAAAAATGGGAGCAGAAATACAACTTGCTTTTATAAATGGACAGTGCCACTAATTCTGTCTAAAAAAACAACAAGCAAAAAAAAAATGGTGCAAGATGTATAAGGGCACAAAGAGGGACATTTTGGCATAACAAATGGAAAAATATTTTAAATGACAACGCGACAAAACAGGTGTATATAGATATGTGACCCTCTTGGTGATGGACAGGTGATGGACAGCATATAAATTGAGCATTCCTACAACATGAAGAATTAATAAGCTGGATGTCGGACATCAGTTAAAAGGGTCATTTCAGACAACAACTTGTGTGTATGTGTGTCAATGTATAGTTTTAGCTACAGTAAGACTTGTTCCATAACCTCACCTTCTCACCTCCCTCAACCTGCAGAGGTTCCATTTTGTTCCAGGATTTGTGTCCTGGATAATGTGGTGTATGTAGGAACCCTAACACAGTGCTTCCTGCTTACTATTCCTCAGTGTTTTATGATTTGCTTAATCTTTATGTCATTAACAGAGAGTTTTTTGGTACACATCCAGTGTTTCCAACTAATGATAGCTTTTCGGGAGTGAAAGAGTCAGTAATTATGGAGTTTGCTGAAATTACCCGAGGCTCAGAAACATTTTTTATTAAAGGTCAAGAAAACAATAATTCATTCTTCCAATTAAATGAGTTTATCCAGCAATACATTTTTTCAGCTATTGTCAGAAAAGAACAGGACTTCCCTACCAAGCTGTGGACACCCTCGAGATTACCCTGAAATAACACTATGCTAATATTCTGGCTTTCCTGAACATGTTAATGCAGCTTTGAGCTGCGGGTTTGCCAACGAAATAAGTACATGTAGTTCTTCAGGCAGATATACTTCCATTGTGCTATCAGCAGTCCCTGATCTAAATGACCTGGCTGTTTTAACTTCCATTTAGAAAATGGAAACACTCTGTTTGGTCACAGACCAGATTTTCTGGTTAAGCTCTGCAGATACACATCAAAAGCTCTTTAGCTAATGCTTGAGAACAAGTTGTTTAAGTGGAGCCCGCGTTTGTACGCAATTAACTCCTGCAGCTCTTGTGTTCTCTGCGTTACAGGAGGGAGCAGTGGATGTTGGATTAGGGTCTTTGCGGTGAATGTGCAGCGCATGAAATGTGCTTCCCTGTTTTCAATTGAATTCATATGCTTAGGAACTAATTAATTACGTGGTCATGGTTGTTATATACATATACATATATATATGTTGTATGTATTTTATTATTATTTTATTATTTATATAGCACCATCAGATTCCGTATATATCACAAGAAGTTAAGTTTAAACAAAAAAAAACCACAATAACAATTTGACTAAAGCTCTTAAAGATAATTACTCGTGTAACTGTGCTTGCGTCCGTGTTATGTGTGTTTTTATTATTTTTTCTTATATGCATATGTCCATCTGGGATGCTTGTGTTTTAACTGCACAGACTAATTCATTTTATTGTACTTTATAAAAAAAGTTATTGTAAAACTAAATTAAAAAACTGTATTTTTTTTTTCTAATAGCCTCAGCTATATGTGAGTTCATGGCCTTTAAAGGGGAGGCTTATCAGTGGCATGATCTGAAAATTTGTAAAAGTTGGGCAATCACTGATGGAATATGCTTGTTGCAGTAGTTTCCATAGTGATGGCTCTACTTTTAGAAGTTTAGACTAGTTCAAAATAGTTGATAAATCTACCTCTTAGTTTTTTTGAATGTAAAATAGATGACCTCACATGAGATGATTTGTGTTCTGTAAAAAGTGGGTTTATGGTAAGTACAGTTCTAGGTAAAGGGCGTGTGCATTGTCCCATCTACTCTGCCTGGAATCGTGAATATGTGGTGGTCAGGAATAAACCACAGAACTGCACGTAATCCAGCTACAGTCAACTGCTTGTTTTATCTGATGGGAACTACATCTACGTCAAAGGTTATAGAACTGAGCTGCGTGGGACAATGCTTCGGATAAATTTGAAATAGGACCCGAGTTTCCAGCCCATGGTCGATATCATTATAACATGCACTTGTTTCTTTGCTTCTTCTATTTCTTAATTAGTTTAAATATTTTACCTGTATACTAAAGAATTAAATCAAAGTGAACAGACACATGTTTAAAATGTTACAACAAAATTGCCACATATTGGCTGATTATTTGAGACTCAACTGTCACGTCAACTCACTGTTGTGTGTACATAGGCCACAGAGTGCACTGTGAGGTTTCTGTTGTAAATTCATTTGTATAATGTCTTGCTCTGGTTGTATGTCTCATGCAAGATGTGCCTTTTGCTTATATGTTCGGTATGTTTGTCTGTCTTTCAGCAATGGGTAGAAGGTCTAAGGTCTATTACGCATAACTTTAGAGCCAACAACGTCAGTCCCATGACATGTCTCACAAAACAGTAAGTGTCTTTATGTGTCTTTTTCTTGTTTATTGTATCTACAATATCTAATTTTTTTCCCAAAGATGCAATTATCTAAAGACGTTATTTTAAAATGCCGTGGTGGCACTTTACAAATGATAAACTTTCTTCTTTATGCCATGCTAGCCAACAATGCAATTTGTTAAGAGATAAGAGATTTCATTATAGAGTTCTGTTTGCCAAGTTGCAAGTTGTGTTAAAATGCCTTACAGGCCGGTTCAGTAGCTCAATTCCGCCATTTTGTCTCAAGTTTGAGTGTCAATGCAACACAACTACCTATTTATTGAATAGAACATTTATTCACGGCTTCACAGAATCTTCTGTTCATTCCCACAATGGCGGGGTGCAATCCCAGAATGCAATGTGGGGTGCGTCAGGAATAGAGTTCTGCTGCAATGATTTCAAGGCATGCTTCTGCAGGCAATTTAACTGTCATAATGTATAGAATAAATTATGTGAACAACCTGAAAGTGGCCCATGGTAATCACCAGATGTTTTTAGGTCACATCACTGCAGACTAGAGGAAAATCTGTCTTTAACTGTTGCATGTTCTCAGCAAACTTAAAGCTTCAATGTTGCCATATTTTGTTTTGTGTGCTAAAACTATTACTTTTTAAGCTTCAAAAGTGCAGTATGATTCTTATAGCTATTGTTTGATTCCCGCAGAGCTCTATAATTGTATTTAATGTTTTAAGCTGTGATTGCTCACGAACAGTTCTTTATTCAACGTTTGTTTGCGCTCAGCTGCGCAGAATTTGCTGTGAAATCTCTGATTGGTCTTAAAGGTGTAAACCTAAGCCCATGGGATTATGATCAATCAGAATGCTAAAACGATGGGGACCACATATGGCCCACAATCTGTTGGCTTCTTTGCAGACAGTATATCATGTCTGGCATAATGACACTGCAAAGTGGCTATTTTTGTATTTATTTTTTTTCCTGCGGAATATTATAAAAGTGCTTTCTAAATGCACGCTGTTGATTCAGTGGACCTTGTCTGTCGCCCTCAGTCTAATTGGAATTTCGAATTTTCATTCATGGAAGAAACCACTAAAATGTAACCGTTATTGCTGCACAATAATATTCCCAAATATTCCAGGTTACTTTATAACTGAACGAAGTCTGAGACACTTGAAGAGGAAATTGTTTAATAAACCATTATGACGATAATAGATGGCGGATTGCCAGTTCTGCTAATCAAGTGGTTATAGAACAGGTCATCATGGAATATTGTACTTAAGAGGACATTATAATATCAAAAGGGTTTTCCTATAACATACCAGTAAGAAATACCCTGGGGGGCTAAGGGATTCTAATTAGTGTTGGATGTGTTTTCTACCATAAAAGGTAAATAGGAACAGTAGGCAAAGTCCTCATCGCTACTTTATTTATTATATTCCTTTTAACTTACAATACTGGATTTGTTCCGGAGTGTGACCTTCTAGTATAGTAATAACTACTGTTTTACACCTTTTAGTATTTTTAATTTGGAAAAAGCAGAGCGGACAGCATGGCAGATGGACCAGTATAATATTTCTTTATACTGTGTGCATTTACAAAATACATTTAAAAATGTTCATAATATGTGGGAGATAGTGTGATGCCCACCTTCTTCAACATGTGCTCAGTACTGCAAATGGCATGCTAGATTTATATTACAATTGCCTCTAGTAGTGAGCGTCAGAATGTTGAATGCACATTGCTGTAATGGCATCTGATATTTTTGTTTACTTTACAGATTTTTTTAGTTTTTGTTTATCTTCTAATTTACACATTGTCGAAATAAACAGTAACGGCAATGCTGCAATGAAAGAAATTTTACAGCGAGACAGGAGGCTTCATATTTTGCTTAAATCTTCTTTACCGACACCTCCAGCAGCAAAGAAACCTTAACCCCTTAAGGACCAAACTTCTGGAATAAAAGGGAATCATGACATGTCACACATGTCATGTGTCCTTAAGGGGTTAAAGGAAAACTATAGTGATAGGAATACATAGCTGTAATCCTAACACTATAGTGTCCTCTACCTTCCCCCATGCTGCACCCCCAGTAACAAAACCTCTTTTACATGTACGCGATTGCAACGCAAATGTCCCACTCCTTTGCCTCCGTAAGCCAATGTGGGGGACCTAATGGGCTGTTTCTAGGGATCCTGGGAAATGTCGAGATTATCCGCTACTGTGTGAGATCTGCTCTGGGACCTGGAGAACATGGCACAGCTGGTGTCTGGAAGAGGAGATGGATTCCTTTATGGCCCCTATTGTGGCTGTACTTAATTTTCTTTCTTACCTTTTTTTCCCAGGGGAAGTCTTACATGACAATTAATATTTTTTGCTTTGCCTTTTCAGCGGCACAGGTCTCTTTGCAAGGCTCTGGTGTGTGTAGGGACCCTACCATCTGTTGCCTTCTTCGGGAAATTCGGTTGACTAGACTTCCTCCTTCTCGTAACACTTCCTTTTGGGATGTCTCTGAGGTCTTATTTTTGTTTTGGAGAAATGGCCAGACAACAACTTTTTGTCTTTATGCCAGTTATCTGCAAAGTTGTTTTTTTTTCTCTGATTGGTCTCGTTACCTTAGGTATCAAGAGTTTGGATACTCTCCTGATTGACCTGATCAAAGAAAGAGGAGGTGGGAGAGGATTTATATGTCCAGCTTTGTGCTGATTTGTTGTTTTCTGATACTTCAGTTAATTGTTTCTTTCCTACTGGAGGTGTTAGTAAAGCAGTTCCAAGCAAAGTATTCGCTTATAAAATTTAGCTTAGCAAGGCTAGAATAATCCCAAAATTGTGTCTGATGTTCAAACATTACACACATGTTAAAATAAATCATACACTGCTGATGTAAGGTCTTCTTGTGGAAATGTGCACATTTTAAATAAATTAAGGGAAAGGTCACTTTTGTCACTTGCCCCAAGGACATCCTGTTTTCACTGAAGTGATTACAAAATATTGGATGCTTATTGTGAGTCCGGGACGTGATAAACTATTCATATGTTGGCATTAATGGCTGCATTTTGATGCCAAGGATTTTTTGAAGCTTAAACCTTTCAAGTAAGACAATTTCATATCCATTGGGTGGACCTCTTGTGCTCTTTCCCTCCATGGAACTCTTGGTTTAACTATTGGCAGCTGCCCAGTCTTCCAGGGTAACAAGACAAATCTTTTGCCCATCCTACCAAAATAAATCAACTAAAACCAAAAATTTACAGCTCTGATTGTAACAAGATAATAAAATAATAAGTGTTTCATGCAATCTAGAATGCATTCCTCGTTATGGATTCCTCATCACACGAAAGCAGGATTTGTGGAGAATTTAATATTTTTAGCCAGAATCGGAATAAAAGAGTTAGAATATTTTCCTATTTTCAGATTTTCACCTGACACTTGCAATTCCCTCCAGATTACAGTTTGCTGAATAACCCTGTTAAGTGTGGGTTAGCTTTATTGATCAAGCAGTTTGGGATTTATAGATTTACCTTCTTCATTCACTGCATTCATTCCTTAAATATTCCCTAAAGGAACACTATAGGGTCAGGAACACATATTTGTATTCCTGACCATATAGTATTAAAACCACCATTTAGGTGGCTTGCCCCTTAGCCACCTTAGAAAGGGTTAAAATTTACCTTATATCCAGTGCTGCTTGGTTCTGCCTGCATTGGCTCCGCCCATGACTCGCCTCTTTGGCTGACATAATCAGAGTTGATGATCTCAGCCTGTCTAATGCTTTCCCTATGGCTGAGATTGTTAGGGAAGTGGGGTTGGGGCGGGCTGGACGCCTTGTGCAGCACTTTTCTGTAACATGCATCCGTCCCAGGACAATCAATGAAAATAGGCATTTATTGAATTTAAAAGCCACACATTGCATTAAAGCAATTTATAGGGTTTGCTTTCAAAACACGGCACTCCTCTCAGCAAATGTTAAACTGTTTTCTTGATGGCAGTATCTTATACCCCAGTTTCCAACTTTCTCATACTCCGCATGTCATCATTAAAGATGGATTTAATTTGCAGGATCTTTTAGCTTGCTCTCTTCATCAAAGCAACAATCATGTTGATACAAGGCATGAATTGTCAGAAATTCTAAAAGAATTCACATTTTATCTTGAACTGAAAACCTAGCTTAATCAGAAATTGTTTTGAATTTTGCTGCTTTTGGCCCAAAGATTGAATTTGAAACTTCAAATTCCTGATGATTACACCTCAATAAACCCATCGATTTTATTTGTGCGCTGATAATTTATGTAGCCTAGTGGAAAGTTGAAAAACAGAACGTTAAACTGTTTGAAATTGCACTGCTGGACAAAATTGGTTTGTGTTATAGCCTTCTCTACTTTACTCTGAATATTCTAAGAAAATAAGAAGACCTTATGTAACTCGAATCAGAAAGGCAGCATGCGTTATGCATGTCAACGAAATGAGAGGATTTGTGATTTCTGTACCTAGTGAACGCTCGGCAGCTCTGGAAACATGCCAGTATCTAATGTGGAGACTGGACGACTGAGATGTTCTCATGATGGAGTAATGATTTAAGAGACGCTCAAGGAATACAAAGAAACAGATTAAAATCAGGGTTATTTACTAAACAGTGTGGCAGTTTTCGTGGTAACATATGCTATAAAGATTTAAAGGGACACTACAGTCACCAGAACAACTACAGCTTATTGTATTTGTTCTGTTGAGAAGAATCATTACCTTCAGGCTTTTTAAAGTAAACAGTTTTTTTCAGAGAAAATGCAGTGTTTACAGCCTAGGGATACCTCCACTGGCCACTCCCCAGATGGCTACTAGAGGTGCTTCATGGGGCAGTGCTGAAATTCATTGTCTCCACCCTATGCATGGAGACACTGAACATTCTGCATAGAGATGCATTGATTCAATGTATTTCTATGAGGAGATGCTGATTGGCCAGGATGGTGTTTTGCTCCACCTCCTGCACCACCTCCGTGGTATCTCAGCAACTCCAATAGGAAAGCATTGTAATTGGCACAAATCATCACTTCAGGTGATGTCAGCCAAGGAGGCAGATCAGGGGCAGAGCCAGTACAAGCAGACTGGAATAAAGGGGGCTAGATGGTGTTTTAACACTATAGGGTCAGGAATTTTAAATTCACCTTGAACTCCCAGTTTAGTAAATAGCTCTGAATGTGTAAATCACATGGAAAATACTGCATTTCAAATGTTTTCAACAGTATCTTCACATTACATTACTGCTTTTAATCAAATAAATTCACTAATGCAGTGCAGACATCACACCAGAAACTATTGGTTTAATTCTGTTTATTTTAAAACAATAATATTTGTTGTTATTGTATGATTGTTTCTGTCTGTTTATCTGTCTGTCTATCTCTCTATTGTGTCATAAAGTTCCTTACCTCCCAGGCAGACATGCTTTCTATCTGCTGTGGGTCCGTAGTTTCCTCATTTATGATCTGCTTCCGTAACAAAAATGTAAAAAGGGTGATTCCCCTTTAATTCCAAGTTTCTAGTGTTCTAAGCGGCAGGACTGCTAATGTTCAGGGACTTAAGAATGCCATTGTCTTTGTTTAAATTGCCATAAATTCCAAAATACTTGGAATGACATTCCAAAACATATTATTGACTTTTTTTAAAACTTTTTTCCCTCCAGCTGGATGAAACTGACATTTCTTACTAACGTAAATGGAAAGATTCCAGTTAGAAGGTAAGAAAGAATGTTTGAAAATGAGCAGCAATTTTAACATATCTCAGATATTTTCATGGCTACACACGTCCGGGGACTACGGTTAATTGAGCTTTAGTTTAAATACTGTTATAGTATGAATGAGGATGGAAGAAGCACTTATTGCCAGCAGCAACTATAGCTTCATGCAGTCAGTACGGAATTAGGATGCCATCCCTACACGCATGCTCAGATCGACCAAAAAAAACCCCAATTTTTAAGAAGACACTGTTTTTGGTCAGATTAACCCTCACTTTACTGGTCCTTCCTGTCCCAATGAAAACAAAAATAATCTAAAACATACCTCTGTTCCAATGACAAGGCCAAGTTCTCCTGGCAGCCCGAGCTCTCAATTTTTCGCGCTGGAGTGGGAGAGACAAAGGACTGACTGATGGGAGGACATGGGTGGCACTAAGGGGAGGCCAAGCCACCATTGGCCGTCCGTTGCCAGCATGCCGTGTGAATGCTGATGACCGACATCTGATATGCACAGAACTGACAATAGCCTGCACAGAACTCTTGTTTTTGAGCTGGCTAATAACATCCCAACGACGCTGCTAGAGTTACATTAGATAATGAAACGGTCAGCTAATCCAACCAAATTCTAGGAAATGTGAATGGGGAATAACCTCTATAGATGAAGGAAACCTAGGGGAAAATAAGAGTATTTCTTAGAAAAAATATTCACACTGGCGAAACGCCAGATAGTATTTCCATAAGAATGCCAACCCGAGCTCTATGTTAACTTAAAAGTAAAGTAAACATAAAATTGCCAAAATCAAAATTGTAGTTTTGGTTTCGCCAGTGTGAATATTTTTAATAGGAAATACCCTTATTTCCCCTTATGTTACTGCTGGAGTGGTTGAACTCAGTCTGTGCAGTGTTTCATAGTGAAACTGTTTGCATACAAATGCCAGGCACCATAACTACTTCAAATCACTGAAATGTTACAGCCTGCTCAGGGCCGAGCTTATTTGTTGTTTATCTATTTACTTATTATTCTGTCTGCCTCGTACGTCTAGTTGGGCATTTTTCCTGTATGTTTAAATGTTATGTTGTTCTTTCATTAACCTTTCACTGGTGAGAACCTGTTTGTTTGTGTACAGTGTCTAGTAAGTGAAGTTATGTTAAAAATATTAAATGATGCAGTGGACATACACTAAAAGTTTTATCTATGTATATGAATGGTCACTAATCCTCCATTTGTTTGATCTGAAGTTTCTAATGTTGCGGGGTTTTTTTAAATATTTCGATTGATATAACTTTTTTTTCTTTCTTTGTAGTATTACAAGAACCTTTGCATCAGGAAAAACTGAAAAAGTCATCTTTCAAGCACTTAAAGAATTAGGTCTTCCTAGTGGAAAGGTAGTTTCTGAGTTTAAAATTGTCTGTATTGAAGGAAGTAATATAAAAACATAGCAATATACTAGGGGGATTTTGGGGTTTAGCTAAATGTTTTTATTGTAACCCCTGCTTATGTTTTTATTTGTATCATGCGCAAAATGACAGCCCTAATTGTAGTTTTAGGTTTTTTTGTTGTTGTTGTTTTATAAAATGTAGACACAGGTGCTTTAGATGGTACTTGTGGATAGGTAGATGTACGTAGTTATTACTTATACTCGGGAGGGGGGCTTTTATTTTACTAATTTTCTTTAGTCTAAAACAAATATAATAAATACTGGTCCCCTTTTTTCAGTTCCTTCTATTCATGTCCGCAAATAGTATAGTTTGCTTGGTGATACCTTTATTACAAGAGTTTCCCTTTAAATATATTGGCATCTTCCTTTAGTAAGGACACGTATAATGTTGTCATATTTATGAAAACGCATGAAAATAGTTGCCCTGCACTGTGTACAATTCATATTCTGCACGATTCTCCATTGCCTAATTACTTAAAATTTCTTTGGAATTCTACATACTACAAGGCCCATCAATCTGTATACATGAGATGTGTCCCTAAAAACATGGTGGATATGGTAACCCTATCCATCAGGTTACTGATCATCGAGATATTAAATGTAAACCCTTTTTTTATTTCATTTTTTTTCTCCATAGAATGATGAAATTGAGGCTTCTGCTTTCACATTTGAAAAGTTTTATGAACTCACACAAAAGATTTGTCCTCGAACAGACATAGAAGAGTTATATAAAAGACTGTAAGTCATTGCGCATGTTTTTATACTCGGTCTGGATGCTTTTTGCATGACACATTCATCCCTGTGTAGGTACTTAATATTGCACATCCATATGTTTCGCACTTTGTCAATCATTAAGGGTTGTAGAAAGGTAACGGGCAGGTCCTCAGGACTACAACTCCCACCGGACTCTACCCAACCTTAAATGAACACTCCACATACATAAAGCACTGCAGCTTGCTAAAATGCTTCATGTGTCTGGAGGCTGTTATATTTGTGACGGTTTATAAAAGTGTCAATTTCTGGCTCGATTTAATATTGTCGGTAAAACTTTTGAAATGATTTCTTATTTTTGGATAACATTTTATAAAAAGTATCTACATTCTGTAAAAAACTGATATTTTAGAAATATTGATATTTTTTTTTATATAGGATATATTTAAAATATAAAAACAATAAATAGTTTAATAGTTTATCCAAAAAGCATTAAATCATTTGCAAAGCTTATTAAACATTAATATAGCAAGGCCTTGAATAGAAATTGCCACTTTTTCTAACTCTGGTCAAAAACACCTCCCTGGTGGCCAATCCGCTAAGCTAGAGTGCACCTAAACTCATTGAGAAGCATAGGAAAACTGTGTGCAGAGAGAGACCTTTGATTGGTGTATTCTCCAGCACAGACTAAAAGGCGGTCGTAGCGTAAAGCAATGGCTTGCAAAGGCTGCAGACAGGAGATCAGCAGCATTTGCTTGCTTTTTTTTTTCTTATACCTGCCCAAAGAAGTCATGCAGAAAAAAACATGCATGTTTTCTTTAAGGATATATCTGCTAATTTGTTTAACCCCCTCTTCCCCCCCAAAAAAAACAGTTCAATTGAGTGTTCTTTTAAGGGACATTAATGGGTTTTGCAATTATACCATTTGGCTACCGCCAATCTAACACTATGCTGTCATAAATAATTATTTAATACTTTAAGACTGATAAAGAATAAATAAACCCATGGACCTCCCTGGCACAGATTGGATTGCAACTCTCCTCGGCCTATGGCTGGCTAAGGATGATAGTTGTAAGCTCTCTTGAGCAGGACTTTCATTACCTTTTGTTCTTATTCATGAGAAATTCAGTTTATTTTGTTGACTGCCATGCAGCACTGCAGGCTACGTAACTGCTTGATAAACACCATCTAACAATGTTGGCACACGTAGTGCAACAACAGCTAGGTGGGCCTAAACCTTTTATAAACAGGTGTTTTACCCCCAGAACACAGATGAATATGGCAGAAAGACACGGACAATTGATTTGGTTTGACTTGATTGAGTCTGTAGATGTCCGTGTGCTGTAACTAGTGCCGTCTGCAGATTAACGCTTCATTAGACATTAACAATGGCTAACTATTAAATTATATAAACATTTCACAAAAAGTACCATCTCATTTACATTTGCTGCTATGATTTACTAACAGTAATCACTGGCTAAAATGTAACAGAACAGAGAATCTTTCCATGACGAGCCAGGGGTATCGCACACTAATTCTGAGATGTACTGAAATTATATTTTATTGCATTAATATTTTATATATTGTATATATATTTTTCTTTCTCTATTATGACAACTCATTGTGTTTCTAATACATTTCTTTTCAGCATTGGAGAAAAAGCTGATTTTTTAACGGTAGACCAATTAGTGAGCTTTCTAAATGAAGTAAGCTTTTTCATACATTAACTCTAACTCTGATGAAAGTCTGTCTGTTGTGGCTTGCTTGTGTCAGTGTTTGTATTGCATGTGTTTCACAGTTTGTCTGCTTTTTATTTTCTCTCTTCCTGATTTTCCTGTTTTGGCCAAATCAATGTAGAGCAGCAACTGCTTTTTCGTTTCACCTTTTGCTTTCTATGTGCCTGCTTTTTGATGAAGGCCTTCCGTGTGGTAACGTATATTTTATTGTTGAGTGATTTGCTTAGTTTTGTTTTCTATATGATTTAACTAATATTAAAAAAAACTAATATTGCCTGGTTAGAGTCTGTTAATCAATGAGTATTTATGTTGATATTGGTATGCACGCGCATGGCCTCTAAAAGCTACACCTGCAGTGTGGTGGGCCCTGGTGAAAAATTATGTCTTCCACAGGTCGAATATAAGAAATTACAAGAATAGAATTACAAGAACACAGTGTGCTAAACTGAGCATGGGTCAGTACATGCAAGAAAGTCTCAGGCACTTACTGTGATATGTTCAAAGCATTTTTAATGGATCCGCAACGTTTTGATCTGTACCCAGGTCTTTATCAAGCATTAAAACTGCTTTGAACATATCACAGTGAGTGCCTGAGACTCTTTCTTATATGTAGAATATAATGGGGTATGCTGACCCATGCTCAGTTTAGCACACTGTGTGTATTTTTGTGATTGAGTGTAACCCTATTTTTGATTTTTGATTCCACAGCTAGAATGTCATAAATTACCTGTCACTGTTACAAATTAATTCTTCAAATGCAAAATGGAATGCAATAATTTGTAAAAAATAAATAAATAATAAAAAAAACCAAAATTAGTTGCCGCTGCGAATTGGTAGTAAATGTGATGTGTCAGCATTTATTTTAATATGTGTGTGTAGTAAAACTAATGGTTGAGACAGAACTCCTTTTAAGGGTTACTCCAACCAAAAACAAGTGTTTTCATAGAACACTGGTTTTGGTTACAATAACCCGGTATGAGATGGTCGAACCCCAAAGATTTTAAAAAAAAAAAAAAACTCTAAAAATCACATCTTTTGTTCACTTGTTGATTACGAGTTCTCCCTGCTGCTCAATCTCCCTTGGCTGACGTCACTCCCCCTTAACAAAGAGGAAGAAAGGTCAGAAAGGACAGACTAAGAGTAGCCAATGGCTGACTGGTGAATGCTGATGTCAGATGTCAATTTTACACAGAATTGACCATTAGTTATCCTGGAACTTTATTGTGGGTTGACTTATCACTCTGCGGAGGTGGAGTTACACCTCAGGCAGTTAAGGGATTAATCTCCGTATGTGCAGCGTTTCAAAACGAAGCTTTGCTCTTGCAGACCCCAGGCACCATGAGCACTTTAACTCAATAAAGTGGTCATGGTGTGGGGAGTAAACATTTAAAACAATCAATAAGGTTCTGCTTTTTGCGACATACCTGTCTTTCACAATTTTGATTTTTTTTCCAGAGTCATGACACCCAACAGAGAGCCAGTTATTAAAAACACTACTTATAAACACTGCAAAAAAAAATCAAAATGGAACACTATCAATTTTAAATATACCTTTATTAGTAAATACCTTGATAATGTTTAGCTTTTGTATTCTATTATTTATTTGTAAGCTATATTTCAGGGTTTTACATATCTAGATCACCACCATGGTGAATAAAAATTAGGACCTGACACTCAAAATGTACTCCTCCATCACGAGAAATTAAAAGGTCTCCTCTGGCTGATCTCCTGCCCCCTGGCCACCTTCCGCTTAGCACTGTCTGGTGTCGCTCTGAACTTTGATTTGTTTATATTTTCTATACTACTTTTTGTATTTGCTGCTGTAATCCCAACCAAAGGTGTTTTACAATCACCTTCTTTGTACCTGAACCTTTTACTGTTTGTGGAACACTGGAGGGTTTTCTTATGAGGCCCTGCAACGAATGTCACTGTCTAGGTTTGGCCTTTAAATCCTTTTGTATAAAATAGGATACGCGAGTCTGTGTGGAAAGAAGCCGTAAAGTCATTTTATGGAATACTTTGTTTTACTTTGTCCTTGCAGTTGTTCCAAGCACACAGATTGTAGCTGTCTCTTACGTTGTCATTTATATCTATTCCTGTGCTTTTATGGTAATTAAGAGGATATCCACTTGAAGAATTTACGGCATGCGTGCAGATTTCGAGAAGCCAAAATCAACAATAATTAGAACTAGTCAGAGTACGTTATAAAATGGAGCAGACTAAGCACCAGTCAGACAGAGATCAACTTGATGAAGCAAGTCTCCAAAATATGGTCCAGCTGACTATGGCAGAACCACAGTTATAAATTAAATAGGCAAATACGGTTTGCTCCCCTCTTACTTTCGTTAAAGGGACACTATAGACATTAGGACAACTTTAGCTTAATGAAGCAGTTTTAGTGTATAGTAGATCATGCCTTTAAAGTTTCACTGCTCAATTCTCTGCCATTTAGGAGTTAAATAACATTTGTAATCTTCCATGCAGTCCTAGCCACACCTCCCCTGGCTGTGACTGACACAGCCTGCATGAAAAAAAGCATGCCTCTCAACGTCCTGATTTCAGCGGGACAGTTCCAATTTTAATTTCCTCTCCCACCTTTGTTGCACCAGGCCTCTCTCTATGCTAGATACACCACTGAGTTACACCACATTAGATCTCTCTTACAGGAAGTGTTTAGGAAGGCTGTGTAAGTCACATGCAGGGAGGTGTGACTAGGGCTGCATAAACAAAATGATTTTACTCCTAGCAAATTAAACAGTGAGACTGCAGGGGCAAGATCTATACACCCAAACTGCTGCATTAGGCTAAAGTTGTTTTGGTGCCTACAGTGTCCCTTTAAGTAATGTTGTTGTTTTTTTTATTTATGTTTTCCATTTTCCATTTTAATAGGGGCTTATTTGATGTGTTTCACATAGCCCCTAAGTACAGTAATACAGACAGTGAGATATGTTTATACTGATATAGATATATTATATGTAGAGAGATGGATTACATTAGTTTGTTAAAATAGATTTTGTAAATATTGCAAATACTCATTCACTTGCATAAATGTAGATTATAATGTTACTTAAAATGTTCTTGAAAAGTCTCATCCCTTTGGTACACTTCCAATCATGCCCCAGAACAAAAGTTTGAAATGGACCAGGGGTTAGACATATATATCTCTTTGTAGAACACACATGCAAAACTTTGGTTCATCCATAAATGAATTTAATAATCCGACTCAAAATCCCTTTTTATCCACAAACCATCGATTTAACCAGGTATCGAATAATTCGGCTGTGGATTAAAAATAATTAGATTCAGAAGAATTTAGCCATTTATGGATGAACCGACATTTTGCACATGTACTCAGTCTATGTAATTCAGATCCTCTTTTTAATTATAATATGTATCATACAGTTGAGAGATGAGGACAGAAGCATGTGTCCTGCGTTGGAGGAATCGCATCGCTAATGTATAAATTAGTGACTTTTGTATATACCTGTCAGCTTTTTATTTAGTGTACAAATAAGTATTAACTCATTGGAAGAATATTTTGTAATTTCTCAGGAACCCACCTTCCCATTTGTAGCAGGGTGTCCAATCAAGGCCACCAGAGTAGTGAAAATGTACGAATAGTCTTAAAATAGCATTTCACAGTATATATAACAAGGTCAGCTTGATATTTTACTGTGTGAATATACAGTAATTAATTGCAACATGTATAGCCCCTAGAGACCAATTATTCTTAAGAAACCCCAGTGTGCACATGAGGAATGAAAAAGAAAATTTAAAATAAAATATTAACACTAAAAGCATTACAGTATAGATTCATGATTCACTCACAAAATATGATAAAATGTTTTAATTTAAATGATTTGGAAGCACTTCTGACTGGCGATCAGGCCTCTCTGAGACTCTGATAACGGATAATTTTATTACAGCCCCGTAATGTGAATTCTTCATATCAGTCTTGCCGATATAGTTATCTATAAGTACCTACAATCTGTGATGAATGCTGCTGCCAGGGTGATCTTTCTCTCCTGTCGCTCCTCTCACACCTCACCCCTATGTTGATCCTCACACTGGCTTCCTCTACCCTGCAGGTGTCAATTTAAAATACTAACCCTTACCTATAAAGCTCTAACCAACTCTAGCCCCTCTTACATTTCTTCACTGATTTATATGTATGCCTTCAATCCTTTAAGAAATCCCTCAAAACCTATCTTTTCAGGAATGCTTATAGCCTCCAAGAGTAACTTCTATCTCTCAAACCTTCCTCTCACTCTCTAGTATAGGGCCACACTCCACTCTCACCTCCAGTTCTGCTACTTTCCCACCATGTCGATTTGCTGTCTCTCTCAATACCCTTCCTATTGTGTTTTTTATACCCCACCTCCTCTAGACTGTAAGCTCGTTTGAGCAGGGTCCTCAACCACCTATTGTTCCTGTTACATTTTGTTATTGTCTCATTTGGTAAAGTCCCCTCTTATTGTAAAGCGCTGCGGAATAAGCTGGCGCTATATAAATACCAATAATAATAATAATAATAATAATAATAAGTGCATCAAGACATTATATAACATTTGAGAGGGATATATTTTTTTCTTTTCAAATATTTTTTATATTTTTTAACAATATATGCAATACATCATTGTTAATGAAAAGAGTTTCTCAAAACATATCAATTAACATAGATAACATGTTCAAGAATGTATACAGTATTAATAATATATTTGCAACAATATTATATTGTTTATATGTGACAATGCATAAAAAATGTCAATAAAAAGTTAATTGTAAGGAAGAAATAATTTGAGGTAAGTGGGAGAGAGGAACAGTAATTAGTCATTTGAGAAATTACTGCTTTATATAAAGAGTAGTTGGTGCAGTGGAAGAGCCTTCTCGTGGAAGCGGTAAGGGCTAAGACCGTATAGGAATTCAAAAATTATTTGCTGGTTATTAGGCTCATCTTCTAATACAATTTGTTATATTGAATTCCACCATCCCATTCCATTTACCGTATTTCCATTTTATTAAGCATTTATATTTGCTAGGACTATCTGCTATTGTTTCACCTGTATTATCTATATTTTCAATAGACGTCTGTTTGCGGGATTAAAATAATTGTTGCACCCTGGCATATCAATATATTTTGTTTGGTCAACAGATTCTGTGTTATTTCCAGATCCGCTACCTCTTTGAACCAATATTTAGCCTGTTAAAAATGGGACTGTAAGCCTTAGGTGTTTGTTTAAATAATATGCTTACTTAACAAAGGTGGTGTGCTCTTTGGTCAATACCTCTAAAAATATATATCCTGTCCCTTGTCACTGGTCTTTTGACTGATCTGTGTTACAATGACATCTAGTTACGTGATGATATCACAGATGCTTTCATTTGTTCTGTTCGTGTACATTGAGAAAGTGTGAAACGCATTATTTAAACTCCCTTGTTTATTCTTCCAACCTTAGCACCAACGGGATCCCCGACTGAATGAAATTCTGTTTCCGTTCTTTGATGCGAAAAGGGCCATGCAGATTGTAGAAATGTATGAGCCATTCGAAGAACTAAAGAAAAAAGGTAGGTCCTAATTAAAGTATCTTGTTTTCGGAAAGTGGGATTTCAAACATCTAAATGTATTCCAGGAACCGTCACCAAGGCAGATTTCCAATACCTTATGGTAAAACACCTGGTTTTGTAGGGATGTCTTTTTACAGTAGTTTAGTAAAAAATGCATTTCTTGTAGGTCTAGGGAGATTTAAACACAAGCAATTCTTAAAAGAATATTACAATTGGGTAAATGTTGTTATAATTTTATCAATAAAACTAAACATATTGTTTAGTTTATCTCTTAAAATCAACACCTTATCTTTTTGTAAAGATAAGGAATTAAAAAAAAATGCTTTTGAAGTTTCTTCATTTGCTGCAAATCCCCTGACTTTGCCGAGTATGCAGTGAGCCATGCTGAAAACATTCAGGGACCATAGCATATTCCATCATAAGTTGTGTTTAATATTTATTAAACTCATTTCATTGTCTTTGGTGGAACGTCATGATCACATCTCCAAACAATCATATAGAATTATTCTCTAAACTGAGAATTGTGGTGCCGTGACATGGAGAATTGCTAACTGTTGGACAAAGTAGCTGAGCTCAGAAAATAGCGGAGTTCAATAATTGTTTTTGCAAATTAGCTACTTCGGCCTGAAGTTTGCAATTCTTGCCACAACTGAAGATTTGGTGTGAAGAAAGTTGACCACACCTAAATTTATTTTTCTACTTAAATCTTTTCTCTTTTGACAGGGTGCATATCTAGTGACGGTTTTTGCAGATATTTGATGTCTGATGAAAATGCCCCGGTCTTCCTCGACCGCTTGGAATTATACCAGGAGATGGATCATCCTCTTGCGCACTATTTTATCAGCTCCTCCCACAATACGTACCTGACTGGGAGACAGTTTGGTGGAAAGTCTTCCGTGGAAATGTACAAACAAGTCCTTCTGTCAGGATGCAGGTTGAGTACTGTGACTGATGTTAAAACTTTTTATTGTATAGTACATATTTAATTATATAGTGTATGTCTTATTATATAGTGTATGATTTATTACATAGTGCATGTTTTATTATATAGTACATATTTTATTATATAGTGTGTCTTATTATATAGTGTATGTTTTATTATATACTGTATGATTTATTATATAGTGCATGTTTTATTATATAGTGTGTCTTATTATATAGTGTATGTTTTATTATATAGTGTATGATTTATTATATAGTACATGTTTTATTGTTATTATGTAGTGTATGTTTTATTAAATAGTGTATGATTTATTATATAGTACATATTTTATTATATAGTGTATGATTTATTATATAGTGTATGATTTATTATATAGTGCATGTTTTATTATATAGTGTATGATTTATATAGTACATGTTTTATTATAAAGTGTATGATTGATTTATTATATAGTACATATTTTATTATATAGTGTGTCTTATTATATAGTGTATGTTTTATTATATAGGGCATGTTTTATTATATAGTGTATGATTTATATAGTACATGTTTTATTATAAAGTGTATGATTGATTTATTATATAGTACATATTTTATTATATAGTGTATGATTTATTATATAGTGTATGATTTATTATATAGTGCATGTTTTATTAAATAGTGTCTTTTATTAAATAGTGTCTGTTTTATTAAATAGTGCATGTATTATTATATAGTATCAGTTTTATTATATAGTACTTGTTTTATTATATAGTGTATGATTTATTATATAGTGCCTGTTTTATTCTATATTACCTGTCCTATTTATATAGTGAATGTCTGTGGTGTGGTTATAGTTAATACTTACAGTCTGTATTCATGATTGAAATATACTTAATTGATAAGTGGGATTTATTAACTAAATTGTGCATTTTGGGCACAGTACTTAAACTGGAAAATATCTAATTTGGAGAATTCTTTGAAAATTAAAAAATATCCCCATTGACAATGTTCGGTACCTTTGTGAATTCTACAGAATTTCCAGGTTAATTTTTGCAGCCCATATTGATTGTGACTACCTTATCATCCTACATACGAATCTTGCTGTTTCGGTTCTCCTTTTTTTTTTTTAGTGTTTTCATGTACTGTGAAATGCTAAGCACAGAACATACCTCTAATTCTGAAAGTAAACTGCATTTTAATAGTAATAACTGCTTAACCACTTACGGCCCAATTCCATTTTGGCCCATTTTAAAAATTAAACTTTAAAAACTTTTATGTCAGAATGGATCTTTCTGCACATTAGCATTTGAAATTTCATTCACGATCTCAAGACAGATTTAATTTGATGACTTGGCTGTAGAATGAATCCATAAGGTGTTAATTCAGTAGATCTATCCTTTTGCTGAGTGATGCTGCAGTGTTATGCCGATGCTAAGCTTTTCGTTATCGTTTTTTGTGGCAGTCCTGCTAACTGGTTAATTAGTATCAATGGCTATACAGATTGTGAAAGAATAAGGTATGTAATACCATAGGATAGACCGAGCATATGATTTCATGCAAACTCGTTCAAAACAGCATTTTCGCAAATCAAAAAATTTCATGTCTGTCATTTCCCAAAACTATTTTTAACTTCAAAAAATAAACTCCAAACACTGTTACTGCTATAGCTTATTGTAGGTTGTAGTACTGATGGCTATGGGTGAAGTGCCTCCATTATTGGTCAATCCATTTTCAAAAGGTAAAAAAATAAGATAAATGATGTTTCAGCACTGTACACCCATTCCCTTAGTTCACCGATTCCTGTATATAATGATGGGCTGTGAGAGTGCGGTTTAGCTGCACTGAATCTCGAAACACCGTTGTGTGCCTCTGAATTACCACTTATTCTTTCAGTACGCTATCACACAAAGTGTTTGAGCGCTGCTGAATTCTGCTCTAATCGAGCACTTATATGGTAGTTCTAATTTGAGCCATAAAAGCTCCTGTATAGAGTGTGTTCAGGGGAAACTATATGCGGTGTAACACTATAATAATTCATTTCTCCACTTCGAAGCCCAATGCTGGAGCTTTGCAGTGCAAAATGAAATCGATCCATGTAAATGAGGATCTGGGACATGTGGTATTTGCAGAAATAGATTTTAAATGTTGCTGTAGTGCATAGAAATGTATTCTGCTACATTTGTTACTTACCTCCATGATACTTCTTGTATTACAAGGTGTGTGGAACTCGATTGCTGGGATGGCAAAGGAGAAGACCAGGAACCCATAATAACGCATGGGAAGGCCATGTGTACGGATATCTTATTCAAAGTAAGGGTCGTTATACATCTTCTTCATAAATGTGTGCTACCAAAATGGTGTGTTTCCACTAAACTTTCCTCAATAAATAGATAAGCATTTACATACACCATTTACTGACACTTTACTTTAGGGCCATTAATATTTCATCTCTATGTTTCTGTTTTAAGTATGTTAGCCTAAAGTCTTGGAGCAGATTTGTACAAAAAATAGATTAACAAATAGGAGAAAAATAGAAAACAAAAAGAGGGAAGTGGTACCCAGCCACAATCTGGAAAGGAAAACCAGGAATGGTAGGGACTTTGAGAAGGCTAAAATAAGAATATTTATTATGTAGAATACTAACAAACCTACAGACACTGTGAATATAAAAGTACTAGTCTGCTCAAAGGGAAATATCTATATATAAGCCGTGAAAGCCCAGCATCATGACTGAATCCTCCAGAGAAACAGGGTGGGATCATCTGCCGACACGTGGATAAAATAATGAACTAATAATATAGACAGAGGTGGGCAAAAATGGCCTTTACTTCGTTACGAAGAGCTCACTGAGAGCAAGTCAAGCCAGGGCTAAACGGCTGGTAGAACAATAAACAGTAATATGGGTTGAAAGAAAGGAATGCTGGCTTAAGGTAGTAGACAAAGACAGGCTGGAGGGTAAACCACAAGCAGATCAGACCCGATTAATGGATAGAAGCCCTAACTGCAACTAGTCAATAGAAGCCCTTAGACTACCTCGGCACACATTACAGAAATGTGTGTGCCTACATTAACAGAAGATAAACCCATGTTTTACAGCAGAAATAGTGAGCAAACAAGTGGCAATTGCTATATGTATCATGGAAAATAAAGGACCGGACACACAGCCTGACATGTGGTTCGATAGGGTAAATTCATGTGTTCGCATGCAGGGAGATGTGACTACGGCTGCATAAAGTGACCGAACACCTAACTGGCATAGAATTGAGCAAGAGACTAAAGGGGCAAGATCTATACACCAAAACTGCTTCATTAAAAGGGTAGTCCAAGCAGAAGTGTTCGCGGTTGTCAGAGTCTGTATGTGCAAAGTTTCTGCTTGAATCATCCAGGGGTATTTTCAGTTTTGTGTGGTTGGGTTAGTTACACCTACTGCACACGTGACTTATTAATGTTAATCCTGTGCAAATTTTCAGTTTGATGCCAGCATGGAATCCAGCGCCTCCCTATGAGCAGTATTTGATGGTGTATGATGTCATCATATATGTTGAGCATCACATGACCAAGAAAGAGTCGCTCATTGCTGCAGAAGTGCCTCTGATGGCTGTCAGGAAGGCAGCCGCTATATGTGTGTTAAGCCTTTTAATGGAAAAATTGCTAAATCTACTAAACAGCAATGTTTTAGATTGCAGGGTTAAAACCAAAGGGCCAATGCACCCAGACCACTTCATTGAGCTAAAGTGGTCTGGGTGCCTTCAGGTGCCTTTTAAATACATAAAAAAGAATAACTGTTTGTGGGTTTTATAGTATATGTTTCTTTTTTTTTTTTATTCTCGCTATGGGGAAAAGCATTTTAATTGTATATATTGAACTCTGTAGTTCTGAGTGGTTTGGGCGAACCTATGACTTGCAATCACGGTTGTTGTTTTCTCTCTAAATGTCATGTTATCACTCATCACCTTCTGAACATTTCTACAGGATGTCATTCAAGCGATCAAGGAAACTGCGTTTGTCACTTCGGAATATCCAGTAATCCTCTCTTTTGAGAATCATTGCAGGTGAGTTCCATTCTATGCTTAGCAAGCCTAATTTGGGAGCTGAGTTCAGTTATATTTATTACATGGCAGCAAATGCCTTGTCTGTGAACCAATGACATGACGTTTTGTATAAAAGTGTTTCCGAGAGGAAAAACGGATGCAATTTCAACAATTAGTATCTCTCTTTATGTATAAGAATTAAGAAATATGTCCCTGTGCTCCAGCTCCGGTGACATAGAAAAGCTATTTTGTCACAAATTATGTATGCCAATATGCGCAAGATGCGCTGTTTCTTAGATGTTTTGTTCAACTATAATTCTCTGCCATGTTGTATCTTGCATTATTTGCACTGTAAGAAAATTAGCTGATATGGGAGTAAAAAGTCTTAAAGGAAGGATTTAAAAGATGCAAATGTGCCCCTGCCCCTCGTTGTATTCAATCCCCCATTTGCCAGAGAAATATAAAAAGAAGTGTTTTTACCTACCTTGTACCGTTGTTCCTGACCTCTCTGACTGGTGCAAGGTCATCGAGGAAGTGTTGCTTCCTCCATTGCTGGTCCAGTTCTATGCTCCTCATAGAATAGCATATGCACATCAAGCTTTGCACGCATCTGATGCTTCACTGAACCCAATGCCTTCCTAGGAGCTGCAGTGTCACATGACCGAGCTTTACGCGATTGTTGCAGCAGAAGTGCCTCTAGTCACACTGATCGCCACTGGAGCCTTGCTTAGTTCTTTAAGGAAAGCATTAAATTTTCTGTAAAACAGCTATACCTTGCAGGGTTAAATAACTTTATTGACATGTCTTGGTGACTTTAGTGGTCCTTTAACAATCATCCCTAAATAACTGGGCTCTACACACGTAACCCCATCATGCCTTACCCAATTTAAAACCAGCTGCATCTCCAGTCATAACGAGTAGATATAAAGATATAATCATGGCAGACGTGTTTTTTCTAAAACACAAATGTATCAGTCATTCTTACAACCATAATAAATTGGATTGGGTGGGGCATTGTCCCACTTGCTCCTATGGACCAGCCTTCACTGATATAAAGCAAGATTCTCTGTCAATGGTTCCTTAGGCAAAATAAAGTTAACTTTTAGTATTGATTAAATATAGACCAAATTTTAACCTGTCCTCACTGATTGAAATACAGGAATTAATTATAGAAATATTCTATAGAATGCTAAGATTCAACAGAACTGGACTCTGTCTGCCTGCAAGTTCTGTTCAACTGAATTTACACAATTCGATAAATTCAAATTTCCTATTAGAATATAGTCAGTTCATATACAAGTTAATACATTACTGACACCAGGTGGCACTGAACGAGATGTGCATTGTGCCTTTAGTAAATATGTGAATTGCAAATACAAATGAATTTCATTTAATAAATAACTTGGAGAGTCTGGTAAATAGGATATACCCAAACCCCTGGCCACTGCCTGATAATCAAGATTTAATACCAAAGTCACATCTTCAGTAAAATTCCAATTTGATATACAAAAATCACACAATTATAAAGGATACTCTTTTGGGATGTCAAAAATGCTTTTGGATCCTTCCTTTTGACCACATTTTGTCGAAGTCAAGAAAACTTGTGCATCAGACTCCATTCCACTCAGCGCTTGTAGAGGTGAAGCGGTGATGCTTGCCGGTTCCTTGTTGTTAAGATGAAGTTCTAGAAATGAGAAACAGAATGACAAGTCAAACCTTTTAGTGATTCATCCAAGGATAAACTCAATGAGTCTAGTCATGCCATTGAAGGACATTTTCCCAGGAACTCGTTGACTATGAATCAATTTAAGATTAAGTGTCATAACAAAGACAATTGATACCTGGGAGCTTTGACTGATAGGTCTGATACTCTGAGTGCCATTTCCCTGAGAACCTGATTTATGGGAAATAAAAGAGAAAGTCAACACATTCAATAATGAGACTTATCGGCTGAATCTTGCAGGTAAAGGGCTTGGCTTAAAGGACCACTCTAGTCACCCAGACCACTTCAGCTTAATGAAGTGGTCTGGGTGCCTGGTCCAGCTAGGGATAACCCATTATTTTATAAACTTAGCAGTTTCAGAGAAACTGCTATGTTTATAAATGGGTTAATCCATCCTCCAAATCCTCTAGTGGCTGTCTCACTGACAGCTGCTAGAGGCGCTTGCGTGCTTCTCACTGTGATTTTCGAAGTGAGAGCACGCCAGCGTCCATAGGAAAGCATTGTAAATGCTTTCCTATGCGACCGGCTGAATGCGCGCGCAGCTCTTGCCGCGTGTGCGCACTCAGCCGACGGGGAGGATTGGAGGGGGTCCCTGAGGGTGGGGGCACCCTCAGGGCACTATAGTGCCAGGAAAACGAGTATGTTTTCCTGGCACTATAGTGGTCCTTTAAACTCTCAGAGGAACCCTACCTGCTTATATGTAAGCTACACGTTCAGTCTTTGTTAATGTTAGCATCCAATATCAAAGCATGGCACAGATGTTGATATACATAAATTAGGGTTTATGCATTTTTAATGGTTCTGTCCATATCCATTAGACTCCTGAACATGAAACAGAATGTAAAGTAGGAGCATAGAAGCATGTATATATAAACTGTGTATTATGGGCACAAAATGCCATGGGGACTTAATAATAAACCACAAGACCAAAGCTGCCATGTTTTCCCCCCAATACATTCTTCATCATTATGAATCTTAGATATTTATATGTTTGGGTTAATGTAAGTGTTAATGTAGTGTAGGAGTTAATGGTTAGTGTTGGGGTAGGAATTAATGTGTAGTGTAGGAGTTAATGGTTAGTGTTGGGGTAGGAATTAATGTGTAGTGTAGGAGTTAATGGTTAGTGTTGGGGTAGGAATTAATGTGTAGTGTAGGAGTTAATGGTTAGTGTTGGGGTAGGAATTAATGTGTAGTGTAGGAGTTAATGGTTAGTGTTGGGGTAGGAATTAATGTGTAGTGTAGGAGTTAATGGTTAGTGTTGGGGTAGGAATTAATGTGTAGTGTAGGAGTTAATGGTTAGTGTTGGGGTAGGAATTAATGTGTAGTGTAGGAGTTAATGGTTAGTGTTGGGGTAGGAATTAATGTGTAGTGTAGGAGTTAATGGTTAGTGTTGGGGTAGGAATTAATGTGTAGTGTAGGAGTTAATGGTTAGTGTTAGGGTAGGAATTAATGTGTAGTGTGGGCGTTAACGCGTGGTGTAGTGTGTTTGTTTAGTGTAGAGATTAAGGGAAGGGCTTTACTATAGGAGCAGCACTGGATCAGGCATGGTTGCAGACCCAGAAGACAGCTATTTCAGGTGCTGTTATTAAAGTAATGGCAGGTACCTCTCCCACTACACTGGGTGCTGCCTGGTATGAGGACCCCTACACTACACAGAGGTGATCTATGCACTATTAATCGTATGTATTATTGTCCCCATTAGTATCATAAATGCTTTTACCATCAAATGGAGATGAAAATAAAACTAGATCCAAATAGAATCTCAAAGCATGTGATGCCGCTCGTAATGCTGAAAGATAAACATTAGTGACTTTTCTAAGGAATATGAAGGGCATGTAACCAAGATCAGACAGAACTAATGCTGGAATGGGTGGTACATGGGTATTTCTTAGTAATGCACATCAATCAAGAGTCGCGTCACATCACGTCAATCTGTACACTTATATGAAACCTAGAAAATGCCTTGCACCTCTTGAAGAATACAGGATGCATTATTTTTCTTGCTCATTGAACATAAGACCATCGTATCCTGCAGCAGAGCAGTGCAGCTCTTTTCACACCATACTTTCTGCCCGTATGATGGACATGTCTTTTTGTTTTCGTTGAACCTCTGCTTCTATGGTAAACCATTTACACACACGTAATCCAAGAGGATCTGTAGAGATCATAACTACCACGCAGCAACATCAATTCTCGCCCTCTTCAAATATCTCGATTATCTGGTAGGAGAAATATTCTGTTTGCCTACAATGTCTGTTCCTAGTATGTGAGTTTTGGAAATGCAATCTCCATTCGCTTTACATAGCCATGGTCTGCAAACAATCTTTACCAGGCATGCTGATTACGCTGCTGTGGTCACCCATGTATGCAACGTCATATCATCATTCAGCTATCATAAAATACCATCCCATTACATCTCACTTTATTGCAGTCTCTTCCATCCAGATTGTGGTTCTTAACACACCTTTATTCACCAACGGTTAAAGATGGTTAAATATTTGGAACCTTTTGTAATAAAAGGATGAAGAAGGCAAATCGCAACTTCATTTTGATGTTTTGTAAAACAAAAGCCCATGATTTGCTACAGCTTCCCAACTGCGAAGAGTTTACCTGTACCTACGTTCACTGATTTTACAGATTTTGCCTTTCTAAATCAGTCTGCATTGGAAACCTTGATCTACATTATCCGTTTATATTGTGGTTTCAAAATAGCTCTTTTTGAATACAATCGAATGAACGATAAGTGTGGCCTTCACATGGGTATTCTGCGTCACAAAGCAGTTAAAAACCATAAATGTACTTATTGTTGCACTGTGGAATGATGGGAAATTGTCAGCTCAGCAGTGGAAATCTTTGCATATTATTTCAGCTGCCTGTTTTATCATTACACCTCTCAAAATGTTTGAAATAAATGTGATAGATGAAATAATCGCAGCCTGTGGAAACAGTGTTGTGAAACGTTTCTATTGCTGCTGTCACTCCAGAGGTAATGGCACATTCTTATGGCTAGCCATCACTGGTTTTAACATTTGGATTTGCGTTAAGTGAAAGGCTCTTCAGGGGAAGCCTGGGGTTCAATGCAACAATGACGTTTCCTATGCAAGCAGGAGGGCCTAGAACTTGTGCATTTGGAGAATTTTAGGAACATGAGTTGGTATCATGTATGTCTAGTGGATGGACACCTTTTTTGTTTTAATGTTTGTTTTTTGTAACTGTTTCAATATCATTGGTAGGGTGAAGAACTGTCATCAAAAATTGCCACATTTCGTGAGTTTTCAACTATTAATGAATGATGTCCTGTGTGATCAAACAAATTTCATTGTTTATTTTTTGTTTTTTTATTTTTATTTATAGCAAATATCAACAGTACAAAATGTCTAAATACTGCGAAGATATATTTGGAGACCTACTTCTGAAGCAGCCTATCGAGAGCCATCCCGTACGTATAGCTTTTTTTCGTGCATTGGCATTCTGGGCAGGGTAGAATCTTTTATTTTCAGTTGCTCTGCTGTTGGCTTGAGTGCAGGACTCTAAGTTTAGGGTCTAAAGCTGAGAACTATTGTTCATTCCCACAGGAACTTGTCACTTCATTGAACAAGCAAAGCTCTGTGAAGCAGGCTCAACAAACCCGCAAAGTAAAAAAGCTTGAGGTTTACTGCCATCTAGTGGGGAAAAAAGAAATACCTAGAAATGAAGAATGAGAATGAATACAAACTATTGTATATTTTGCTAGTCGTGTGGCTACAAATTTGATGTTTTAATATTGTCCTATACTCTTCTCTTCTCTATTTTCCTAATATATGAAAATATTTTTCTTATGATTTTACTGACAAACAGAATGATAGGTATTAAAGGAGAATATTGATACCCATTGTAAAGCGCTGTGGAATTTGATGGCGCTATATAAATAATACATAATAATAATAATAATAATAATATATGTGACCTTCAAATTTTGACCAATACTAGGCGTAATGCTAGTTATTCATTTGACTATCAGTGTGTCAGTCTAATAAATGGTATATTTCTCAAGACACATGTAAATGTATTACATGTCACATAAGTAATTCGGATTTGCATCAAATGACAGTCATAGTTCTTAATATTCTAATTGCACAATCATTATATCTTGGATCTATTCATAAACAAAGTGCATAGAAAATGCACAAGCTTCAAAGTTCTGAAATAAAGTGACAATGTGTATATCAATTTAAACGGGAAGTCTAAGCACCATAACCACTGCTCCTTTGTAGTGGATTTGATGTTGTTAAACTGTGGATCAAATCCGGTTTTGGTAATTCTGATCAATAATTGTTTATCGAAGAACAAAAGGACAGTGCCCATAGACTAATATCGCCAAATGCAGATGCAAAACAGCCCTATTTTCTGACTTTTACCAAGAGACCAAGAGCTAAGAAAATGATTGCTGTGTATATCACTTCATTCTTAATTCTATATATTCTAAGCTAAATGCTGTTAATTTTACTTACATAACTGAAAGTTCCTAATTCCACCTATATAAATTATTAATTGATTGGACAGTGAGTTTAAGTGGCTACCAAACAGATGATATTAAAATTCAATTTGTAGCAGTCTATTTTTTCTGTATAATGTATAAAACATCCTGCTTTTTGAGTACTTTATACAGAAATCTAATAATGTTTCTGTCTATTTATGTATAATATAACCTGCAGTTCACTTTACACAGCCTGTTGCTTAATCTGTTTGGCAGCGAATTTATAAATCTGATCATTTCAGCTACTATAAACAATACATTCCTTAGAATAAAAATTAATATTAATGATTTGCCCTTTAAGCTAAAAACAGAAATGGCTAAGTCCCAAAGACCTTCATGTATCATTACTATCCCATTATTTATTTTGTTTTGTTTTATTACTAAGTTAATATATAACACCTCTAAATTATCACCACAATCAGTATACCTTTTTTTCGGCAGCAGCAAAAAATGTATCAGAACTATTCTTTCATGGAAAGAACCATATATATATTGACCTTATATAGGCATCAACATGTGCCCAATGGCTGTTTAGACTGTAAGCTCTTTGGGGCAGGACTTCCATTCGTTATGTCAAGTAATTGGTACTTATTAGACGTTCCATCTTTTTCTGTAATGCTCTACTTGTATTTTGTGATGGCACATATGAACATGTAGTACTTGTTCAGACCTCAGACATTCAGTTTCTTTCTTGGTCAGCGCAGCCATTGGTTCTGCCAAGGTCAACACAAATGAGTTCTATTGAGTTGGATCATTGTAGCGGCTACTAAAGAGGCCGTCTACATACCATTAGCATTCCAGTTCATTGTCAGTTAGACTTTAGGTGCTGTCCCCCATGTAAGCCACTTTTGAATGGGCTCTCCCAGGCTTCCCATAGTGAGTGGTTAAATAATGAAGGGGATTCACTGATGCCATCTCTGTTAAAAGCCCACCCATTTTTGGCCAGCAGTGGCAGACTGCAGGTGCTTAAAGCAGGTTAGTTGAGTTGGAAAAAATGTCTAACTCGGCTCTTTTTCAAATTAAGCTTTTTCTCCCCAAATAAATTCTATAGACAATATCAAACACGCAGGTTATTATCCCGAAGATAATTAGTTACCATTTTGCTTCCCGATTTCTGTTTCCTGCCATGGGTAGCTTTGAGCTCTCCAGATGTTGTGAACGGGATCACATAAAGCTCTGCCAGTCTATTCTCCAGGGAAATCCCATTTTATCTGTTAATGAGCTCTAATCCCACCTGGATCTTTAATGCTCACTAACAGCTGTAATCCGCGTATGACCCACTGCCTTATCATCTTGTACGGCTGACACGTGATTGGGGGATTTGCAGTTATCACCCTTGGGGGACCTTTAAAAGTCGTTAACACTGTGAGTGCCAGATATTGTGCAGTTCACAGATTATCAACCCTTTACCAGTTTTTGGGAACTTTAGGCTGTTAAAGTTACATTTACCAATTTATTTACAATATTTCAATTCTTGTAATATTAGTATTGATTGTTCTTGTCGTATCATCCATGAAAGCATTATTTTATTTATTGGTTTTGTTCAATAGATTCATATTTATAGAGCGGTATAAGACATGAACTTATTGTAAAACAGTCCTTAAATTCCTTTGTTTGTTTTTTTTTCTTTTCTGAAGGTGAAGGGATTGAATGAAACAACTGATATTTATTAATTTATGTTTTGTATTATTTTACATTTACAATTGATTTTACACATATATTAGGCACTCATATTATATTACTAAGGGCTCATACAATAAATTAAATTACATTATGTTAAGCATCTATACAGTATGTCATAGTACAATGAAATGTTTGGAAAATTATTTTATATAAGAAGTCTATCATACTAAATATTACGTTATACAACAGTGCATCTCTGCAATACATTATATTATATATGTATTCTAAAGCATGGATGCAATTATTTTATACTATACATTAATGTAGCTTAATGCTTTGTAATATATTACAATCCATACTTTGTTAAATCTGTGGTGAATTGAATTATGATTTACTTACCATCCGATCAATGCATTGCACTACTATAAATATATGCATCGCATTATATTATATTACAGTGTATCTGTACAATGCATGTTTATTATGTTAAATCACAATACATCTGTGATATACAAAATTAATTCATTTGATAGTGCTTACAATGTATTGTGTTTAATTACACACCATTAGTTACATCACAATGCCTTTATACAGTTACATCTGTACCTTACGTTATATAACAATGCAGTCATTCCATACATTACATTTTGTTTCAAAATATTCCTGTTTTTGTCGTAAGGGTGGTTTGTCACATGTGTGATGTTTTCCCACTAAGTAACGCATGCTTGCACTGATTTTTAAGTCACTGCGTGTTTTTTGCATGTTTTAGCTCTTTGTAAGATTTCTTTTAGTGCAAGGTAAACTGGAAAACTAGAATTTAAGGGACACTCAATGCACCATAACCACTTTATCTCATTGAAGTAATTAGGGTGCCTGTAAGCCCCTGGTCCCTTCCTGTAGTTCAGTGTTAAACCATTTTTATCCACTTGACACTGAGTCTTCCGAGGGCCCCGTTGTGATGACCCAGATGGAGGGTATTGCTAAGTGTAAATCTAGGGAGCCTAGACTGTCCCTTTAAATGGAGTAGCGAACTACATCGCTCGGTCATAATAGATAATACTTATTTACCTGACAGTTTGATTGTTTCTAGCTGCATTGTCAGCTTGACACCATTCTCCTCTTAATGCATTAATTATAATTAATCTAATAAATAATTAACCTTATTTATTCATTGCTAATTGAATCTTCACTAAACCTTTATCAGCATTATCGAATGTGACTCTCTAGATTAGGGAAAATAGTTCAATTTAATCAAATTCAATTGCCAATTGGCATTTAACTGCATCCCTTAACAGTTAATTGTGAACAGTTTCTATCTGAAAATTACAGAAAGTATGATTGGATATTATGTGGTGTGATATGAAGGTCTGCTGTTAAATTCTAGGCAATACAATAAATGTAGGTGACTTGAATATAATATAGAATCTAGAGCATATGTGTAATGCAAGCTCTGAGACTGAAGAGCTTGCAATCTATTTGATAAAGAATTTACAATCTATTTGGAATGAAGAATAAGTAGAGCAAGGATATGAAGGCAACGCTCACAGATGGGTTTTGATCTGCCTGTGATATTAAGTGTTCCTACATCTTGCGTTTTCAGTAACTTTTTATGACTTGATTGAGGTGTTGATCCTGAAAGTTTAATAAAAATGTAATTCTCAGCATTAGTAATATTCAGGAAGCATTACAAAGTAATTAACAAATAGATTCGAGGACTTAGAGAGCGTGATGGAATGTTGCCCTAAAAACACATCGTCTTTATATCGGCTTTCAAATGGAAAGCAAATTAATGTGGAGTTCTGCATAGCAACATATATATCAACTACTGGGGGTTTTAATAGCTAAGGGACAACCTTCGACAACTCTGGACATGTGCGATATATAGAAATGAGACTAAATTGATTACATTTTATCAATGGCAGTCTAGTTTGATGAGGATTTAAACAAGAATATGAATCATGTCGTCATTATATATCTAATGTTTCAAAAGACGCTGAAAAAGTGATCTGAGAGCTGACAAATTGTAGGCCAAAATCGACTATTTGAGAAAAAAAAAAATCTCTGTTATTCTAGTTTGCTTATAGCACAGGAGCAAACTTTGGGTCAGCAAGTTAAACGTGAGGCGTTAGCCTATGTAGGTAAGATATTGGAAGCATAAAGAGTTAAACATTTATTCCACTGATTCTTATAGCTTGCCAAAAGGTAGTCCATCAGATATCGATCATGATGACAAATGATTATCATCCGCACCTTTACCTTTTGTATTATGTGTAGTAGTGGCTGATTTGAATTATAATAAGAGGACTTAAGGGACATGATGGTTCCGTCCTTAGCTTTGCTAAAGTACCAGTTGTGCTAAGGTTTTGAATGATACACGTAGCTGCATGTGGTGACCCTTGCCATCACTGTTGAGATTCGGTGGACAATGCATAATCCAGGTTGTAGAGTTGGAGCTCAGAAAGTACTGTTACATTATAAGTACATTAGACATGGAAATTAGAATCAAGACAAGAATTCTGGGCGATCCCTATTTAGACAGGTGTGATCAAGAGGGAGAATTGGAATACTGGCATTTGAATGTTTCTAGGAAGTAACTGTTGCACTTAAAAGGTGGATCGTGGAAAAGGATTGGAGTTTGTTATTGTTTTGTAACTTGTTTTGGTGATCTACAGTTTTCTTGAAGTTGCCAACAATCCAGAGATGAAGGCTAAGTTGGAGTTTAAATGATACAGCAAGCGGGAGTGAAAAATGAGAAGTAAAAGGAAAATTAACCTAAAAATCAAACCAAACAGCAGTATGAGTCAGAAATGGCCATGTGGATAGAGCTGATGTACTTGCCACCCTCGAGCTAACAGAAAAAAAAAAAATCTAAAAGACTATGGAGAATTGTGTACAAATTGTATTTTTGGTAAAATAAATGTACATAAGGGTACGAAATTGAGGAGACGCAAGGATAGAGTACTGCTCTAGACAGATTGGTTGTAAGAGGCAAACAAGGCAAACTTCAGCAATGAGCCTTGAGCACAGTCGCATACTCTCTTGTCCAGTATTCCTAGAATGATTCCTACCCGTATTTGGAAACAAAACCAGGTTCAAATCCACATGTGGTTTATCCACTAAACCATTGTGGAAAACTATCAAGTTTGCACATTTTGCAAAATTTAAGCCAAAGTTGTAATTTCTTTGTAAATTTTCCACAATTGACACATTTTTACACATAAACCCCAAACTCTAGACTCTAAACCCCAGACACATTTTGAGTAATAGGTCTATCACTACTGTGAATTCTATGTGTGTTCTTTACTCTTTGTGAGTATCGAGAAATAATAATATTTTACCATGTAAACAGTTTGCATGCATCACTCTGTAATTGCGATATATTGTGAATATCGGGTATATATATATATATATATATATATATATATATATATACAGCATTCTATTTATTTCAATAATGCATATCACTAGATCAGTGAGCAATGTTTGAAAAAATATAAAATATAAAACATGAATATTAATGACACTACAAGGGAGATTTATCAAGGTAAAAACAGGTGCTATTCTTGCAAAGTTCCTATTAAGGAGAAATCGCTATGTGACGCCAGTAAAATGTCCCTCAATATTTAGGAGTTTGCACCCACAATAGCAGCTGTTTTTCCTTAGTAAATCTCCCACTTTATCTACTACCATCCTTCATCAGTAGATGTTGAACAGAGGATGAATGGATTAGCAGTCCGCTAGTAGGTCATTTTAACCACTCAGCCCTATAGCTCTCAGCCCAATGAATGCATGAAATATTTTGGTGATTTACTGTTTTCCAACATAATAATTCTAGATAAATGATAACTCATCAAAATCAATTAAAATGCGTGTGTACTTAACTGTCTGTGTTTCTTAACTCTGTTGCAGCTCGAAGCTGGGAGACCATTGCCCTCTCCTAATGACCTCAAAAAGAAAATTCTCATTAAAAATAAACGGCTGAAGGCGGAAGTGGAAAAAAGTATGTAATACTATTCTTGTGGTCTATTTGAAACTATGGAACAAAATGCTTATATTCGGAATTAACGACTCATTGTAATGAAACTTTGTGTGTTAGTAAGTAATATATTTAATGTCATAAGAATGTGTTATTAGTATTTACATTCTATTATTTTGGTTTTCTTTTCCTTATATCTTGGTGAAAACATGTTGTTCTCCTCTGCACATTGTGTCTGCCATTTGACCTTCTGTGGGATTTATTTTGTCTGGTAAATTGTGGGTAAATTTAATTGGCAACTGAAACACGGACCACCTTGCCTAAACTCCACCCATTTTCGTCAAGATTTGTCAACTTGAGTGCTTTACTTGAGCAAAGGTAGTCCCTACGATTCCATATGTATTTTAGGAAAACTTGAGCTCTCGGGGAAAAAATAAGAGATTCAGACACAGGGAGCTAAAGGGAAGCAGATTAGATACAGGTTTTATTTTCAATGACAGAGGCACCTTAAGAAGATGAATCACATGGTGAGTTAATGGTGCACTTAGCTGGCCATTTACTAAAATTACAGAGATATACTTTTTACAGTATTGCTCTTTTTTTTTTACCTAGAATTTGCAAAGTCCCTTATAACATCTCCTCAATTTCTTAGTTAGGGACCAACCTCAAATGTCCAAACTTAGTGCAGTGAAAGTCCAATGTGGAGAACAGGAGAGCAGGTGCATGGGTCAAGGTTTTATATATTTGTTTTTTGGTAGCTTTGTGTATTTTTTTTTTACCTTTAAATAGAGCCAAATATGTGAGAGCTGAAAGTTTTTGTCTCTCTCGAGAATGCTCGTGAAAACACCAAATGTAACAAATGAATTTATTTCTGCACAAATAAATAAAACACCTGTTAACATTTTGTTAAATGTGCAAAAAAATGGTACCTTTAATTCAGAAATTTCCAGAAAACATACGTTTAGAGGGGAATATTCCCACTTGCATGAAGACAATTTGCATGTTTTTTTCCACCTTTATACGGCAATTGCCAAATTATGTTACATTTTTAATGTCTATATACAATACAGAATGCACACTATAATAATCAAAGATATCAATATACATCTTTAGAATATACAAATAACAAAGTATATAAAGACAGGAACAAAGTAACAGCACAAGGCAAACAGTAATCAAAAGTACTTTACCCAAATCTTACACGCCTCAAGGCAGAAACACACGCCACCAACTACCCCAACGTTTCGGAACCAACTGGTTGCCTTTATCAAGGGTACCTAACCTTTATAATGTCTGACATGCGTATTGGAACCTTTTATTATCCACAGCAACTTCAGAATCTTTCAGAATCAAAGAGATTCAATTGGTCGTTTAAAAAAAAAAAAAAAATCCACTACAATTAATCAAACAGACTCTCACCTACTGTCTTTCAGAAAATATTCTTCAGAAAAATGCATATCTGAACAAAGATATAAAAATATTTCATACTTTTTATTATTATTTAAATATTCAGATGTGTTATTTTTCCATGGATAAAACAGAGTGACTTAATTTTTTTAATTAAACTTAATTTTTTATTTTTTTTTGAAAATGTTAACTTTTTTTTAATCTGGTTGAGCAGCCATGTTGGGTCAGACATTACAATAATGTTAGTGTTTATTTAATTCTACATCATATTTTCTTTTACAATACTAAGATTTCAAATTGGTGTCATTTTATTTCTGTTATTAAGTGACCCATTTTTTTTTTTTTTCTTCTTCCTCTCTACAGAGCAGCTGGAAGCATTAAAAAGTATGATGGAAGCTGGAGAAACAGTGGCTCCGGTCAGCATCCTTGAAGATGACATTGAAGAAGAAATCGAAAATGGTACTTATACCCAAATCCTGTCTTATGCTTGAAAAGAACTGTTAAACAATCTGAAAATACATATATTTATTTATTACTTATTCTATTTATTTACTGTATTTTAAAAATGTCAAGTCTTGGTTTTTTTTCCCCATGATACTGTAAGGAGGAGGCTTTAAAAAAAGGACTGAAATATTGATATTGGAAGGTCAATTCTGAATATGAAAGCACAAAACAGAAAAGCAAAAAAAAGCTGAAAAAATAAATATCTACCTAGGCTATTCCTCTAACTTAGCTATATTGACAAGGCAACAATTCTTAACTTTTGATTATAGGGGTAGTTTCCAATGGTTTGATAAATATGATATGCCATTTTCAACCAATTAATACCCACTACAAATTCCATGGGGAACTATTTCAGGATCCTGAAAACAGTCGCCTAAGAAGGACAATTTTCCACAATGCCCAAATTAGTGAATAAAGCCCAAGTATTTTCCAAGTTGTATGAATGCACAGCAAAAATGTGTGAAAGCACATTAAAATATGTATATTCACAAAAAATGTGTATGAATGCACGTTAAAGGTGTATGAATGCTCGGTAAAGGTGTGTGAATACTTGGTAAAGGCGTGTGAATGCTCGGCAAAGGTGTGTGAATGCACAGTACCGTTGTATAAAAGCAAAGTAACTTTTTTTATAAATGGAAATGAAAGTTGTGAGGCCCACAGTTTATATAAATAATCATCCACACTGTACTGCAAATACATGAACGACACATGTTTTTTGCTGTGAAACAGTGTATGTTCACTGCAGCCTCTTTGACAGATGAAATGGTGGAAGAACCATTTGGTAGGTAAAGGTGAGAGAATAGAGATAAGAGGAATTGTTTTTCATACTCCAGTGTAGTCCAAACTAAATACCGGTAAGTGCAGTTCCCTGCATAAAATTGCTCACCAATATACTTTGGCTATAGATATAAAATGTAAACATGTTCTTTCTCTTAACTGTTGACTGTGCCTTAAAGGAACGCTATAGTGCTAGAAATACAAACATATATTCCTGACACTATAGTTTTAATAATGCTGTTTATGTGGGCTGCCCTCTTTGGCCCCTTAAAACTCACCTTTTTCCATCACTGCTGCATCCGTCCCCACTCCCTCCCCATTGGCTGAGATCATCAAATTTGACGGCCTCAGCCAATTGAATGCTTTCACACAGGAAAGCAATGGGCAGCTGTTGCACATGCCCGGCAAAACACGCTGCCCCATTTAGCATCTCCTCATAGAGATACATTGAATCGATGCATCTCTGTGAGGAACGTTCTCTATTACATTAAAAAGCCGGCAGGGACATGCTATAGACACCAGAACTACTTCACTAAGCTGTAATTGTTCTAGTGACTAACACATCCCTTTAATTATAAGAGAAAATAATTTCCATATATTTTACATGAAGGAGCCTGATGACGCATATGGTGTGCGTTGTGTAGTACGCAAGACATTTTCTTGTCACATCCACCATATAGTGCTGCCCTGACATAGAATTCCACTGTGCATTGGATCTTGATATCAGTTCTTCATTTTTTAAATGTGCAATCCAAACATCTAATAAAATCCCATCATCTATAAGAGCCGAGTGAATGACTGGCAGAACGTGGTCCAAACACTTTGAACTCTCTCACCAGCTGTTCCTCAAGATGTGACCAGCTGGCCAAGCCTCTCTCCTGCTGTTATAGATGGAAGGATTTATTTTGTGTTTTGCATATTTTTTATGATGTCAAGAGTCCTGCATAAAGCAATTCTGTCCTAGGCTGACAGCGCCGTTACTGTCTGGTGTATTGGATGTGACAAGATCTTCTGGGGAGTTTGTGGTGTGTACCATTCGGCAGTAAGATAGTATGTGGTGTGTAACATTCGGCAGTGAGATAGTATGTCTACCTTGTAATATAACTGTCTTTGAACCAGGACTTTGTATTAACTTAATTTGCTTAGTTATCGAGACAACCACTATATTAAAGTACATTTTATAATATAGTTATATTTATTATTTTTTTGTTTAGCTGATCAAGAAGAAGAAGCACATCCTGAGTATAAATTCGGAACTGAGCTCTCGGCCGATGACATCAGCCAAAAAGAAGTTGCTTTAAATATTGCAAAAAAGGTATATATACATCCATTAATGCTGTATTCTCGTACTATTTCCCCAGATAAACCCAACATAATATTGAAGGAATTGACAGGTAGCTGAGATTCTCTTCTTAGGGTTAGGGTTATTTATCAAAGTCAGAATTCAATTTTAAGGCCAGAGTAGCCGAGCTAAAAAACATTGCTGATGGAGAGAATTTTTCCAGTTTGGCTATTTTCACCTTAAATATGAAATTCGGCTTGATATCCTTGATATATTTCTCCTGATAAAAAATAACTGTTTGCAACCAATGGTAAACTGGAACTCCACTCTGCCTGACTCTCATTGGTTGCTCACTCTGTCTTCTGATTTATTGTATTTTTGTTTCCGTTGTTACCTAATCATTAAACTTTATAGTTACGACAACGTTTGTGTAGTTCATGGTACCCTAGTTCTGTAACCCATTGCTAGTTTTCACATTCTTTTCCTGCATCTCTAGGGGAATAGATTGATTTGTGATCTACACATTCTATGCTTCAAATAAATGTTGTGCAATTTTTTATTTTTAACGAAACAAGCATTTTAACTAACATTAACATTCTACATTATCAAACAAATAAATGTGTACTTATGCTAATAGTAGCTTAAGATCTAAAATATATTATTCTTTTTAATAATGTTGTTAACAGAATTCATTGGAACAAATTGGCGTTTGGAGCGTTACAATTTGCCACATGCTCTAAATCTTCAGCTTATACTCTAGCACAGGGATAGGCAACCTTCGGCACTCCAGATGTCTTGGACTACATCTCCCATAATGCTCTTACACCCATAATGCTGACAACGCATCATGGGAGGTATAGTCCAAAACATCTGGAGTGCCGAAGGTCGCCTATGCCTGCTCTAGCAGGTTAACAGCAGCTAACGGAATGCTCATTCTAACCAGGATGTATCCCGTTTAAACTGTCAGCTCTAATTGCTTGTTCTCCAGTAGTATTGTAGTATAGTTTATGACCACATGGTGGCAGTTGGCATTACTGTAGAATTGCGTAGTTCTTCATTAAGAAAAACATTTTAGCTCTTCAATGCAGTTGCACTTGAAAGTAGCAGCTTGTGTTTTTGCAATATTTTAGAATATTGATTTGTTATTCATGATATATTTATTGAAACTTTAGGTATTACCTATAAGCAGGCTTTTATATGTCAACGTGTATTGGAACACTGTAACAAGAGTTATGCAGGCTTTTATATGTCAACGTGTATTGGAACACTGTAACAAGAGTGCATTAAGCCTTAGTTTATTTTGGATAAGGTTTCCAAAGGATCACATTCTGTTTGAAAAAACTATACAATTATATATCTACAAAATTCCCATAGAATTGAATGGTGACTTCTGTAGAGAAACAATTTGAAAAGCTTATCCGACAGAATTAAATTGAGGCCTGAGCTATTGAATTAACAACCTGCAATTCAATTGACTGACACTGTGTAGAGAAGTACATTTTTGGTGCACATGTCATACAGAACTTAAAGGGACACTATAGTCACCAGAACAACTACAGCTTATTGCATTTGTTCTGGTGAGTAGAATCATACCCTTCAGGCTTTTTGCTGTAAGCACTGTCTTTTTAGAGAAAATGCAGTGTTTATATTACAGCCTAGTGATACCTTTAATGCCCACTCTTCAGATGGCTGCTAGAGGCGCTTTCTGGGGCAGTGCTGCACAGTGTGACTGCCATTTCGTGTCTCCACCCTCTGCATGGAGACACTGAACTTTACTCATAGAGATGCATTGATTCAATATATCTTTATTAGGAGATGCTGATTGGCCAGGACTGTGTTTGACTTGTGCTGGCTCTGCCCCTGATCTGCCTCCTTGACAGTCTCAGACAATCCTATGGAAAAGCATTGTGATTGGCACAGATCATCACTTCCGATGATGTCAGTCAAGCAGGCAGATCAGGGGCAGAGCCAGCAGCTGCAGACTTGAATAAAGTAAAGATATTACTATATTCAGGGGGGCTATGGGGGTTAGATAGTGATTTTAACACTATAAGGTCAGGAATACATGTTTGTGTTCCTGACCCTATAGTGTTCCTTTAATTATCCTGGTTATTTTTATATACATTTTACTTAAATTCCAAAATGTTTTAGACTGTTGTATGTGCAGATGTAGCTGTGATCCCTAATTTTGTGTTTGCAATATTATTTTGCAGGCCTTGGAGGATGCGGAGCAAGAAAATAACAACAAAAAGGTGACTGTAGAACCCTACAGTTTTAGCATTCAAAAAACTGAATCTAGATATTTTTTTGTAAAGATTTGTACATCTTTAGGGAGCCTCTTTTAAAGTAGGTAACTAATGCACGGACATAATATGGACAACAAGTACCTTTGAGTTACTGTCAATATGAGTAAAGTCATAAGGAACTCGCCTGGTGGGTCCTCATATAATGTGTAAAATTTCTCTGATCCTCATTGCAGTGTTGTGTGGGATGTTTATATATAGCACACTTGTGTCAATCGTGATGGCTAAATTTGGATGAGCGTGGGTGGATGGAAGAATGGGTGATTAGTAAGGATATCTATAAGAAATGCTTGTGTTTTTAGGGTACAGTAACAGTGGAAGATGAACAAGCTTGGATGGCCAACTATAAATATGTTGGAGCAACTACAAACATTCATCCTTTCTTATCTACAATGATCAATTATGCGCAACCAGTAAAGTTTCAAGGCTTCAAAGCTGCAGAAGGTGACGTAAACATAAAAATGTGCTTTCGTGAATTTGGCAAAAAAGTGAAGTTATGTTTGTAGCAGCAAGTTGATCCATCTCTTTTAAATCTGTATTTGTGAGAAATTATTTTCAAAACCCTTAACAGAAATCCAGTTAATTCATAAAATATTATATAGATGGATAAAGCTTAAGAAATGTGAAGTGGAAAAATGGAGGCGATACTGGTTAATTGATTTGCAATGCTTATTTATTTATAAATTCCTCCCAAAAAGAAGGAATATTGTGTGTACCCAAGCTCTTAGTGAGTATATTTGTCAGAGAAATAGCTGATCAAGAACCACTCATGTAGGTATACCTCCTCAAACCTACCCTTGACTTCCAACAAAATAGTTGAAATGAAATAAAAGTGATAAGTACATAAAAGTTTAGTGGAACACTAAATAATGATGCTTACCCTTAGTATCTTGTTAGGGTAAACATCTCACAAAGTGTATAAAACAAGGTTGTATTACACTCACATATATTAGAGCCTATATGTGATTGGCAGTCCTGCTTTTCTGCTACCACCCCACCTTCCTTCTGATTATAACTTCTTGAATCTCAAGAGAACGTAAGACATAGGGCAAACCAATGACACAGTATGTTTCTAATCCAAAATTACATAGATGGAGCTGAAAAGATGCCTGGCTTTGAGCTATAAAAGTATTGTGTCAAAAAGTGATGACCTCTCCAATACAGTGTTGTTGGACCTCGTGGATGTAGCCAAACTGCCAAGATGCCTTCAAATATTTGTTGTAATAAAAACAACAATGTAAAAAACCCCATTAATAATAGCTTTAAAAAGGCAGTCCAAAGAACAGTATCTTTTTCTGAGATGTGTTTCGCCGGTTCAGCTTTTTCTATCGGTAATTTCATGGTCCAAGTGTCCTGTTTTGAAATATGCATTGCATTCCGCCCCCATGGTCACATTTCCGTAATTAACCAATCCAAGATCATTGGACTCTGAACTTCTTAGTCGCCCTTACTCACGACTACTGGAAATTACGTTACCTCTCATAGTGATACGTCATTTCCAGTCGCCGCCGAGCATTGCTAATGGCATCATATTCTTGAATGCCCTTTGCTATCTCCCTCTGCGATGTGCACTGCATTGACAAGAATATGGTGTCATTATCAATGCTTGGCGGCGACCATAAATGGCGTATTCGTATATAGAAAATGAATTCTCTAGTACACAGATAGAGAATGAAAGTCTTGCCTTTTTTTTGCTTACTGTGTAAAAATATTCATGTTTATCTAACAAAACCAAAATTGTATATCTGGGGCATCATCCCTTGCAGTGAAATAACTATGTCCCTTTATCTTTCTAGAAAAGAACATTCATTTTAACATGTCATCCTTCAATGAGTCTGTTGGTTTAGGATATCTGAAGACACATGCAATAGAGTTTGTGAAGTATCCTTTTAGTTAAATATTTCCTGCTCCCTGTGTGGCTACTGGTCCTACATACAAAACAAATAGTCAGGATTACAAATCTGGTAACAGGCATGGGTGTTATTATGCAAGTATTGGGTACCTATTGAATTAATCAATGGTAATAAAAGGACTCAGTGGAAATGGAACTCAAGAATAAAAGTATGATTATGCAGATATATTCAATAAATCATAGGATATAAATGTATCAGCTGATCAGGTCATTACCTCCCACGTGCAAGGGTAGGGAAAATCTGAAAATGCTGAAATAATATGGTTGTTATTATATTTATTATAATTTGTTAGTTATCATTTACAGAGTTTCCATAGCAATCACATGCACTGTGGTTACTATGCTTGTGGAAGATCCTTTTTACTCTCCCTTGTCAGTCAAATCGTCAGCATAGAGTCCATACCAAAGATTTGACTGAGAACTTCGAGAAATACCTATTTTTAAACACGCAGTCTATACATTTGATACAAATGTATGTCATACTTATTTAAAAGAGTGTAAGTAGTTTAGACATGATAATATGTAGGGGGAGGGGGGGAGGGTTGAATAGATCAGGGTGGTGCAGTAGACATTGCTTACCTAGATTTCAGTAAGGCTTTTCACACTGTTCCGGCTTATCAATAAACTGCAACCTTTAAGTTTAGATTCCAATATTGTTGAATGGGTAAGGCAGTGGCTGAGTGACAGGCAAAAGAGGCTTGTACTCAATGGAGTATATTCGAAGCTTGGGCTTGTCACCAGTGGGGTACCTCAGGGATCTGTACTTGGACTCATTCTCTTTAATTAGTGGTATTGCAGAAGGTCTTGATGGTAAGGTATGTCTTTTTGCTGATGATACTAAGATATGTAACAGGGTTGATGTTCAAGGAGGGATAAGCCAACTGGCAAATAATTTTTGAAAACTAGAAAAATGGTCAGAGCTGTGGCAGCTGACATTTAATGTGGATAAGTGCAAGATAATGCATCTTGGACGTAAAAACCCAAGTGCAGAGTATAGAATACTTGATACAGTCCTAACCTCAACATCTGAGGAATGGGATTTAGGGGTAATTATTTCAGATGACTTAGGTAGGCAGACAATGTAATAGAGCAGCAGGAAATGCTAGCAGGATGCTTGGTTGAACAGATAGAGAGGTATTAGCAGTAGAAAGAAGGAAGTGCTCATGCCATTGTACAGAACACTGGTGAGACCTCACTTGGAGTATTGTATGCTGTACTAGAGAGAGTTCAGAGAAGGGCTACTAAACTGGTTCATGGATTGCAGGATAAAACTTAACATGTATAGCTTGGAGGTAAAACAAGACAGGGGGGATATGATAGAAACATTTAAATACATAAAGGGAATCAACACAGTAAAGGAAGAGACTATATTTAAAAGAAGAAAAACTACCACAACAAGAGGACATAGTCTTAAATTAGAGGGACAAAGGTTTAAAAATAATATCAGGAAGTATTACTTTTTTGAGAGGGTAGTGGATGCATGCAATAGCCTTCCAGCTGAAGTGGTAGAGGTTAACACAGTAAAGGAGTTTAAGCATGCGTGGGATAGACATAAGGCTATCCTAACTATAAGATAAGACTAGGGACTAATGAAAGTATTTAGAAAATTGGGCAGACTAGATGGGCAGAATGGTTCTGCCATCACATTCTATGTTCCTAATATATCCACTACAAACTATTTACTTCCCATGTTCATCATACATTTATTTAATTACCATTCTTATTGCGTATTATTACAATGTATCATAACGAAGATGGCGGATTAATTACAGATGGTGGATTTTGTTTGTTGTTGCTCATTTGTGTATTCCATGTAATGCTATTGTCGTTATTTTCCTTGACAATGTAATAGTTATAACAAACGTCAGATGAGTCGGATTTACCCCAAGGGTGGCAGAGTGGATTCCAGTAATTACATGCCTCAGATTTTCTGGAACGCTGGCTGCCAGATGGTCTCTCTGAACTTTCAGACCCCAGGTAGGCCTCAGCTTTGTGTCATCAAATGTTTGCTCCATAACTTTCAAAACAGATGCTGCTAAGTGCTTTTGGCATTTTATATATAAAGTGGAACGAGGGGTAAACAATTTTTAAGATGTTTACTGACAAGCGTAAACGTGTAAGACAATCCACATTCTATATAATTCATCAGATTAAATTATACGGTGCATTTATGTTGTGATTTAACAATTGGTGCAGTGATAATGTACAATGAAGAGTTTCCCTCTAATGAGGTCCTAAACATTTTATTTTTAGCTTTTTTTTTTTGTTTAATTTATAGTAATGTTCATATTTTCATTCCCTAAAATACATTCATTCTTACAATATGCATGTGCATTCTTAATTTGTGCTGTCAGTATTGTAAGAGAAAATTTCCATTTTGGAGGGATTAAACACTGGATTAGGAATATGCTTTGCATACTACACAGATTGCTGGCAAATATGTCTTGATAATAAATGTACAACAAATCTTTGATTGAAAAAGGACATAATAAAAAAATATTTAAACCAAGCGAAAACCATATACAATTCTGACCACATATGTTCACAAGGCCTTTAGTTTTCTGTTTTCAAATTTTCCCCAACATCTTACTACTAAAAATGACAACAAAGAAAACCCAAAATGTGACTATTCCAATCATATCTCAAGAAAAGAAGATTAAAATATCTTAGATGTATATAAAATGTAGAGGAAGTCTAGTTTTAAGAAAGTTATGAATACATAAATTGTATACTGAAAAATGTCCAATGGATACAAAGTCTACAGGACACAAAGAAATCCCTATATAAAAATCATGTTTTGTACAATATGATTAGAAATTGTGTTTATTAAATGGTATTTCTAATCATATTGTATAATATATGATTTTTATGATTGTATCCATTAGACTTTTTTCTGTATACAATTTATCTAATTTTTAGGGTTACCCGCTTCAAGTCCCTTTACACACTCCAAGCCCCCTTTGGACATCCTCTCTTTCTCAAGTTGTGAATACACATGCGCTCTGGCACGTGTGAAAAGAAATAGGTTAATTCAATATTCTTCTTGACTTCAGGAAAGCTGATTGTTAGCTATCCACATACCTTTATCCGACTTGGACTTGAAAAACTGTAGGTACCAATATTGGTGCTACTGATACCCAGACACAGTTGCAGGCTGAATAAATAAAAATACAACTGTATGTGTACCAAAAGTTGCTTTAAAATGACAAACACACTGCAGGAAGGCCAGTGCGATTGACTGCACTATTACAGCCAATCACATTCCTCTTTTATCGGGTGAGGACATAGTTTTGTTTCTGTGATGGCAAAATAGAGCTGTATAAAATATATAATACAGAGGGAGAGATTCAGCAAGTCAAGTTCTATTCTTGGTGCAAGTGGTAAATGTTGAGAGGTGTTCTGTTGGTTACCATAACGACTACACCTTATTTTGCACTGTGTTCAGAATAGCACCTATTTGTACCTTGAAAAATCACCCCTATATTATTAAAAGCTAATATTACCAGTGTAGTAGTAAATAATTCAAAAATGCAAAAAAAGGAAGTTAGGGACCAGATTATGAAGATATGAATGAGTATCACTTGGTTAAAAGGTACACAAAATAATATGGAATCCTACAGAATTTGCAAAATTATTATTGTTCTCACTTCTCACTACAGTCACCAAAACAACTTTAGCTTATGGAAGCAGTTTTGATGTATAGATCATGCCCCTGCAGTCTCACTGCTCAGTTATCTGCCATTTAGGAGTTAAATCACTCTGTTTATACAGCCCTAGTCACACCTGCAACTTACACAGCCTTCCTAAACACTTCCTGTAAAATAAGATGTAATGTTTACACTTCCTTTATTGCACATTCTGTTTAATGTAGAATTTATTGTCTTCTGGTTTTAGGCCCTGCAGGAGCACACTGTTTGTGATTAAAATTAAATTTACAGAGCATGAGATAAAAACGTCTAAAGCAAGTTAACATCTATATGAAATTAAATAAAACTGAGCAGTGATCTATACATCAAATCTGCTTCATTAAGCTAAAGTTGTTATGGTGCCTATAGTGTCCTATAGAAGTGAATACATTTCTCTGTTTCTCTATATATATATTCTGTGTAAAATTGTCAGTTGATTTATATGTATCTCGTGAAACGGGTAGGAAGGCTGCAACAGACTCCTTACAACTGAATGGAATTAGTATAATTATGTTCAACATTAGACCAAAATGATGAAAGAGACATTTATTTTTGCAGATCTAGCGATGCAGCTCAATCAGGGAAAATTTGAATACAATGGATCTTGTGGGTAAGAAAAATATTTGACAGAACTGTAGTACAAAGTGTATAGATGTTAAATCATAAAAAAATAAAAAGAAGAAACAACAACAAATAACATGCAATAATGAAAACACGCTGCTAAGCAGATGTATATAAAAGAGCATGCATCTAATCGCCAGACCCCTATCACATCCACAGATGAGCTGTATCTTGTTGATTAAATGAGCAGGCACCACCTTCTGTAACAAGAGTTGCGCTATGAACTCTGTTACAATTAGGAGACTTACTAATGATGTGTTAATGAGAGATGTCGCGAACTGCTCGCCGAACTGTTCGCGAACTGTCCGCCGGCGAACAATAGCGTGTTCGCGTTGGGCGAACATATGCGATTTCCGGTCCGCCCCCTATTCGTCATCATTGAGTACACTTTGACCCGGAACCTCACAGTCAGCAGACACTTCCTGGGAGGGAGGGTCTGCTGCTGATTGGATGGAATGTGTCTGCTGACTGTGAGGTTCCGGGTCAAAGTGTACTCAATGATGACGAATAGGGGGCGGACCGGAAATCGCATATGTTCACCCAACGCGAACACGCTATTGTTCGCCGGCGGACAGTTCGCGAACAGTTCGGCGAGCAGTTCGCAACATCTCTAGTGTTAATAGCTATGATATCAACCAAACATAGAATAAACCCCTCTTAGTACCTAAGGCCACATTTATCCAGGTAAAAGTGACGTTGTGTAGGGCAGTGTGAAACATTGAGCAATTACCATAAAAACGGAACGTTCTAAATATAGAGAAGCGTTCTAAGGAGTTGCTCCAGTTTTGCCTTGATAAATATTGTAACATCTCCAAACTGTCCAGCAAATAAAGGTGAAATATTATTGGCTCCCCAGTCACTGCGCAGACTGCTATAATAGCTGTATACTGAATGTTTAGCGGTATGTTATGTTCTTTTTAATTAATCAGTGTTTTGTAATAATTTCATTAAAGGTACCTCCTGAAACCCGATTTCATGCGTCGTCCTGATCGAACGTTTGACCCTTTTTCAGAAACCCCCGTAGATGGTGTGATTGCAGCAACTTGTTCTGTTCAGGTAAAATAAAAAAAAATAATTCAATATCTTTGAGCCACATAAGCAGAAAAGGTAATTATAAAAATAAATGGGAAAAAAAAAAAGATGCACTAAAGCCATTGAGTCTACTGTCCTTTGTGTTATCATACAGTGAACAAAGAATGTTAATCATATAGTGAACTAAGCACTGCTGTTTCAAACACGCACACTAGGTGGTGCTGTTTAAAACGCGCTTAACCGTCTGGTTTGCTTGATAGCAAGAAACTTTTTATTAAAGACACGGAGGCTCCTATTATGCATTCTCTTTCTTTATTATACTCCCAGCAGCAAGAAAAGGGAAGTACGAGAGAATCATAGAAAAAAATAAACCGTAAGAATAGCCGGGTAACAGTAGCACCAATCAGCATCCAGTATAATCCATATAGGTGTAGTGCTCCTTGACTCCTCCTCTTTCTTGCTGCTCCCTCAGACAAGTTAAGTACCTCATCTTGCTACTCCTGTGATTTCTTATACATTTATTTGTATTTGCTAATTCCTATACATTATTTGGATGTTCCTTAGATTGTACATTGTTTCTACATTTATTGTATATTTATTGTCAGTTCTTATTGTCTGTGGTATATCCTTCTGGTGTCAGGAGAGTGCTAGTCCTCCCTGCCCTCACCTAGGGGTTGTCTTCATCTATTTTCCCTGTTGGGTGACTTGTATTAAGGCAGCTGTTTTTCTGGTGCTTGTGTTGCACCTCCGGTTTATGCCCGCGGTCTGTCCGCAGTTTTTCGGGTGGTCACGCATGAGCGGCCATTTAGTTTAATTTTCCCTTTAAAGTTTGGTCGCGCATGCGCAGTTTGTGGCGCGGCGGCCATCTTTTTGGTTTCCGTCGCCGTGAGTTTAACTTTCACTTGCGGCGGCCATTGAAATGCGATTTCGCCGGGAAGCTGACGCGTAACGAGCTTCAGCGCATAACGGTTTCTCCTACCCGCCTAAGCACTCTCCTAAGACCCAGACTGAGATCATTGCTGTTTTTGTGGTTATTGCTGCCAAACTGTAAGTGTGGTGTGGAGGATTAATCTATCCTGACACCCTTTTCTGTTTTTCTCTCTCAATAGTTAGTTCTTTTCCTTTACAGGCTACTAAGATCTGTTTATACACTTAGGCACCTAGCCAATATTAATAAGGCTATTTTACTGGGCCCAATATATTGTCACTATTTGGACTTGGCTATATATATCCCCTGTAAAGAATCTATCGGCTAAATGCAGGATCAGAGTGAGAGACCTTCAGGGTCTATGTGCCCCACACAAGGTGTTCCCCCCTCTAACAAGGGAGTTACAGGTGACGCCAGCCCCATGGCATCTGAGGAATTTCAATCCCTCCTAGACTCCACCATGGCACAGTCCATTAACAGAGCTTTAACCTCTGCGATGGGGGTCATGTCATCTTCTATCACTCAGTCTATAACAGAGGCATTGATACAGACACAGACTAGTGGCATGCAGAACACATGCAACCCGGGACCCACTAACATGGCACAACCGGGACGCAAGGCTTTGGCAAAGAGCAGACATGTGGCCTCCCATCCAGAACTGCAAGTTCAGCCTGCATCGAATGACACACCTCAGGCTGTCAAAGATGGCGTGATACCACCGTGCACTAGAGCCCCTGGCCGGGCAAAATCGACCAGAGCTTGGAAACAGGTACGTGCCCATGGGGATTCGTCCGATTCGGACCGGAGTTAGGAGGAGGAGTATGATGACTCCTATATGGACGACTACAGTGCGGAATTTTCAGATTCCGGGTCTGACATTAAAACAGGCATTGCGACCCAAAAGACTACGGCTCAGGGCGCTGAGCCTGCTGAGTTGGGCGAGGGCGACAATTTGGGGGACACGCTGGGTAACCCATTATTTGACCCAGATGACCTCCGTCACCCTCGCTCAGCAGCATGAGAGCTGCCTACACACATCGCGAAGTACCTCGCACTTTGGGTGCGAAAGCCTTTATCTAAAGAAGGGCGCAATAAGTTACGGGCGGAATGCCCACGACCCATCCTTCCAGACTCAGTGGAAAAAACACCTGACGTGGACCCTCAGTTGGTCCAATTCTTGAACAAGTCTGGTTGGAAACCAAGGAAGGGCTTAGACTTTTCCCTCCGGAACTGCCAAGACATATTCCTTGATACTTTGGGACCCATATCTAAACTGTATGAGCTAATGTCCACATGTCCGCCCAATTGGGCGAAAGCGAATTTGATTTCGAAGTAGCAATAGGCTGGTTGCAGAGATTAGTCTGCATGGTGGGTAACGCCAATACGGCTATGGCTACCGAACGCCACAAGGCGATTCTCCTGAAAATAGAGCCCAAACTGGCCAGCATGGTGACCAACGACCCAGGCCCAGCTGCTAAAGGCTTACTTTTTGGTGTATCCTTTATTAAGGATCTTGGGCTGTACGTAAAGACATTTACAGCAATTGATAAAGCTCAGACATCATAAGAGAGTATTCGCACCTCGGGTTTTTGGAGGGGCCGGCAGAGGAAGGAGCTGTCTACCCAGCCATGGATTTCGAGGCTCAAAAAGAGCCGGCAGAGGCTCCTTTAATAACCAGAGACTGGTACCGGAGTGACACTATACCCCATTCTTCCCATCTCGGGGTGGGCCCTGGAATTCCCGCGGCAGACGACCTTATGGTGAGTACCGAGTATCTCCTTTTTTCCCATGTAAAAGTGGGGGGTCAGACTGGCATTGTTTCATCATGCTTGGAAAATTTTAACCGCAGATGTTTGGTTATTAAAGACGATACAAGTTAACCTCCCACCCGGTTCAGATGCAGTTCCCTCGAGAACTAAATATGGCCGACCAACACCAAACAATGATCTCAGCAGAGATCGCAGAGTCAGCGTCAAAAAACGCTATGCAACAAATCCCATGGGACACAGAAGGGTTCGTGAGCAACCTGTTTCTGGTCCCCAAGAAAGGGGGAGGGGTACGCCCAGTAATAAATCTCCGACCTCTAAATGCGTTTGTCCAGTACCACCATTTCAAAATGGAGGTTATTCATTGCCTTCGGGACCTCCTCATACCATCGGATTGAATGGTCAAAATAGATTTACGGGACGCTTACCTGACAATCCCTATTGCAGAAGCGCATCAAAACCTACTGCAGTTTCAGTGGCAGGGAACGAAATGGAAGATTGTATGTCTGTCATTTGGCCTATCCTCTGCTCCATGGTGCTTCACAAAAGTGCTGAAGCCAGTGATTGCCTTCCTGCGCACACGAGGGGTCAGATTAATAATTTATCTAGACGACATCCTTCTTCTGTCCCAGTCTCAATCCCAACTACGCATTCACCTATCCTGGATGACCTACCTTCTCCAAAACTTAGGATTCTTGGTGAATTGGGAGAAATCAATTCCACCTCCCTCCAGATGCATGGAATTTCTGGGTTTCCAAGTGGACTCTGTCCAACAGAGATTGTGTCTACCCAAAGACAAAATGATTTCGATCAAGAAAGAGATCAGACGACTTATGCATTGTACGACCATTTCCTTCCAACAACTTGCGAGGATCATAGGGCTATTGGCATCGTCCATACAGGCGATCTTCCCGGGACCATTACACTATCGTGTCCTACAAAGGCTCAAAGCCTCATACCTACTCTCCTGTCACTCATACAAAACCTGTGTTATACTGGACGAAGATTCAAGGGAAGAGTTGGACTGGTGGCTAGCCCACATGGAGGCATGGAACGGACGGGCGATATTTGGATCGACGCCCGACCTGGTCATAGAGTCGGACGCCAGCCTACACGGCTGGGGCGCGCATTGCGGGTCAGTTTCCACCGGTGGCAGATGGTCAAATGAAGAATCACTGTTACACATCAACTGTCTAGAAATATTAGCAGCGTCCTTTGCCATTCGCAGTATGACCACCACAGACATTTCATGCTTGATCTTAATCAAGATGGACAACATTTCAGCGGTGCGTTATATCAACCACCTAGGAGGGACGAAATCCAAGGTGCTTGCTCTGATGGCTCGAGATTTTTGGCACTATTGCCTAGAACACAGCATTTCGGTAATAGCAGAATACATTCCGGGGCAGGACAATACAATTGCAGATTGGAACTCCCGATACCTTCGGGACGCAGGGGATTGGCATCTCCACCCAATGATTTTCCAGCGCCTCTCTCGACTCTGGGGACCTTTCAATATAGACCTCTTTGCGTCTCGTCTAAACACCCAGCTTCCTCGGTTCTTCAGTTGGAGACCGGATCCAGATGCTCTGGCGACAGATGCATTCCTACAGGACTGGACCAAGGGCAGGAACTATGCTTTCCCCCTTTTCAACCTGATTTCTCGAACCCTAGCAGTCCTTCGATATTCCAGGGGAACACTGGCGCTTGTAACCCCGTTATGGAGGTCACAACCTTGGTTTCCTCAGTTATTGGAAATGTCGATAGATTTCCCACAGCTGTTGCCGGACATGCCCTACCTCTTGACCAACCCAGAGAGAATGAGTCACGAATTAGCCGACCAGGGTCTACTTCAACTGATGGCATGGCTCATTTCAGGAGATCATGGAATCTCGAGGAGGTTTCGCAGACGACACTCAGTCTCTTGGCAGAATCGTGGGCACCAGGTACCAGACGTGCCTACGGGTTGGCTTGGAAAAAGTGGACTGATTGGTGCATGGGACAGTCAATGGATCCCATATCAGCTCCTACAAAAGCAATTCTACAATTTCTGACCCTACTCTTTGAGGAAGGAAAAGCCTTTCGTACTATAAATCTGTACAGATCAGCCATATCAGCGAGACATATGGGGTTGGATGGCACCCCAATAGGTAGACATGCTCTTATCTGTCGTTTACTCAAAGGCATCCGTCTTACTCGACCGCCTCAAACTCGATATTCTTCCTTTTGGGATGTCAATATGATCTTTCATTTGATCGAATCTTGGCCAGTGAACCAGGAACTTTCTCTAAAGCAATTGTCAGCCAAGCTACTGATGCTGTTTTGTTTACTTTCATGTAAACGGGTTACTGATGTCAGAGCGCTAGACTGGCATGCTCGCGTTTTTGTCCCAAACGGAGTATCCTTTAATATTTCACGTAGGACAAAATCCTCGACTAAGGAAGTTTTCCACCCGTCGTTTCCGGACAACCCAAATTTGTGCCCTGTGTTATGTCTGAAGGAATACGAGCATCGTACGGCCTCGCTCCGTCCAGAGCAAACACATCCATTATTCATCTCGTTCAAAGTACCTCACCTACCAGTATCTACTCCTACTTTAGCTCGTTGGATCAAATGGTTGATGTCAATGGCAGGCATAGACACCTCAATTTTTTCCTCACACTTCATTTGCGGGGCTATGGCCTCTAAAGCCACCATGATAGGTTGTAAATTGGAGGATATCCTATGGGCAGCCGACTGGTTGAATGAGTCTACATTTCATAATTTCTTTTTTCGCACAGTGCAACACATTTCCAATTCAGTGATTGGTCAGCTTTAAAATAGCATAATAGGAGCCTCTGTGTCTTTAATAAAATTACAAGATTTTACTATTAACATGACGTAAAGTCATGATTTTATTAATGGCACGGAGGCGAGTATTATTCCCACCCACCCTATCCAGGGTGGTGATTTAGGATGACTTCATACGGTACGTACAACATCCTTCATGGCACAGGTGAGTAAGTATTCAATGAATATGACTTATATGATACTTATTTCGATTTATCAACATGATTGACGAACTTGATATATTTACATCGAATGATTAACATGGTTGACGAGTTGTTAATTGCGGAATAGCAGTCACGAGATTTCGATATTACCATATTTTTTTTCTCTTTTAGCTTGAATACAACTTGAGAGTTGGCGGTTGAAACTGTTCTATATTGAAGTTCCAGTTATGGTTTTGGTTCGTGAATTCGTATTTCTAGTTGGAATACCTTGGAATTTGCACTAATGGTCTTCGGGATCTACGCAGAAAGAGGATGAGTCAAGGAGCACTACACCTATATGGATTATACTGGATGCTGATTGGTGCTACTGTTACCAGGCTATGGTTATGGTTTCTTTTTTCTATGATTCTCTCATACTTCCCTTTTTCTTGCTGCTGGGAGTATAATAAAGAAAGAGAATGCATGATACTCGCCTCAGTGTAATTAATAAAATCATGACTTTACGTCATGTTAATAGTAAAATCTGGTAATTAATGTATGTACTTAGGACTAATACTTTGAACATCTCATTTAACATTTAATTTTTTCATTTGATGCTCTGTTTTCTTTTAAATTTATATTGAAGATTTATTTATGGACATTCCAATTTAGTTAATTCCTGGCACAGACAGGGCACGGATTGCACTGGGGAAGGAGACTCAGAAGCATTGTATGTTACTCCTTCTCTCTCTCTTTAATGAATTGTAGGCGCAAGGTGCAGAGCTTATAAGAATGATTATAGCGCTTATTTCAAAGGTAGAGGTAAATACAGTGGTATGGATTTCCATAGAAGAGGAATTAATCAGTCTTTCTATTTCTTATCTTCTTTGTAGTGTATGCCCTAAGTCTGAGTCTGAACTGGATTTTGTTTTTAATATAATTAGTTACATTTTTAAATATTCATTTAAAATAAAACAAACAATCACAAAAAATCCTAACGCATGAAATAGGTGATTTTTCATATGTTATATTTAATGGTATATTTTTAGAGAAGTGGCAGTTATTACACAGTTACATAAGCTGAAAAAAAGGCTTGCGTCCATCAAGTTCTGCCATCCAACATGGGAGACAAATTAAATAGTGCTTTATTCAAATGTGTAGTTTTTATATTACATTTTGTGAATAATTTTTAAAAATTATATTGTAGGTAATATCTGGACAGTTCCTCTCAGACAAAAAAGTCGGGACATATGTAGAAGTAGACATGTATGGATTACCCACAGACACCATACGGAAGGAGTTCCGTACTCGTATGGTAATGAACAATGGCCTGAATCCGGTTTACAATGAAGATCCATTTGTATTCCGTAAGGTGAGTAATAATGCTGGTGATATCGTCAGCTCTTCGCACTCCAAATTCAGTATCTCAGACTAGCAGTAGATTGGTGCTTAGCAAGTTCGACTTTCATTCTTTTAGTAAAATGGTCATCATTAGTTCTGGGTAATAATAACATCAAGATCTTAGTGTGCATTTGAAAACATATAGCAGATAAGTGGACCAATCCTGAGTTAAAGTCTTTGATAATATTATGTATGTTAACCCTTGCCAGGCACAGTATGGATTATTCACTAACGTGAGAAGTTAAGGTAAAAAAAATCAGAAATGGAAAAAAATCTCTAAGCTAGCTATGCTTTTAAGTTCCGTTTCTCCGGTCTTAAATTTGAAACTAACTTTGAACTCTCACCTTAGTAAATACCCTGAGTGACTCTGAAAGAATGTATCTACAACTTTTCCTGAATGCTGTGCAGCATATAAATGAATATCAGCATTGACTTTGCTTTAATATTTTTCAGATACCCACAACATAAAAATCATTAAGCTTTCTTCAAATCTGGTGGCCATTGAAAAGCCCCCAAAAAACTAAACTGTGCAACCCATGACGGGTACATACAGACCGTAACCTTGAATGAAACAGGGGTTACAGTCTGTGTGTACCACTTAAGGACCGCACAGTTTTGATTTTTTGGGGGGATTTTTGGTAGCCCACCAGATTTGATTTATTATTGGAAATCTCACAGAGAGTATCAAGATAAGAGTTATTACAAATATGGCGAGGCCATTTGAAAAATGATTCAGCTCAGTGGGGACACTTTTTTTAATCTTTCCATAGTTTTAGTAGCTATACAAAATAATAAATATTTGTTTCACCTTTATGAGATTCTTTAGAATGCTGCTGTATCTGATTATTTCTTGATGGTAATCCTTCTGAAAGGCAACTAAGCATTAACTTGTGAAGAAGTTAAACCGAATCTTAAATGTGCTCTGTTTTGGATCCCAGGTTATCTTACCTGACCTTGCTGTGCTAAGGATAGCAGTGTATGATGACAATAATAAACTGATAGGCCAGAGGATATTGCCGCTAGATGGTCTGCAGGCTGGATATCGACACATTTCACTTCGAAATGAAGGCAACAAGCCAGTTTCCTTACCTACGGTCTTCTGTAACATTGTCCTGAAGACCTATGTTCCTGATGGTTTTGGAGGTATGTTATTTAAAAAACAAATATCTGCTACAAAAGTCAGCAGGTGGTAATACATATTCCTGACTGCTGTGTTGCATGGATGAAAAAAAACCCTATTGCATGGAAAAACACCAGTGGAATAATTAGTACTTATGGATAGAGTACAGATCTGCATCCCTGCAACCTGTTTTCAACATGACCCTACTGATGGATCAGCTGGTTAGTCCTGCTGCCGCCTTTGCCCATGCTTGTAGAGAGTGAGGATACCTTTATAAAACCTCTTACCCAGAAAGCCTTGGTCTCGCCCAGAATGGAACCACTAGCAGAAAGAGAGGTGTACACCATATACCCATCAAGGGAAGATATCAAACAGGAATAGGTGTTACCATTGGGGGGTGACATTTTCATGCACGTGGTTACCTCCATCTTTTAACATCCATGGAAATTAGTTACTAGGAATTTACACAATACAAACCGAACATAAATCATTATATGTATGTATGTAATAAATTACAGCTATATTAGTCTTTTTACCTTCTGCATAATACATCCCATATCAGATTTGTGATTAATATCCAATTTATTTATCCACTTCTCAGATATTGTTGATGCTTTATCAGATCCAAAGAAGTTTCTTTCTATCACTGAAAAAAGAGCCGACCAAATGAGGGCGATGGGCATTGAAACAGTAAGTATATTATCATCGTCTTCAATGGAAACTACAACTCATGTGCTAAGTACACTTTACCGAAAACAGTTTCTTCAGACTTTGTCTGTGTAACATAAAGTCGCAATATAGAACTGTCAGAAAATTACAGCCATACTTTATATTTGTAAGAAAAATAATGGGAGCAGAGCGTTTTTAAACTGGCAGATGTAAAGAAAAATTCAGTGATCTATAGTGATAGTGATTGTCCCTTTTAGTGTTTGAATTATTTTTTTTCTTTCTCTCTAAACCGGGTAAAGTATTCTACCAAACACCTAATTGACACTTGAAGTATCAAGAGAATGATGTGGAGTGTGAAAGAAAATGGTGTCACAGCAAATTGAATTCTAGAATCCAGTATACATATACACGTGTATATGTATATATATTTCTTATTTTATTTATTTATTCTTTTACGTGATCTTACCGTTGAAACAGTGGACTTCATTGTACGACACATGAAATCTCTTAACACATGGTAGGACTGACTGCAGCAAATTGCTGCTGCTGTCTGGAAGTGTAATAACTTTAAAAGATCATGTAATATAAAAGTTACACGGTGCTTAAAGGGACACTGAAGGCACTCACACCACTTCATCTCGATAAATTGATTTGGGTGCAGTACCCCTGCTGTTTTAACCCTGCAATCGAAAACGTTGCTGTTTTGCATGAACGCCAATGTTCTTATTGCAGGGTTAAACAAACCTCTAGTAACTGGTTTTAGAGGTGTTCCCCTGTGAGCACTGAGTCACAACCGCTCATAGAGAGAATATAATTGACACTAGTCTCTTAAGGCTTTCCTATGAGGAGGTTTGGATTGGTGCAGATAACAATCTTGATGATCTCAGCCGGGGAGGCAAAGCAGCAGCACAGACTCCGGCGCAGTGAGGGCTGAAAGATAAGTAAAAAAAAGCAAAACAATTTTATTGTTATAAAAATGTTTTATTGCGCACCAGGGGGTGAACAGCCAAATAGCTAGCAGAACACTAATAGCGTTAGGAATACATGTTTTCCATCCTGGTATGTTAAATATATATAACTATGAAAATTATACATTTTGAGGTTCTGGAGACTCTCATGAATCAACTTCTAATCTCATGATTTGTTGTGATGTGAATATATAAAACATGAGGTATAAAAATTGTGATTTTTTTTTTTCTCCCATGACATTTTTATCTTGATTAACGATGTCTGTAAATGGAATGATTTCAATTCTGAAAAGCCATTCTGTGATCTCAGTTTGAACCTGTAAACATGTTTTGCAAAGAGAATATCGGGAAGAAAACCTGCAGGCAATCTTGAATTACCTTGCAGAAATCACTGATTACATACTAATGACAGAGCCCTGAATGGAACACTTTGTAATGAAAATAGGCCATATTCCCTGTTATAATCACTGCTAGACCGTTTCTGAAAGGATATTATTGAATTACAAAGAATGTAGCAGCTACAGAAGCGAAAACAAAGGCATAATGACTACCTCGGCAGAATACAGGAATTTATTTAATTGCGAGTTACCTTATTGGAGCTGTGTACTAGTGGCATACGTTTTATATGTTTATCAACTGCCCATGGCTAACACTCTCAGCCTATCACCGGCCACTGTTACACAACAGTTTGACACCTGAAGGTGAGAATGTTCCTTTCATGGGAAAAAATGAAATTACTAGATTTACTAAAAAAAATTTTGCCATGAAAGGGATCTAAATCTCCCTGTTATTTCTATATTGTTGCGTTGTCTGGTTATAAAAACAATGCATGCGTTCTACAGAAAAGTGTAGCCTCTCACCAATACAATACTTGGCAAATAGCTTCCAAAATATAAGATAGACCATGTTTGCAATCCATTATCCATGATCCAATCTGTTATGATTTCAAATGTTACCTGGTCTCACCAACTAGGCATCTTAAATTTAGAATAAAATGTATCTAACTATTTGATACCTTGTGATAACCTTATTGTTGATGTAATTAGTTAATCTAAACAATGACTCACATACATACAAACAAATATATATTAAAGGATTACTATAGCATCAGGAATATATATATATATATATATATATATATATATTTATCTGTATCGGTGTGTGTCCTCCCTACTGTTTGCAATAAAAATGGAAAACAATACCTTTTTAAAGCACTGGGACTCCCTCAATGCAGCTCAAATCTCCTCCCGCAACTGGACAGAGTTGATAGAGGAGCATTGGGGACCTAATGTGCATGCGTGGCGTGTGCCACATGTGCATTTAAGGTTCCTAATATGAAAGCATTGTATTCAGTGATTTCCCAAATTTACAGGCAACCTGTGGTGGCTATCACCTCTAAACCAATTCTGCTCTTTGGAAAAAGCATGAAATTTCATCTTAACATTGTGCTAGTAGTTTTGTTAGCAAATGGACAGATTGGAAGAAAAAAACTATTTAAAAACAGGTCTTGCTCCCATTTCTCAGTCAAATCTTTGGTATAGACCAGCAGTTCCCAAACTGTGCCAGGGCGCTGCGACATGCACACAGGGGTGCCGCGGAATGTTTCCCCGATGCTATGATTATAGCACTGGGAAAACATTACTGCTCAACAGGGACCCGGTCGAGTGCCGCGGTCGTTTAGGACCTCGACCGGGCGCCTGTGGTGTCAGCCGGCTGGGAGGAAGTGACAGCCTGTGTGTGTGTGTGTGTGTATACATATATATATGTCAGTGTGCTTCTGTGTTTGCGCACACATCTGTGTATGTACATCTGTGTGTCAGGGTGTGTGTTTTTATGTCAGTGTGTGTATCTGTGTCAGGGTGTGGGCATGTATCAATATTTGTGTGTGTCAGGGTGCATGTGTGTATATGTCGGTGTGTATCTATCTGTGTGTATGTGTCGGTGTCTATAAGAATTTGTGTGTATGTGTCGGTAAATTTATGTGCATGAATATCTGTGTATGTATGTATGTATGTGGTAGTGTATCTGCATACATCCAAACAGTCAAACACCAGCACAACATACAAGCACACTCCTGCAATCAAACACAAATAGTACATACAAACACACCCTTGCATTCAAAATAAAAAAATAAATAAATATACAAACACACCCCTTCACTCAAACACAAATACCTCACACAAATGTACATCTGCATTTAAAAGTGAACATACAGACACACCCCTGCAATCAAACACAAACATGACATACAAACACACGCCTGTATTGAAACACAATAACTATATACAAGCACCCCTTGAAACACCATCACTGTACATTACACTATAGCGCCAGTACAGATATACAACCTAGAAATTTTGAGTTGGGGTGCCTTGGAAAAATACTAAGGGCGCCTTGAACCTGAAAAGTTTGGGAACCACTGGTATCGACTATATGCAGACAATTTGTCTGGCAAGGAAGAGGAGAAAAGTCCACCCACAGTCTGTCCTTCTGCTCTCCCAAGTTTAATGATAAGCCACATGTACCCATCTTTTTAACATGCCTGACTCCGTCACAGATTTAAAGTGAAGTCATAACACATCAATGTTGTACACACAATTTTCAGCAAGCACCAATCGGTAATGGTTCTACTCTCCAATGATTTAAACAAGGAGTAATGCAGGTTCCACAGCTTTACCCCAACTTCTGCACACGGTGCTACAGACCAAGATGTCAGATAACTGAATAATTCCATTTGTGTTGGGGGACAAACCTCAAATGATTGATAAATCTACTTATTTTTTTTACCAGAAAAATGATTTAATGTTTAGATCTCTTGCTAAGTTATAGTATGATGTACCCTATAATAAAAAGGTTAATTGTATTTTTTTTAATGTTTGTTTCAGAGTGATATAGCAGATGTGCCAAATGACAACTCAAAAAATGATAAAAAAGGGAAGGTCAATAATGCCAAAACAAATGTAACTCCTCAAAGCAGCTCCGAACTGAGGCCAGCGACAACGTCCACATCTGGTACAGGGTTAGAATCTAAAAGAGGTAATTATTATTTTTTTTAGTTTTATACTGGGAAGTCTCTTGATGTGAAATAACACAGGAATGTGTCTTTCTAAAACCCTAGCAAAATGCTTAGAATAATTTAAAAGGACACTGTAGGCACCCAGACCTATTGATATCCATCTCAATGAAGTGGTCTGTGTGCAGCGCCATTAGTGTTTTGCTCTCACAATTTAAAACATTGCGGTTTTGGAGATATGGCCATGTTTTCATTGCATGGCTAAAAATACCTCTACTGGCTGTTATACTGATAGCCACTAGATGGTGCTTGCCAAGTGGGATCCAAGTCAGACTCGATTCTTGATTTTTAACATCTTCATGCATTGCATCCTCTGATGCTTCTCATAGAGAAACATTGCATTCAGTGCTTATTTATGAAAAGGAGTTAATTAGCTGTGCATGGCACTTGCCACGCATGCATATATTATCCACAACTCTTCTCTGTGAGAAGCATTGGATCAGGCGAGAAGTCGGCAAGACGTCCGCATATTTGCTGACAACAAAAAAGGTAGCTGGATCGGGTCGCCAGGAGCACTGTCTCTCAGCACTAGAAAAATAGGTAGTAAAGAGTTATGGAGTGTACAGTTTTAAATAAAAATGGGGTGACCAGGGGTGCAAACAAAACCAATATATGATTGGCATTAAAAAAAATAAAAAATATAAATTTCTCACTATAATTTCCCTATAATGCATGATGTTGATCCATTTTGGGTTAATACAAACTAAATTTATTAAGATGTTTTTTTTTTTTTGCATAGTTACCTTTCTATTTTTATAAATGTTTTCAATCTCCTAATTTGTTTCAGTTATGGAACTCGTTCCTCAGGTGAAACTTGAAGAGTTGAAACAAATGAAGGTATATTCTCTTTTTGGCACTCATCAGTTTGGTGTGACTTCTGCTCGTTGGTGGAAGTTTGTTTTGGAGTTCATAGCTAAATATCATTAGCAGCGATGATACGAAAAACATTACAAAGTCTACGGCAGACTCTTAAAAACTCTCAGGGTCATTTGGTAAAGTGAGAATTCAAAGTAAATTAAAATTGAATTTAAGTTTGAAACTGAACTGTAATTATTCTCTAAGCTGCCTATGCCTTCAATTTGGCTATTGTGGCCTTACATTTGAAATTCACTTTTAATTTACTTAGTTATCACTTTATTGAATTATCTTATCTATTAACTAAACATTTTGTTGTCAGTTTGTAAAACTTATTGTTTAAGTCTGATGGGAGACATAATGTTTTGTTCGCTCCTGCTTTTATCTATTACAAAAAAAGTTAGAATATGAGATAATTTGACAGAAAGTCTTTAAAACATGTTTTATTTGTTTTGATAAATGATCAAATACTGGATTACTGACTAAACTATGAATTTTGATACACTTAAAAGCACTGCTAATAAAACTAATGGAAAGTCCCTGTTTAGTAGGGACAGCCCCTAGATTGGGTTTAAATCTCTCTGTACATCTTTTCTATCCTATTGTCCCTCTTTTTAGGAGCTCGTTTGTGTGCCTGAGTGTTAATTAGAGCTTCACAGCAATAATACTCACAGTAATGTGTATTTAAACTACAATAAATAATTACATTTTAGTTCCATAAATTGTTATTAGTAAGGCACATAAACTTTCTCAGACCCCCTTACCACACCCCCACTATCACCCCTAAAATTAAAGTGCCCCTCTTTGGCCATTTGACATGTTTAGAAGTATGCAATTGTATAACCTACATGTGAACCAGTTGTTGTATATGTGCACTAGTGCACTCCACAGTAGTTAGTGCAACATTTATACCAAATGCTATCACTCTATTTTCTAAAATATTACTGTAAAATAAAATTAGATCTAGACGTTTCTTCGACATTCTGCTAGTTTGATGTATATGTTAAATTGTATCCTCTAATGCCGCCTTATCATCGTTACATGATAGCTGAATACTGTCAATGGTTTTATAGCACAAAATGTGAATTACTCGGGCTTAGCGTGTAACTGTAACATTTCGGAAACCCCTTTAGGCATACATCAAACAGCTGAAGAAGCAGCAGAAAGAAGTCAATGCTCTGAAGAAGAAACATGGGAAGGTAAGAGATTTGTTTTTTTCTGTCTGTGGTTGTATGTAACGAATAGGTAAACACTGGTTCGCAAATTTCGCCTTGAAACAGTCGTGGTGGTTTTATCTGAAAATATTTCTCACAACAAATTCACAGAAAAGGTCATGGATGCCAAGCATTTATAGAATCTTTGTATAACCTCTGATTAGGTGCTTCCAAATGTTTAAACATCCGATATGAGACACGGATTATAAACAATGTTTTCATGCTTTGCAACTAGATGTAGTGATTGGTAACCTGGAGGTGTTGTTGGTTTCCAACTCTCATCGACCTTATACACTTGCTGGTTGGCTGAGGAAATGGTCATTGTAGTTCAACAGTTGGATAATGTGCTATCCTGTTTTTATATAATTATAGCAGCAGGTAAGAAGCAACATCTTTGTAACATTGTAGTGAAGATATACAAAGCTCAAAGGTATAGGGAGATGAGTATATTGGAGGACATTGATTACATTACAGAAAGATGACTCCCTTCGACGGTACTACAATTCTGTGTCAACTATGAAATAGGGCTGTGTATAAAAAAAAAAAACAGAAAACTGTCTTGGACATATTAGAAGTATTAGGACTTTCCATTCCAACATGAGATTTTTAAAGGCCAGATTGTGTTGATGGCCTTGAATCTCATTGGTTGTTTTTACACAAAACAAAGGCAGAATGACATGAAAATGCAAGAGTACGTTCTCTCTTTAGTTTGCTATGGACTGAGGTAAAATATTTGACTCAATTGGAAGCTAGAACTATAGTAAGATACTAAATAAATGTCAATGTGTTATATATATGATGAATGCACCAGTAAACATTTCCGTCAGCTAGTTAGAATGAAGTGATGGTGTTGAATCTGTAATTTGTATATAAATGGGGTCTTTAGAAATACGGGTATGGGTATTTATTTTGGGGGTGTACAAACTAGAAGAAAATGTGATTTAGATTAATATCATGTGGGTCACTCTAAATCGACTTCTCCTCTTGTGAGAATATTATTTAGGAAATTCCTTTAGATGTTGCATGTGCATGGCATTTTTACTTATATAGATGTACAGTCCGCAGTAAAACCGGCGGAAAAAATGTCACTAAATCCCTGTGTTGCCATCCATGTCTAGTAGATGGTTGAACATTCAGACCTATTAATCTATTAATTGTGATCGCAATGTGGTGAGAAATGACAGATGTCCCACGTAGAACCAACACGGAGAAATGTATGACCCAAACTGAACAGCAGAGACTCTGTAGATGGCAGTGTCCTTTGACATAAGCCAACTAGTTGAGAATTTTACTATTTAAAACATTATCTCTATTAACTTGCACTTGACTTTTTTTGTTTGTAAACTTTGTTTTTAAGTATAGGCAGAATAAAATATGACAAACTATTATTTCATTTAATACTTTCATTACACTTAAACTTTGAGCTTAGTTCTAAAGTGCCAACATTCTGCTGAAATAGAGGTTATTTTCAGAGATACTTGTCCTTATTCTTTCCTTTTTTTGGTGCTACCTGAATTCACTCTATATGTAAGACCATTCCACCAGATCCATTTTCTGCCTGTTTATGGGCTTGGCTTGTATTAGGTAGTTATTAGTTTTAAATATTGCGAGGTGGGGTGGGGGGGAGGGGGGTTCTACACTATTGTGTTGATGTTTTTTTGTTTTAGAGATTTCCGTTTGCTTTAACTATTGGATTCAAAGACGATATAAAGGTTGTATCCAAAACATTACATCTGGAAATATATTTTGCGTCTTTTTCTTGTAGTCTTTTGAATCCTTGTTCCCTTTCTGCTCCTTTTATTGTCACCTCTTTGTCCCCTTTTCCCTCTTTATTGTCTACCCTTTTTATCCCCCAAATTCTCTTTATGTATTTTTACAGTCGATGTCCATCTCTATCCAATTCCCTTTGTGTTCTCTCTGTATCTTTTGTATAAAAATATCAGACAGATATGACATCTTGCAAAATTCAAAACACACTCATACACACTGAGAGCTTTACTGATATAAAAATCTACATTGCCAATTGCTGTAAGGTTGTTTTGCTGTTTAATGCTGTTAATCGGACATTTCCCTCGCTATATGCTATGCCCAGCTTGACACAATTCAACTATAGTGCCAGTTTCACATCTCACACTCCACATCTAATCACGGTGCTATAATTCATATCTGATATTTTATCACACATTTGTCTTTCACTCATTTTATGTATTTTACCGCTTACATATTTCATTTCCATGTTGCAATCTAACCCCTCACTTGCCATATTTTGTTATATGTCATATTTCTCCTTTATTTACTATAACTCAACTAACTAATGAGTATTGGGCTGTGAAGAAACAATTAAAGGGTCATTGGAACCACCATAGCAACTGTGTGTCACTGCATAACGTATAGTGTGGAGAGTACTCTATTTACTGTCTTTATGTCCAGAGTGTCTTCTAACTGTGGTGATTTGTAAAAATTGCTGCAGCAATAATAGTGGCCCTTGAATTGAGAATACTTTTACTTCCTCGTTTGCCATCCATGATCTGTCCAACTTTTGCATGGTGAACTCATAACTGGCGGCCATATCTACGGCAGGTTAACGGCTTAGGAGAATTCTCTGCACAGACAGACATGTACACATAGCTGCGAACTTGACTATAAACTGCTATCAGTCTACTTAACAGTTTCACGGATCAGAACTGACATAATGTATGGATAATTGTGGGACAAAATATTAAAATACAAAACAAAACATTGACTGGAATGAGCGGATGATGTGCTGCAGTTATAGCAAATTTAAAAGTGAGACAACTTTTATTATTATAATTATTTATTATTTTAATTGAATGTGTTATCTATATCTGCCCTTCAAACTCTGTGTGGTTAGTGTGCATTAGGATATCACAATTTAAAGTAATTTGGCTTTCAACTTGAAAATGATTATTTATAAAAATAAAAAAAATATTGATTCTTACAAAAAAAACTTTTGTTTTAATGTGAAACCTCATCAAATCCTATATGTATTTATCTGTTAAAAGTATGTGTAAGACATTAACCTTGGGACCTCATTACTTTCCAGCTTAACTAACAACCTGTGTTTTATTATGTTCAAAGTAAAATGTACAGTTTTAACAGTTGTACCGTGCACTTATTACTGTATAGAAGTATATTTCATAAATAATGCCGGCATTATGGCTGTAGGATATTTGCTTATGGTAGATAGTGCTGCCATTGACATCATGTATTACATGTGGCTTTACTATTTGTGGTTTCTGTGATAACCGTTGTTTCCTATCATATGTATATAGTTACCTGACAGTGTACAGAACACTGGTGAGAACTCACTTGGAGTATTGACGCAGTACTGGAGACCGTATCTTCAGAAGGATATTGATACTTTAGAGAGAGTTCAGAGAAGGGCTACTAAACTGGTTCATGGATTGCGGGATAAAACTTACCAGGAAAGGTTAAAGGATCTTAACATGTATAGCTTGGAGGAAAGACGAGACAGGGGGGATATGATAGAAACATTTAAATATATAAAGGGAATCAACACAGTAAAGGAGGAGACTATATTTAAAAGAAGAAAAACTACCACAACAAGAGGACATAGTCTTAAATTAGAGTGGCAAAGGTTTAAAAATAATATCAGGAAGTATTACTTTAAAGAGAGGGTAGTGGATGCATGCATCCACTACCCTCTCTTTAAAGTAATACTTCCTGATATTATTTTTAAACCTTTGCCACTCTAATTTAAGCTGAAGTGGTAGAGGTTAACACAGTGAGGGAGTTTAAGCATGTGTGGGACAGACATAAGGCTATCCTAACAATAAGATAAGGCCAGGGACTAATGAAATTATTTAGAACATTGGGCAGGCTAGATGGGCCAAATGGTTCTTATCTGCCGTCACATTCTATGTTTCTATTAAAGAGTATATATAGTCAGGTAGCCATATGTTTGTACCATATCTTGGTACATTATTTGGGGTGTGGAGAAATTTAGAGAGTTTCAAAATAAATCAATATGACTTTAATAAATGAGAAATTAATGCAATCCTGATGTATTCGCATAAGGAATGAGATCAGGGTGAACTATAAGGTCACCATGGGCAGCTACCTAGAACAAAATCACTTAAGCTTAATGAAGCAGTTTTAGTGTATACATTATGTCCCTGCAGTCTCACTGCTCAATTCACTGCTATTAAAGGAACACTATAGTCACCTGAACAACTTTAGCTTAATGAAGCAGTTTTGGTGTATAGAACATGCCCCTGTAGCCTCACTGCTCAATCTTCTGCCATTTAGGAGTTAAATCCCTTTGTTTATGAACCCTAGTCACACCTCCCTGCATGTGACTTGCACAACCTTCCATAAACACTTCCTGTAAAGAGAGCCCTATTTAGGCTTGCTTTATTGCAAGTTCTGTTTAATTAAGATTTTCTTATCCCCTGCTATGTTAATAGCTTGCTAGACCCTGCAAGAGCCTCCTGTATGTGATTAAAGTTCAATTTAGAGATTGAAATACAATTATTTAAGGTAAATTACATCTGTTTGAAAGTGAAACCAGTTTTTTTTTTTTCATGCAGGCTCTGTCAATCATAGCCAGGGGAGGTGTGGCTAGGGCTGCATAAACAGAAACAAAGTGACTTAACTCCTAAATGACAGTGAATTGAGCAGTGACATTGCAGGGGAATGATCTATACACTAAAACTGCTTTATTTAGCTAAAGTAATTTAGGTGACTATAGTGTTCCTTTAATGTTTTAAATCACCTTTGTTTCTAATTATGCAGCCCTAGCCACACCTCCCCTGGCTGTGACTCACACAGCCTTCATGCATTTCTTTTTCCATTTCAATCAGATCTTACAGCATAATGTGTTTACTTTACAATATTTTATCTCCTGCTCTGTAAATGGAACTTTAATCACTTGCAGGAGACTTCTGCAGGCTATTAACACAGCAGGATATAATACATTCTATATTAAACAGACTGTACAATAAAAAACGTTTAAACATTAGCTCTCTCTTTACGTGAAGTGTGTAGGGAGACTGTGCAGGTCACATGCAGGGGAGGTCACAAAGTGACTTAACTCCAAATGGCAGAGAGCTGAGCAGCGAGACTGCATGGGGCATGACCTATACACCAAAACCACTCCATTAAGCTAAAGTTATTTTGGTGCATATAGTGTACCTTTAATCATTCTCTGTAAGACATGCATGACACAAGTTTAGAAATTATGAGAGTCTAGTGGTGTTATTTACCAGCAGCAATGTCAGGTACGTAACACAGGAGTAAATGACAAACAAAAATAAGTGGCAATACTATAGAGAAACATACTCTAAAGTACAGACATATGAGTGAGTATTCTTGCAGCAGATGCTAGCCACCCTGGCTTAAAAAAAGAAATGTAAGCCCAGAAAGAAAATTATATATTTTGAAGGATTAAAAGAACTGGCTTTGCTCTGCTGATGAATCACCAGTGTGGGTGGAAATCATTCTAGCTTAATAAGGGCCATCAGATTGCTTTTATTTAGCAGTCATACAAGTCTTTTTTATTAGTACTGTTAAGACTGAAATGACATAGATTGCTGTTTGAGTGCACAGATTCCGCGGTCCTTTCATCGCGGATTTGTCATGCTGTACACTGTACAGTTAGACGCGCTCTCATGGGCAGTCTCTGAGCCAACAGCGATTTGTTTGTTTAGCTTTCAGTAACGGGAACAGTTGCTAGTATGCCACCCAGGCAGAAAAAATAAAACATCGACAAAAAGCGCTTCTTGTTCTTTTTGTCAGCATTGTTTGTAAACAGCAGCGTTTCCAAAATTGTTTGTTCATTAAATAGCAATACGTTGCAGACTGACCATTAAACGGTTACATGTGACAAAATAGAAAAGATCGTAAACTGTAATCTAAAGCGTTTCCAACTCTGCTATTCGGATGGACATTTTTTTGGGAAATAAAATCAACATCATTAACCCCATAATATATTTATTAGAGATTGTTTTGTTTTGTTGGGAGTGCAGGTGCCCAGGAGTGCAAAGTGACACAGCAAAGCTCAGAGTGCAATAAAGTAACTTCACATTAACAAAATGAAGAATTATCTGAAAAAATGGGGATGACCGGAATCCCTTGTATTGCTCCAGAGCAAAGAACTGCATAGGGTAAAGCAAAGGAAAAAGTCCATTAGTAACAAAGGGAAGTGAAAAAAGCAGAGTATCGATTGGACAGGAAGGGAGTGGGATGAAATCTGGAAGATGCATTTGGTGTATTTCACTTGAAGCCTGACCCATTGATACTTGGAACCTGTGTAATGTGTTACAAGTCTCCTCTGGTTCTCCAGAGCTGCTGTTACATTGTTTGTTTAATTACGTGGATGCTTTGTTTTATGAGAGTTTTGGATAATATAGGAGACGGCATATATAGTAACAATTCTAAAGCTTATATATCTGCATATTTTAATAGAGAACATTTTAATTGCTTTTAATTTATTTTTTATTTTATGTTAGAATTCATGATGATTCTAGTGAAACCTTATATTTTTTAATTTGATGCATTCTGTGTACTTCATTCTGAATATCTTTGCATAGTTAATTATGAATAGCTTTTTAATGCCCTTCTGTGCCACGTGTCAGTATGCCTGCCCCATAGACATCATTCCCTCCTGATCACTAGTGCAATATTCTAGCCAACACCGCGCATTACCATGTCTTCCTGTTTCCCTACTGCAATAGTGCAACGCAAGAGATTCTCCGGGCACTCAAGGTGTTCAAGCCACAGGCAGTTTACTAGAATAAGAAAAGGACCTCTTAGCAGGTCAAAACATTGCTGCTTTCTTGTGTTGTCTTATCATTGTGGGATTGCTGGTCCTGCTCCGGAGCACCGGGTGGCTGCTGAGATTGAGTGCGGCTCCTATTGTCATTTTTGCAATATAGTACAATAGTGAAGTCTCCTTTACGTTCAAACTATAATACTCCAATATGGCACCTTCCATTACCCCATCTTACTAGTGGAGGACTCCCAACACCCACAATTGCAACCTGTCATACCAGTGAAATACTTTAGCCTCACACATTGATTCACTAGTGACATACTCCGGCACACCATCCTGTCACAATAGTGCATTACTCTGGTATAACACGCAGTGTCAACCTCTGTCACCATGGTTTATTTTAGCTCCACACCACCACCAGCTTGCTAGGGCATTACTGTAACCTCACACTTACCATTTGCACGTGCATTTTAATCAAGCCTCACACCCACCTTTAACCCGTGTCTCACTAGTGCAACACACTTTATTTTGAAAACGAATCAGTGTAGTCATTAATATGGATTCCTGCCGACCTCAGAGGAGTGGATGACAAGATGGCTGCTAATAACCAAAACAATTGCACTAATTGAATTGCTGTTAGATCAAGCAATATATTGCACGGTTTCCCATCCCATAATGCATTGCACACACAAACCATTCACCAACACCTTGTGCACTGATCCACAATGAAATGCTGACAGGGTTATTCAACAAAGTAAGAATTCAAAGTGAATTTCAAATTCTAAATCAATAATGCTTTAAGCACGGCCCTAAATGTGAAATTAGTTTTAAATTCTCACTAACTAACCATGTAAATAATGGTACCTATCAGGCACCTGGCTTTCCTTATCATTTTGGGGATAAGGTGGAGTGTGTGTGTTCCATTGGGCGGGCCATACCATTCAAACTATATGGATATAATATAAGCTTCAGTATAAAGATCATTTTGTTAAATACAGCCAAAATGTTGCAATACTTATTGTGCAAAAGAAAACTGTTACACAACGGACAATATAACATCATATTTATCTCTCGTATATATATATATATATATATATATTTATCTCACTTAGTATGACCTTAGTATGACTTAGTATGACCAGCAAAACATTGCTGCTATCTTTTTTTTTTTTTTTAATGAAAACATATTTAAAGTAAAAGAAAGTTTGTTGTTTTGATGGCATAAACGTGCCACAGAATTAAAAATGTTCAGCTGTGTCACGTGGACACGTGTTTCTTAATGTCTAATCCAACAGAGGTGCTGTTTTACAGGAAGAGAGCTCTATGCAAAAGGCGCACTGTACACAATCAGACAAGTTAGTGGCACAGTTTGCTAAAGAAAAAATGTCTATTGAGAAGACCTTAGAGAAAGCAATCAAGAAAAAAGGGTAAGACCGAAATTGGTTCAACGTAATTACCAAGTTATACAATACCAGTCTATGCAAGCACACCGACTAATACATTTCATCCAGATTTTTACAGATTTCCAAGATAAGATATGATTTTTTTAAACTTATGCACTAGGGCCAAAGATAGCCTACTCCAGAAGATGGATTTGTCCGAAATGTCTATTTTCAATAATATCTGGAAAATAAAATCTAAAACCAATTAATGACATCGGGATCTATCCAAGTATTAACATTAAACCATTAATTAAACTATTAAACTCTTTATGAACACATTCAATCCCAGTGTGTTTCAACGTCATACATAAAAATAACCTTTAATATAATTTGGGGTGCTGATTTACAAATTTCAGAATTACTTATTCTCTGTCAGGTATACTATATTTCTTTAATCACACGTGGTCAAAATTCGATCCCAGTGATTGGAGAACTACAACGCTGCCAAAGTATCAAGGAGTTAAATCCCTACAATAGCTGGGGATCTACCATTTGGCAGAGTGTAATAAGTGGAGTTGACGCTCAGAATGACATTGACCATGATACCACTGGTTTAGCTAGTGCTCACCTAGTTAATTTAAAAAAAAAAGTTTATAATTTATTGTACATTCACCCTTTCAATGCCAGATATTTGCAGTTTGTTGTTCATCCGGTAAAAAGGATTGATTCCTACAATTCACAGTCAGAAATTGGTGTCCGTGTCATCACTTTCCAACACAACATAGTAGCAAAGTGATCGTCAGTCTGGTTGATCAGATCTACATTTCCCATAATGCTCAAAGGATGAAAGGTCAAAGTTTTATAAAATATTAAAAAAAATTTAAATTTCTGGGGGCGGGTGGGAGGGGTTCATTTGTTTTTAGGTGCTTTCGAAATTGCTAAATTATTGATAATCAAGAAAATTGCTAATTTCACAGACATTTCATTAGCAATTACATATGAATTCTAATAGCTCTTTAAAAAGTATTTACAGTTTTAAAGTGTCTTTATTAAACGATACGCGTGAGTTTAGCTTTAGTTAACATCAAAACTAAATTTAGCCCCTTAATAGCCCTCTCAGTGCATGCATACGTTAAAACCATTTGATATTTAATTAGCCATTCCCCAGCTTTGCAAAAGATGCAAAATTCGCAAATTTAAATAGTTTTATATTATTTATTAGCGCTCACTGTATCCAAACAGAAAGACGTGAAGATATTATGGATTCAGGCCACACACAGTTATTTATAATCATTTCAAAAAGTATCATAGAGGTGACACAACTGTGTAACAAAGTCCGACATTTAATAAAAAATACATTTAAAAAAATTAGGGTTCCTATTCATGTTTATTATTTTATTTTAATAATTTATATTTATCACTGTTATGAAACTAATTAAATATTGAACAGCTTACTACTAATGATCTGTGCTTCTTTCCGCTATTGTTGTTTAGTATTTTGTTAGTTTGCTTTTTTCGATGCTGTCTCCTGTATCTTCATATTGTGTGACAGACAAATTTAGGAATCGGCTTTGTTTATATGACATTAGATTACATTATCATTTTATAAAACCCCTGTCACAGATAGCTTTGCAGAGATCTAGGGAAGGAGGCCGACTATGGGGCATCCTGTTTGGAAATAGAATGAGGTATCCATTAGGTTTACCCTTTTTCTAATTGAGTCCAGGATACCCCACATGTTCCCATGGCTAATTTTTTGTAGTTATTTATTTTAGTTTATAATTGTTCAAGTCTGGACATCAGGAGCATTAGATCCCGGCTAGGTCATAACACATAGATCCTGGCTAGGTCATAACACATAGATCCCAGCTAGGGCATAGCACATAGATCCCCGCTAGGGCATAGCACATAGATCCTAGCTAGGGCATAACACATAAATCCCCACTAGGGCATAACACATAGATCCCAGCTAGAGCATAACACATAGATCCCAGCTAGGGCATAACACATAGATCCCAGCTAGGGCATAGCACATAGATCCCAGCTAGGGCGTAACACATAGATCCCGGCTAGGTCATAACACATAGATCCCAGCTAGGGCATAGCACATAGATCCCAGCTAGGGCGTAACACATAGATCCCGGCTAGGTCATAACACATAGATCCCGGCTAGGGCATAACACATAGATCCCGGCTAGGTCATAACACATAGATCCCGGCTAGGTCATAACACATAGATCCCAGCTAGGGCATAACACATAGATCCCAGCTAGGGCATAACACATAGATCCCAGCTAGGGCATAGCACATAGATCCCAGCTAGGGCATAACACATAGATCCCAGCTAGGGCATAACACATAGATCCCAGCTAGGGCATACACATAGATCCCAGCTAGCTAGGGCATAACACATAGATCCCAGCTAGGGCATACACATAGATCCCAGCTAGGGCATAACACATAGATCCCAGCTAGGGCATAACACATAGATCCCAGCTAGGGCATAGCACATAGATCCCAGCTAGGGCATAACACATAGATCCCAGCTAGGGCATAACACATAGATCCCAGCTAGGGCATAGCACATAGATCCCAGCTAGGGCATAACACATAGATCCCAGCTAGGGCATAACACATAGATCCCAGCTAGGGCATAACACATAGATCCCAGCTAGGGCAGAGTACATAGATCCCAGCTAGGGCATAACACATAGATCCCAGCTAGGGCATAACACATAGTTCCCAGCTAGAGCATAGCGCATAAATCCCAGCTAGGGCATAACATAACAGCTAGGGCGTAATTCCAGCTACGGACTGAATCATCACACAAGCTGCTAGGTAACAATTGTTTTTACTTCCAGTTGCTAAAACCCCAGCCATGGCCTAATGCATAGAATCTATACAGGTGTAATAATGTTTCTGGAATTATGCTCTATGGAATAGGTTGTAGCTTTGTCAGAGACTATGGAAACCATCATTGGTTAGATTGTGCATTTTGTAAATATTTATAAACCTTTGCTTTAATTTGGAGTGTAACACATTGTTAACATATGGAAAGGGTTTATACACACGTAAATAGAATGCTATTTATTCACTTTTCGTTGACTCAGGCAATATTTATAAGGAACTGACACATTTTAGGCCAAGCTGTAAAAATAGTGAAACTGGTTTTGACCAAATTGTGCAATCCTTTGTCAACCATTGTCAGCTTCAGTAAAATGGCCCGTGTGTGAGCAACCAAAGAAAAAGTTTGATGAAGTAAAAAATAAAATAAAAATAAAACAAACCCATTGTTACTTTACGATTAATACATGAGTCACCGGTTCTGCAATTACATACAATAGTAAACACTACAAGAGACTGTGACATCAAGAAAATATTATTTAAATAATACATTGAAATACAAAGTGAATCTTCATTCTTAGATGATAATTTTCCTAATGTGCGCGTAATATCCACAGCATAGTGAAGTAAATGGTCTAACTCTCATTCTGCTTGGCGCCTTGAGAGCAAACCATTAAATAACAACACTTTGCTCAACCCTTAGGCACTCATTTTAGATTTAAGTGCGTCTGTTTTGCAGCTCGCCAAACGTTAAAAATCTGATGTAGTTAAAAGAGAATATATCTAACTATGGAACATATTTTGCTGTTTAGAGGAAGTAACTGTCATGAAATGAAGAAAGAAACTGAAAATAAAATTCAGGTATTAACTTCAGATCATAATTCCAAGGTAAGAAAAAAGTTCGCCATCCTTCACCTAGTTTCATTCAGACGCAATTCACTTCTAGCGACCGTAACTAACTGCACGCGTTGGGCTACAGTTCTCTATGGGTGGCAAAATCCATCACGCAGTCTGGGCTGAAGGGTTAAATGTGGTAACGGCTTGCAACACAGAATCGGGGCATTGTACAAAGACTGTATTGTTTTTTTTTTCTTTTCCACCACAATCATGTTAATCTTGAACCTTTCCGCAGTTTTCAGTATCCGTGAATTGTTGAGATAAAATACGTTTATCATGTAAAAGGCTTTAGCCTTGAATGGCTGAAATAATTAACCAGCTGCCTGAGAAAGCTGTAAACAATGTTTATACAGTGAATTTTTATGTTTTTTTTTTTTTCGGCTAAGGATTTAAAAATACAACAAAACACGAACAATTGTGTTTCATGCTGTCCTAATTACCCATATAAGCCTTCTTTAGACCAACTCTGGCTTTTTAGAGTTATATATTGAAAACTGCAAGGTTTCATGACTCTTTCCATCAACTCTATTATGTTTCGTCTCTATGGCATATGTTTTGAGTGCTTTAAAGGGTTTGGTGGCTTGTGATCAGACTTTACCTTGCTCGGTGCTGGCGGCCATCTTTGTTCTCACTCTGTGAATTGATTTACCATTGTGGCTCTTTTTGTGAGATTTCACAACACTCTCTCTGTATGTCTCTATGGGGTGACGTCTCTTGTGCTTGTTTCTTGCAAGAATCCTCCCATTATAGAAAGCTAAATTCCATCTATTAAGGCCTCATTTTTAATAGTGAATCTATGCAGGGGAAAAAATTGATATGTTGTAACATATATTAATATATACTATTTTGTAAATTTGGAATGGCCAAGGACATTTAGTTTAAAATATTTGGGATTTGGGTACTGGTTAATTACCTCCCTCCAGTGGGAGCTGCTTTATTTATTGATTATTAAACATTAAAACCAACATTATTTTTAAGTTAAAGGAACACTTCAATCTCAGTCATAGTGCACAGATCCCAGCTAGTGCATAGTGCACAGATCCCAGCTAGTGCATAGTGCACAGTGCACAGATCCCAGCTAGTGCATAGTGCACAGATCTCCAGCCAACTGTAGTGGTTATGGCTCCACTTGCATCCTCCAAGAGTAAGTAGTTAAAACATTTACGAATGGTTTAATAACTTACCTTTGTCATGCATAGTGCGTGGCATCACCTCCTTTACTGCATGAAGTTCCTACAAGCCAGTGTTTCCCAACCCAGTCCTCAAGGCACACCTACCAGTCCAGGATTTAGGGATTACCCAGTTGTGTCTAAGGTGTTTTTTTTTCTACTTTGTAAAAACACCTTAGACACAACTGGGTAATCCCTAAATCCTGGACTGGTAGGTGTGCCTTGAGGACTGGGTTGGGAAACACTGCTACAAGCTTCCAGTTAGCTCCACTAGATCTAGCTATGCAGGGCTATGCTCATTGGCTGAGAGTGTCAGCGCAGTGTCCTCAGGCAATGATCGGGGCCCTGCATGGTCAGGATTATTGAGTGGCAGGAGATTTTGACAGCAGGGGAAGCAGCTGTGGACAACCTGCAGGACCCATGGAAGTTGATAAACGATTCTTACCCACTACAGCTTAATGTAGCAAAGATTGCAGAGTGTACGTTCAACATCTCCACGCTCTGCATGGATACGCTGAATGCTCCCCACGGAGATGCATTGATGAGGAGAGGCTGATTGGCACAGTACAGCGTGTTGCAGGGCATGCGCACTAGCCTCCCAATGCTTTCCTGTGTAAAACCACGGGATTGGCTAAAATCATCAAGACTGATGATGTCAGTCAAGGAGGCAGGGTGACTGTGGACAGAGCAGCATGGGGATGGAGAGAAGGAAATTAAATCTCACCTTTACATGCACTTGTAGGGGGGCCAGGAACCCCAAATTGAACAGATCACTATAGTGCTAGGAGTACATGTTTCTGGCACTATACCCACTAGTCCACCTGTAGTGGTTATGGTGTTTGGCGTGTTCTTTTAAGAGTCTATGGCTATTACAGCTCTGCAAAGTAGCACCTACCAATATATTTTACATCATTCATTGTTTAAATTTTTGTGAATGTGTCTCTTCAAATAATAGACCAGTGTGACAACTATTCCCTTGCTATGAGCTGCTAATAGTAAGTGTAAAATCTTTCATTTGGGAAATGCACAAAGAATAAAATATTTACATGAATTTTAATTTATTTTACTTAGCAATAAAGTGAAGCGTGAAAATATGACTACATCATTAACTAGAAAACAAAGATTCCCAAAATATAGCCAAGTGAATTATAGTTAACTACAAATGGGAGGATTTTGCATTCCGCGTGAACGGTACACAATGTAGAATGCGCAAAGTTACATCTTTGATTTGATTTCCGCAATGATTGTTAATGTATAATTTGTTTGGAATATCAATATCTGTTCCAGTACTAACTCCCAAAGCATTCCGCATGGATTAATCTTCACACTCTTACTGTTTTATTGTTGTTATTTTTGTATAAAGCATCGTAAAGGGTACAATGTGGTAGGATCGTGACTCTATAGGTTGTCTGTAAAGTACAAGTCTAAGCAGGGGTAAATTATACCACATATTGCTCCCTTTGTCTGGCATGTGAAAGGTTAAGCCGCTTTCATATTTACTTTTGAGGATACATTGATGCATTTGAATTGCAAGGTTGCCATGGTTTCATTCTTTCATGTTCACCTCTTAACAATCCAAAAACCAGCTCCTCTATGCTATATCTTTCTAATGCCTTCTACATTGCATTGCTAAATGTCATGTGAAGTGATAATCATGAATACAGTTTACTTGATGTTGTTCAAATTCTGTAACTAGAGGTATTGCTCTAAAAAATGCCAAAATCAGAGTGTTGCTATGTGTCCCCTGTATAGTAGTTGACACTTGTATGAAAAGTGCTGCCCGGTGGTATATAGCATCCATACAGAAAAGTTCTAGGATAAATCCATTCATTTCTACTGGCAAATGTGAATTGGGCGTCCTGATGGGATGTGCTTTTCACAGCTGTACAGGAAACCATTACCAATACAGTCTCTTTATCTGAGAGCCATGTTAATATCTCTAGGATTCCATCGTATAGTGACCTCCTTTCTTGGGGATCATGGAGATAATAGTGAGTTAACATGTGTGCTAGCTGTGATTTCATATCTGATGCTCTAATTTACAGCTTCAATGAATATTGCATGGCAGCAGGAAAATAGTGATTTCCATAGCAACCGTCCCTAACAATTAATTTGAGAAAGTGTATTTTTTTTTTTTAAAGCTATAGAAATTTACATTTGTGGAAGCTTACCCTTAAACTTTATATATTTATTTATTTTTTTATATATTCTTAGCACACACTAGTGAACATGCTACATTTTTAGAAAACCCTCTCCATTGTACTCATGAGCTCTACCTATGTCATAGAGCATCTTGCCCAAAAGTAAGATCCCCCAGATGTTGTAAAACTACAACTCCCATGATGCCTTGTATGCCTTTGGAATGCCTTTAGAATGGCAAAGTATTATGGAAGCCGTGGTTTTAAAACCTCTGGAGTCCTACCATTTGGACACCCCTGCCATAGAGCATACTTTTTTGCAGTCCCGAAATTGTTGGGACAGCCCTGATTTTGGGCAACCCATGCTGCCATTCTGAGTATTTTTCCTGGAAAGAGGCATAGGCGATCACTTCAGAATCATCTGTGTGGGGACAGCCTTGCTTGGCCGCCTTGTCAGACAGGCCATCTTCATAGCCAGTCACATCAGTGACATGAATTGTGCCACCACCAACCTCTGTTAAACAGCTGTCAGTTTGCTATGGCCCATCTCACTATGCAAGTGATCACTCATAAAAAAAGGGACTGCACTAATGGTTTTCCTTTATATACACAAGGAAGGGTAGGTGATCTTGGTAAAAACAGTACAAAAAAAGAAGTTCTAGGCTCTCAAAACTGTAGTTCCTATAAAGTGCACTATTTTAATGAAAACTGTAAGCAAAAGGTAACAACGTTTCAGCCTTCACTGGCCTTTGTAATAAATTCAAGTGTTCAGTCATTCAATTATATACCTTACATCATGCAATAATTAAATAATTTCATTTGAAAACACAATATCACTTACCCATGGGTTTGGTACTCTGGTAACTCCAAAATAAAAACCACCAGATGAGAGGTAACATGATCGCTGTCATCATAAGAGTGGGACAGTCCTAGAAGGTGTGCTGTAGTATGGGCTTAAATAACAGTGAAAATCTGGAACTAGATTCAAAATACCAAAAAAGGAAATTAAAACCAAGTTTTGCCATGACGATTCAGGAGTGATATTCTCAGTGATACTTTTGTGTGTGGATACATTGCCATCGTGAACAGTCAGACATCAAATACCAAAAGGTTAAAACTCCGACTACATATTGCAAACAAAAAAATAGCAGTCTTCGGAGTTCAGTATAAACAATGCACTCTGCAAATCTAAGCTAACTAGCCTTTCACCTGCCCGGTTTAGCCTTGATAAAGACTAACCAGAGTTTATTATTTGTTTGTACAGAAGCCTGATAATGCCTTCTGTTCTGCATTTTGTAGCTGATGTATTTTAATCAAATTACATCCCAGCCAGAAGCAAACACATTTCTTTTCTTTCCAGAAGTAGATTTTAAAGAAATAATCTTGTTTTAATATGGCGATTTTTTTTTTTTTTCTAATCAACAAAGCTTCTAAGGTCAACAATAAGAGAAAATGTGTCAAATTATTTCATAAGAAACATCTCTATAAGTTTATTTATGTAATGCACTTATAATCAAGGTAAATCTCGGAGGCGGTATAGTGCTGGGCTGGTAAGTATGTTAGGAATGTGCAATATGGTTGTACTTGCACATTTGCCAGTCATTGCAAAAAGCAGTGAACATACACAATTATCTCTATGTATATATACACATGTTCATTTTTTCCCATTGTTTCTACACATTGTGTTTTGACTATGTAAGATTTTAGGACTTGGTGGTAATAGGCAGGCCAGAGGAAAGCTTACATTTAGAGAGTATCGCTCATTGAATTTAACAAGACAGCATGTTTCTGTCGTGCCAGGTGAACGAGTATGTGGCACAGCATACAAAAGAGTGGTCCGATTTACGCAGCGCACAGAGCGCAGAGGAACAAGAACTGCGGGATCTTCATTTAAGACAACAATGCGACCTCCTTAAAAAACTGCTTATCAATGTCCAAGAACAGCAGGCCCAGCAGTTAAAGCTGTCACAGGAAAGGTGAGCACAGATGCCCAGTATACACTCCAGTGTGTTTATTAGCTAGAGAACCGGTGAAATTTCTCAAACTCACTCAAGCTGGAGAATTACATCCAATTTAGCAATTTTGACTTTAATTTTTTTTAAATTAATTGTCAACTATTATGTAAGGTGTTATTGACTTTTCCTTGGGATTGACCTTCTTTAGGTTGTGTTTATTTTAATCCAGTGAGTGTCAGGCACACATGGAGTTCCCTCAATCTAAGCACTTTATTTTCTGATCTCAAATATGATATACTTACACAAGATAGAATAATTTTCATTCAATGTATATTTTTTCCAACACTGTACTTCAATATTTAAAACCACGTTTACCACTTTTACCATGACCATGCCATTCAACACTGTCATTTTTTGTATTCTTTCCACAGCTATCTGTATATAATATAAGAATATATTATAATTATAATATAAGATCTGAAAGAAACAAGTACAGTTAACGTTACTGTAACATAGGTTACTGTATTCTTACATTTAAACTGGTCTTTAATTTCTTAAAACCATATGATACATGCTGAAAATTGTTACACATCAAGATACTTTTTGTGCTTAATGTTTTTTATTTTATAGTAAACATTAAACTACATTGCCATCAGAAGTGAAGTAATAAATTAGACATTATTAAAAAAAAAAAAAAAAATGGTATATAACACTGCACTCCTGCCTGGAGTTTACTTAGAAATGGATGGAGGGGAAAAAAAACAGCTTTATTTCAGCTTTTGACCCTTAGAGCTCAACCTTCAGTGGTCGATAACATGTATTTGATTGCTGGGAATAGTCACTTTTGCAATTTAGGTGTAAATATGGTTAGAATCAAAGTTACTAAGTCACTTTGAGTCCCCTTGCAGAAGTTGCTAATTGTTTTATAAATGTCATATATGTTTTTAATAAATAAAGAATGCATTTTATTTTACAATGATATCGGGCAAATAGTTTGAACAATTGTAATCCACTTTCAAACTTACCTTACAGGTACATATGCCTTAATAACACATGTTCTATTTACAGAGAAAGCAAGGAAATGAGGGCTAACCAAGCCAAAATATCAATGGAAAATAGCAAAGCCATAAGCCAGGATAAATCTATCAAGAATAAAGCTGAGAGAGAAAGGCAAGTTCTGCCATGTGGGATGTAAATACTGTGGCAGTATAATGTATTCGTTTGTGTTGGTAGTTATTTAGATCACTGCATTTAGAGGAGAACATTTTATGGAAATGTCACCATTGAATATCACCTATAACTTGCATTATTCCTTTTTCCTGTGTTACGCCATTTTTCTTTATTGTCCAGGCACAGCCAAGGCACATATTGCAAATGAGAAGAAATAGAAACATTGTTTCATTTCTCCTCTTTTCTATGTTGGCTGCTGTGGATATAAAGGACAAAGCTATTAAAATGATTGACAGGGAGCTGAGACGAATTGCAGAATAAAGAGTTGTAGATATCTATGTTTAGTTTTGTTTTCTCAGCTTGCAAATGCACATTTGTTATATATAGGGATAAACAGACATAATATTACAAATGTTGGCATGTAACTGTTCTGCTTTAAATGGTTTGAAGTTTTTGATTTGTTGGTGAAGTTACAGATTGTTACATAGTTACATAGCTGAAAAGAGACTTGCGTCCATCAAGTTCAGCCTTTGTCACATCTGTTTTTCCTGTTGATCCAGAAGAAAGAAAAAAAAAGAGTTTGATGTTATTCGGTGTCAGTGCCCCCAAAAAACACCCACAAATGTGATCAAAGGGGAACCTATCCAACTATAATTTTAATCACACTTTCACCATGAAATGTTTCTTAGAATGCATAAAATGCTCCTTCCAGTGTTCATCACAATGGGTTCAATGTACAATCACAAAATCAAAGCGGCCCTGTAATGTATTTTTGTGCACCACGTCCCCCGTTTTCACCTTTTATTTTCCAATTTATTTCGCCACTGGATCTTTTTTTCAGCCACCGCTATCTTTCTCAGCCTGGCAGTGACTCTGCATCTCTGTCTTTCCTCTGTCCTTTCTCCTCTGTGTGCGTCAGCTCTTGTGCATGCGCTCTAATCCAGTGGTCATGGGAGATTTGCGAGGGATGCGACGGGCAGGTAAGTATTCTGGGTAAATTTGTCTCCCCCTCCCCTTGTCAAGCAGAGGAAAATACATAAGGATAAGTAGTCTCTCCTTTTCCTTATGTATTTTAGGAGAAAAAAAATTGGGGGAAAAAAATGGATTGTGAGACAGAAACAACATTATAGAAAAAGTTATCAGCACATTTCTAATATAAGAACCCTTTTATCTTAGCAATTTAACAAGCTAACATGGAAAAAAAATGGGTTCGGTCACACCATATATTTCCCACAATTATGTTGCTTCCATTGGAGATTAGTCCACATACTGAGAATCTTCATTAATTTATAGCGGTCTGTGGACAACATCAATAGTATCCCTTTGAGCCGATAGCCAAAAATTATAAACTGATTCCACACATTCTTCTTGGTATTTTTTAGAAATAGTTATATTTAACATCCAAGATACCCGGGAAACTCTAACAGCGCTTAGAGCATGTTGACATTTTATCATCAGAGACTATTTTAGTAAAATTGTGTGACCTTATGTTTTTCATTCAAATATATTTATTTTTAGGCGAGTGAGGGAACTGAACAGCAGCAACACAAAGAAGTTCCTCGAAGAGAGAAAAAGAGTGAGTATGGGTGATTAATGTCAATGTCCTCCTTTTTGTGTTGGGAAATATCAAGGCATTGTGTGTGTGTGAGCAGCTGACTGCCTACTCTTCTGATGAGCCATCTCAAAGTCCTTCCAACCCACTCATACTTAATGTTCTCATTAATCTCCAGCTGAGTGGGCCGGCTGCATAAACCATCCACCTTTCTGTTTTGTCGCAGTTTGTTTTTAAATTCCAATTAAAAACTATAACCCACTTAGCGTTCCTCATACTGTTTTTTCGGAAGTCGTACTGTTAACGCTTTAAGGACCCAGGCAGTCCGTGCACAGAAAGAAACGATTTAATACATGTAATGTTTTTTTCTCTTGTAGGAAAATAATTACGCATTCAAGGTTATTAACTAAAGTGAGAATTCAAAGTGAATTTCAAATTTAAGGCCAGAGTAGCCGAACTAAAAGCGTAGCTAGCTTAGAGAATTTTTTCCAATTTGGCTATTTTACCCTTAAATGTGAAATTCACTTTTAATTCTCACCTTAATGAATAACCCTGATCGATGGAGTTTAGTTCTCTTCTCAAAACAGCCAGAAAGAAAAATAATTTGTAGTTTGTTTGTTTTTTTTCAATTTATTTATTTATCATTTGTGTTTCCTCTGTACTAGGGCATCACCCTATATATTAAGAACTAAACAGACCTAATACATAATTAACTAAGTGTAGTTCTACGGAAGCCCAGAGAGCCCATATATTCTTAATATTTTTCTGACTTGTTATGTCAAGAAAACAACTTGTTATCTCGAGATAACAAGTGTGTATTTGAGTAAGTTGTTTTCTCATCATAACAAGGCAGAAAACTATTTAAAATACATGGAATCTCTGGGCTTCTGTATAGTTCAAATTAATGTTGTACTTAATATATTTATCCTAAAATTCTCTATATCTGAAATCTTTATAGCGCACATTACCACATCACCAAAATGTGATCAAATTTAACTAAAAAATAGATAATGCTTAATAGCTATGTGCAATTTCCCAGACGCCCATGCAAACTTCACTCATACGGTGGTTCCACCTTTAGATTTGTCTCAAGATGGATTCATTAATCACTGCTTCTCTATAATCCCCTATATCTCTACGTAGATGCTACTAAACCAAGGGAAAAGAGTTACTATGTTACTGAATGTGGAGCCATGATCATAATGAAAGGTTTAAACAGGAAAGGATGGAATTCTTTTACATTTATGGTTGTTGGACAAAGCTTCATTTTCTCTTAACTTGTATATTTAAATATAATAATTCTCAGACAGTTTATGTAATAATAATTTCAATATGCCCAGCTGTTCCAAACACATTAAAAACATCATTTAATCGACGGTTTCCTTTTAAACCCATTAATAAAACAACACCAGTATGTGTCTACAGATACACTATTCTTGTCCCAACTACTCCTCTCCATGGCTTTAACAGCACAAGGGGTGGCTTAAACCTGCAGTTGATAATCCAAGAGTAACGTCAAGCTTCCATAGCAAGCCAGTAACCAACCTCATGCTGATGAGTTGCATTAACAATGAAACAGCTGTCCATGAGTGGTTCACTGGCTTTGATCCTCTTCCTGAGTTGTGTTTCAACGCTGTTGTATACAGCAGACACATACTCCAAGGAATCCACGAATAAAGTGGAATTATGAGGCAAAAATGTTTTTTTTTTTGTTGAGCTCATTTGCATATGCCTACCCAGAATCCCATGCAGTAGTGAGAGCACTGTTAAAGTGATATTTCTGTTGGAAAAGCAAGTCTTATGGCTTGACTGGTGTGAGTATTTGTGTTTAGCAATGTATTAACTATCCACTTACTTCAGGTGGAAGGGGATTTCATCCACACTTTTTCCCCCCACCACAACACCATTGGTATGATCTATTATTCTTATAAATATATGTCTTGACTCCGAATTTAGAAATATGTGTCTACAACTATGTTTTAGTTTGTCAGAAAGGTTGAAACTTTGTTAATAAATTAAGTTTCTAGCCTTGTATGAGGTTTTTAGGCCAAAGTAGCTCTCCTGAAGAATTACTCAGAGTTGGCTTTTTTGGTCTAAAATTACACTGCTGGAGGTTGTTACACATCCGGCAGCAGAGGGATAAGCTCTGTGTGTGCAGTGTTTCATAGTGAAACACTGTACTTACAGACATCATGAGCCACGACCATTACTCTGACTTTCGTAACCACTACAGCCAACTGTAGTTTATTCCATGCGTACACTGGTCCAGTTCCCCAGTAATTGGTCAGACATTTAGCATTTTTTTTTTCCTTACCTGCGTCCCTGACGGGCTCCAATGCTCTCTGGTGGTCCATTGGTGTGCTTCCAGCATCTGCAGAGTCACAGAGCTTGGAAGCCGTGGCCATCGTTATTCAGTGGCTGACAGTATCAGCTGACCACTCTCAGCCAATGACTGACATTCTGTGCAATGAAAGTTGCCCAGAGTTGACATTGGGTAATTCAGAACTCAAGTTCCAAGCTGGCCATTGATGACCCAATGATGCTGCTCAAGGTTGAGTTACACCTCTTTTTTTCATAGTAAAACACTGCACATACAGACTTCATGTACCATAACCATTTAAAATCACTGAAGTACTTGGAGTAACCATTTAAAGAATGGCAAGAATCAGACATTTCATAGCTGCCCATAATTCACCAAACAGACCACCTCTGTTTCCCCATAGGGCAGGCTTCCCCAAACTCCGGCCCTCCAGATGTTGCTGAACTACAACTCCCATGATTCTATGAATGAAATTGATAGGCTGAGAATCATGGGAGTTGTAGTTCAGCAACATCTGGAGGGCCGGAGTTTGGGGAAGCCTGCCGTAGGGCATCTCCACAGATATTAACCACACAAACAGAGGGCAAATATTGGCCAAGGCACTGACTTCTACTCACCCTAAAAATAAGCTTTCATCAAATAAATCATTTCTGACAATCATTATGGAACAATACCTTTTTGAACTCATTTGCTTGTCTTTCACATGCCTATAACGGTTTGGTTTTGTTATAACTTCCCTTGATGTGATGATTCATAAACCCCAGAGCTTGCCGATTGCCAATGAGTGTTGTAAAGAATAATTAGCAAAGTACATGTGTCACGTACAAAAGAAAAAATACATTTGTAACATGCTTCAAAGTACACTTTTTGTAGTTTAATCCCCCTCTTTTGTAATCGATGCATTTGCATTCTGAATGTAAGTTAATATATGGCATGCTCAAGTGTAATGGCAGGCTTCATGTTTCCATGACAACAGCATAAATCTGTGAGAGTGTTCTGTTTATGACAATCTAGGTGCAGAATAATAGTGTTGAGATGTTGAAGCATTACTGTTACAACCTTAAACAATGCTGCTTGTATTTTAAATTAAACATCCAACTTGGTGTAAATGTAGTTCTAATTTGAGATTTTGTTTTCAGTTGGCAATGAAGCACTCTAAAGAAATGGATCAGTTAAAAAAAGTTCAAGAAGAATATTTGGAAATCCTTGAGAAGCAAAACGAACAGGTATTTGTCCCCACCGCAGAGTGTCTGTATTCAATACATCACTGAATATTACATTGATAAATCGGAACAGTATCTGGCTAATCGTCTCTAATTATTGTGTTAGCAACTCTACCCCCAAATCGTATTTCTCTTGGTCTTTATTGGTGTATCGGTGTGTCTATGAATGACAGCCACGTGTTTTATTGCAGTATGAGTGAGGTCTATTTTAAAAAAAGCTGTACAAGATGATTACTAACAGGGTTATTTACTAAAGGGAGAATTAAAAGTGAATTTAAATTTAAGGCCAAAGTATCCAAACTGAAAGCATGCCGGATTTAGAGAATTCTTCCAGTTTGATATTTTGACCTTAGATTTGAAGTACACTTTGCATTCACCTTGAATTCTCACTTTAGCAAATAATCCTGTTAGTGAAACATTTAAAATGTGGCCAATTGAAAGAATGGTGTGTAGCAAATGTATCATGGGTTCCAGTGTTCTAAACCTAGAATGCCCAGTTCTTGGCCTTCCTGGCTTGTTGGATGACAATCCCAGAAGTTCTTATCACTTTCAGGCTGGAAGGGACTTACTGGTCTATAATCTCACACAGGTTGGGCAGAGAGGTTAAGCCTCAAAGTTCTAAATGAACAACATATGATTCAAAAATAAGTTTGGGAAGTAGTGTAGCAAAGTATTCTGAGATATATTTTTTATTTTATATTTCCTTATCGATTACTGTGACATAGAGCAGTGGCTCACAGCCCAGTCCTCGGGCATCGATGGTCCAGGTTTTGCTTGTATCTCCATAGAAACAGAACTGTAAAATCCTTATGTTTTGTTCTGCCTTGATGGCCAGATTGGGAATAGAGCTTTGTCCCGTGTTTGCAAAAAAGGTGAGATCCTATGCATTGTCATCAAATCCATTCTGATACAACAGGAACCGATAATTATATTGCTTTCATACGGTTTCCGTAAAAAAAAAGTATATCGAGTAATTTTACACCCGTAAGAACAAGTCATATTCTACTCATATTGTTTTGCATGAATCCATTATCTGTGAATTATAACATCTTATCCATTCATACATTTTGCTGGATGGCTTCAGATTTTACTTTTTTCTGTTTGCTTGCTTCATGTCACTCTTCATAATTTGACATTATTTGTTGTTTTTGTACAAACAGCTTTTGAACTCCTGTCATGCAGTGTCTCACTCACAAGGTATGATTTGTCCTGTCTCCATTATCCATTTGATTCATCCTGCGTTAAATTTTATTTTGTAACTAGTGAAAAAATTGTACTTTATGGCTCATTTAATGTGTATCTATTGTTTTCTGTGTAATATTATGATTTTCATTTTATTGTAATATTTGATGAACGTGCTAGAACAATGTTTGTTTATTTTTGTACATGAATAATGTTTACTTTATTTTATGTGTTTTATAGTTTTGAAGAGTTTGAAGTGTAAATTTTAGACTTGGGCATTTGTTTTTGGACAAACATGTTTTGTCTGAATTTCTGCAATACGTACTTTCGTCCGAAAGACAATAGGACTAATGCAAGTTACAATGAATGAAATGAAGAATAAATTGCTTGTTATATTCGTCCATGCAATTCGTTCTTTCGTTCTTTTGTTTTAGTTATTATAAGGATGGAGCAACCGGCTCACGACTCCCTTCTTGTAATGTTTAAATCCCCCCAAGTTCCCTCACCCTTGGCCTATAGGGGTCAATATGATCCTCATATTAGTATAGGGAGGAAAAATCCTCCCTTCTACCACTAACCACTATGCAAAGAGTAGGAGCATGTCTATTGCTGCCCGGTTACTAATACAATAAAGAGGGGCCATGCCTAATGAAGGGCACCTAATGAAATAATTAACTATAAGGGGCATAGTGTCTTTTCCGTACCACGCTAGTGGGGATAATTAAACTAAACTGGGTGGTCAGTCTCGAGATTTACCTATCAAAGTTTTATGACTCAAATTATTTATAAGGCTTTCCAAATCCTGCAAGCTCAGTCTGCACTTGCCCTCGTGGGGTGAATGTCTTTGGGTTTTTTTCTCTGTTTTTTTAAAGGTCCTTTTTTAATTTAGCTTATAGCCACTCCCTCAATATTATTAGAATAAAGGGAAAGGTAGGGTATTTTTTAATGGGGGTGACTAAGGTGTTGTAGACAAGGGGGCCCCTCTGCTGACAGAGGGTTGAGGCTGGCATGAACAATAGGTCAAACCCCCACTGTATTATTTAGGGTCCCCGCTTGTTGCCATTTGCTGGAGTTTGGGGGGGCATTAGATCCTTCCCTCCCACTTTATTAGTTATTTAGGGCCCTTACCCACTACACAATTATTATTAAGTGCCCCTACCCATTGCTAATGGGTTTGGGCTGGAGAGGGACAATAGGTCCACCTCCCTATTTAGTTTAATAATGAAATCCTAAAACTACAATAACGGCCAAATTTCACCTGAAAATGATTGAACAAATGGATGAAATTCAGTTCGGAACAAACACATTTTTTTTCCGTCCAAATGTATTCTGTGACAAAGGGTTGGGGCTGGCATGACCAATAGGTCCAACCCTCACTGTATTATTTAGGGCCCCCACCTGTCGCCATAAAGTAAACAAGGAAACAAATATTGAAGGACCACAAATTAAAAATATATCTTTATATCTCTTGTGGGTCATTAAATTGGGAATTGCCAAGAATTCAAAATGAATTTTTTGCTAAAAGAACAACCCAAAAACAAAACCTCACTTCGAAAATGTTTCCACTTCAGGTATAATGGCCTAAAATTTGAATTTCATTTTAAATTCCTGACAGTTCACAATTTAGTGTAAGACTCATTGCATATACATCCTTAAAAGGACACACTAGGCACCAGAACCACTACAGCCTAACGTGGTATTTCTGAAACAAAGAGACTGTCCCTGCAGGTTGTGTAAATGATGTTGCTTCTGAGAAAAGGCAGTGCTATCACCAACTCTAGTGGGTATCACTTGGGCATCCTGGGTTCAATCCTGCAAAGATTGCAGTGCCAACGTTTGGCTTCTCAACACTCTGCATAGAGACGCTGTACACTTCCCTATAGAGATGCTTTGAGACAATGAATCTCCATGACGAGATGCTGATTGGCGCAGTGCAGCAATTGCCTCCGATGCGCACTAGCCACTTATTGCTTCTCTCTGGAATAAAGATACAAAAAAAAGGAGGCTACAGGTAAGTAAAACTATTTATGTAACTTAGTTAAGGGAGCCCTGGATATCGAAAAAAATTAGTGTACTACTCTGTTAGGTATAAATGTTTCTTTAAGTCAGGCGCATGAGGCGGAGTCACTAAAGACATATTTTAGCAATGCTAGCAGCATGTTCCATTATGATCCCAGATTCATTAAAACAACCTGACCTTTCATTGTGTGATGCCAAACATGATTTAAAACACACCTCGTTTGCTTTCTTCTAAATGTCCAATATAAGCAGCATCGTGTGTTTTTTCTGCATATGCTATTTTGTCAAGATTACATGGGTTGTTTTTTTTTTTTGTGTGTGTGTTTGTGCTTTAGGCAAAGGAGATGCAGCAGATGGTCAAAATGGAGGCAGAGATGGGACGCAGGCCAGCAACAGTTGTGTAAGACTGCAAAATGCCAACTGAAGTCGAAAAACAATTCACTGTCCTTTTAAAGAACACTGTAAAATACAGACCACAAACACTGACGACGAAGCGTGCTCTTATGTTGTACCCCTTTGTCTAGGCAAGACACAAAAAGTGGTGATTTAAAGACTGGCATCTTTCCCTTTAACATTTTGAGCACTGTAATATTTATTCTAAAGAATTATAATTCTAAACTTCGAAGAGATATTTTTTACTAAGGATAAACCATTTGTTAATATTTTTTTATTATTTGCAGCCTGTGTCATCTGGTCTCTGTTAAATAGTTTTTGTTTTGTTTTGTTTTTACTTTAACTGATACTGAGAAAAATGCAAATCTTTTTTATGTTTTTTTTTCTTTTTGTATTTTATTGAAGCTCTATCTAAGCTTCTCTACTTATGGCAACTATGCTAAATGTGTTTTATGTCTGATGGCTGTCAGCAAAGTTCACTAAGTAGTGCTACTGAAAAAAAAACCTATGTTTATGAAGAATGAATCAAGTACCTTCCAGCGCAGCGTGCTAGAACACTGGTGTCACTTTTTATTTGCGATCTTTGGGATTTGTGAGGATAGGCAAATAGAGTTGTGTGATTTTTTTTATTTTTTTTAATTTATTTTTTTAACATTAAATCAGCGTACTCAGAAGTACAGTGCACATAACAGAAATTGTCCTGTTTTGACAATACTCAACAAGCACAAAGTGTTCCCATCTATAAAGCATCCCCCAAAACTACTTTTCTCTAAAGCTGTGCTTGCAGACAACTTAGCAGTTTTTGTTAAATTGTATACTTAAGGCAGAGCAGGGCATAGAGAACAAAACACTGAAAGTGAATGGGTGTTTGTTGATCAGAAATACAAATTGCCTACTGTATCCAAGCAATTTTCTTGTTCTGTTTTGCGTGGGATGCAAGAAAATGACTTTTTTTTCTGATTCATGTACTATTCCTTTCTACCCCTTTGCATGGCTTTGTTCTATAGGACTGTATAATTTATCCATACGGCCACGCAAAGCAGAGCTAAATTCATCTGTTCGACTACAAGTCTCATGATTCTTGGTTTTGTAGCTAAACAATTTCTTGGATTTATGGGGGTTATTTTTTTAGAACAGTTAGAGTGTGAGAAAGAAAAAGTTATTAATGGATATACTGGCTATTCAATGATAAGCATGTATTCAAAGTGGCACTTTGAAATATTAGTATGTTAGGAGTTTATTATAGATAGAACACTTTAAGGACACTTGTTCTGAGAAAAACAGAAATTCAGTCCCTTTTAAACCGTTGAAATATATTTTGTTTTAGTGTCAGAGAAATGCGCACAGCCCTTGTATTCCATGCTTCTGGCTTTTTGGGGGATGTATTGATTAATAATGAGTGGTGGTGGATTTAAAAATCAAGGCCAAAGAATTACGCAAAACAATTTTTAGCGAATAAACCCTTTTTAAATTTTACTAACACACGGTGAAGATGCATAACAGTGTTGCTGGGTCAACATTGATGCAGTCATGCCCATATTAGCACATGTGCTTATGAATAATATTAGCGCTGGACAGAAAGCATGACAAAAAGTGGACTAATCAGGGCTGTGTCTTAACAGCGTTGTTGCCATTGATTTACGGTATATTTATATATATGTGCAATAGTGCAACAAGCTTGACATCATTTTTAGAGCTAAAGTGTTGGGTTTATCGCTACTGTATAAAAAAAATAAAACAATTGGGGAATTTTGCAATTATTTGAGTTTTCTGACATGTTTTTTATTAAAGACATATTCTTATCAATAAAACCTCTTTATACAAATTACTAAACAGCAACCTAAAATGAGACAAAAGCAATTATGTTTTTTTTTTTTTTTTTTTATTCTTTATTTATACATTTTTCCAGAGTCTCAAATTATTGCGTTTTTTTTTTTTTTGTGGTTATTCTTGTATTTTTAGATTTCTATACTGAAAAGCCCAACTTGCACCAAAGATTCGTGGTTATTTTGAGCTGCAATCTTAAAGCTATGTTTTTAATTTAAATATGAAATACTTGAATTTTAAGAGCTGCATAACAGGACACTGTAAAGTCAAGTGTAACTGGTATGTTTTATATTATTTTTGTCCCTGACACAAAAACAAATACCTTGTTGGAAGTTGACAAAATGTTTTAAAGCAATAAGTACAACCAGATTGACCCCTTTGAGATCAGTGCTCAGATGTTAAATGGATCATGCATTAGGCACTTTAAGATAAGTTTACATCTAATATTGTATAAAAAAATGCATATTCATATTAATGCTGCAGATTTCTGGTGTTAGTTTGTTGTATTTTGAAACACTGCAAATTGGGAATGGCAAGTTTGTAACTGTGAAGATACATATAGAGTATTTAAATATACTTGTTTGGAAAAACTGAAGACTACCCATGTTAATGCGGGGAAAAGTTTGTAAATCAAAATGTTTGCATGTTCTACAAAATATGGTGATAACTTTATGCATAAAATCCTAGCCATGCTGTAATTCTGTAAATCTGTTCTTATGTATGACACAGGATATTATTTAAATACCAAATATTTAGATTTTTTTTTCTTTCTTTATATTTTATTACTGTATTTTTACCTTTTTGAGCACCAAGGTGACAGATCAATATATTGGTCCAACCTGGTTTCCAAAGGGTTAATATATGCAGTTGTGTGGCCATTTAAGATTTGTGGGGTATTTTTTCATATGTAAAATAAGTTCACAGGAAAAAAAAAATTGTATGCAGATTTTCTAAAGAGACAATGTTCTATGTTTGATAATTGTTCAAACAGTTTGCTAGGGTATCTACTTGCATGGTCCCACAGCCTGCGATATTTAAATTCCAGACAAGTGCATGTATTGGTAAAGTTACTAGCAACAAATCCATGTTGTCGGTACAAATATGAACCATATTAAGAAACTAGTAGATTAGAGCAAACTTATTAACGAATTTTGATGTTCTGAACACCAGTCCTTTGTATGTCCCTGTCTGTCAGGCGCACCCTCAATATTTAGTATCCTTCCCTTTTATAGTCATTCTGCATTTGGGTGGAACTTGTTCCTTTAACCCTTAGAGGCCCAAAGGGACATACAGAGAAATGCAAAGTAAAATACCAGTTTTGCTCTCCAATGGATGGATTTACTAATGGATTTAATTGAGAAATGCAAAATCTTTAGGAAATATGTTTATTATACTACCTTACCTATTCATCAGCTTGAATATGTGGATCTTGAAGGGTAAGAATAAAATTTGTAATGTCTTTCAAAATAGTTTTTTGATAAACAGGGGCAGGTTGGCAAATTGCTGTCTAAGGCCAGTCAATAAAGTGTAGTACCAAAAACAAACCACTATTTGGCACTGTGAAAACTAACAAACATATTCTGACTAGTTTATACAATACAACACAATTGTTCAATACAATAGTTCAAAGTGAGGCTGCATAGAATTCCCATAACAGAGGTATAACAATGATCCAATAATTGTAATAATTGTACACCTGAGATGCCCCTAGTGGACAAGTGCATAGCTGCAGGTAAGAAATGACTGGGTCTCTGTTATGCCTAACATGACTGGCTGTTTGAATCTGGTGATGATTTATATATCTATATAATATGCAAACCAAATGGCAATGAAATATATAGATTAGCAATTAAAAATCAAAGCAAAAATACCACTGTTTTGTACAACCTACTTTAAGGATGTGACTCTCACCACAGGTTAGCCATGTGCACATTGTGTCCATGCAAATGAACTGCCATCTTTTGCAATTAGTCCCAGGAACAAAGTATTTCAAAAGAGACTGCAGAGGATTATGGTTTGTGTCCGTCACGTCATGTGCACACGACAAACTTCTATGCAGCTAGGTAGCTGCCAAAGCCTTCATGTCAATATGTTGCAAAAATTCCACTTTTAAAATTCTTTCACTTAAAAGAAGCCCCATCCTGTTCGATCTTCTTTCATCTTGTCAACCTGCCCGTGTTGGTATAACTTAGTAAATATGGAGAGAGAAAAAAAATTAAGCATTTTTAAAAATGTAAAAAACTGCAAATTGCAACATTACCTGAAAAAGGGAATCTGGTATTTTTAGTGACCTTGATCCTCTTAATGAATTGTTGGCAAAATATTCTAACACCGTTGTACTATCAATCTTCATTAAAATATTTTGTTATATATTTACAACAATTTGTAATATGTATATGTTATATAGATTTTTATGATGTTTTGCGGACACTGTGACACCCAATCAGAGAAATGCATATAATAGCTTACCTTAACAGTTTGCCTTTTTGTGCCTAAATCTTCTAGTAACTAGTATTGGTCTTCCACTTGCTCACGGTGGCCTTCAATTTCCTTTTATCTTGCTATTGATGGGTCTGTTTCTCTGTATTTGTGAACCCCTTGTTAAACATATTTACATTATTTTATTTTTTTTTTTTTTTTATTATTCGTTTTTTTTAAATACGTTGTGTGGGTATTGTGATGACATGTTTTGCTGAAGCTTTAAAGGATCCGGAAACCCTTTTAACAAATTCGACTTATATTAAAACTGTGTCGATGCACATTTATGTTGGTTAATGCATCGCTGGTAACACCTCTAAAAATGTAAACCTTCCATGGTCAATGAAAAGAACCATATTGAATTGGGTATACTGCAGGACATACATAAAAACAAGAGAAAATGTCAAATGTATAGTTCGTAGTGACACAATTATTAAGATTATTACAAACGACCGTAAGTCTTGATATCTCATTTCTTGGCAAGTTTAAGAGTCCGAAGAAAATGTGAAAGAAAAATGTATTATTTTTACAGGATACCTAAAAGGTGCATTCTTGTTCGACCTTCAGTTCATTCTTTGTGTAGCGATATGACATCACAAATTAGTGTTTCAATAACTGCTTCATCTTATTAAAGTGGTTATAGAGACTGAATTCTCCTGGTACTGTCCTTCTAGTTGCCATTTTTACTGTTTTATTGCTAGACAAGAGTCCACAGAAGCCCACCCCTGCTGTGCTACTTGGGCTAACTTGGTCTTCGTTTATATCGATCAACACATCATGTTTACTATTTTTCAAATTTGATGAACATCCAGGAAAAGATGCTTTTTCCAATTTCCTGTCATAGCAACGTCGCCAGAACACTACGAAAGGTACCGAGTACACTTTACCTCACATTCCCTGAGCAAATTGCCTTTAGTGTTCCCACACACCTAATTTTCTAAATTTGCCGAGTGTTTATTGAAAACTACACCATAGTTATAGGTAAATTTTTAGTTCTTACTTGTAATAAGATTTTATTTATTTTTTAAATATAGGATGTATGGAGAGGTTGCAATCATAAACTTCTGTTGTAGTTTTGACAACTTGATGAGACGGGCATAATATTATGTTCCCATTAAAACTCTTTCCTTCTGAGCTCCTCTGTGCTTAGTTAGTGTTGTGCTATAACGGGAACTCTCCTGCACTGAAATTGGGTTGGATATAGAGATGAAGCAATATGAATCTCTTTAAGGAATTTGGAGTGTGTCCATGAAACAGTTCGAAAGGAAGGGTGTGTGTGTGTGTGTGTGTGTATATATATATATATATATATATATGTATGTTTATGTTTGTGTGTTATCCTTCACATATGTTTAAATACCTGACCCTAGCAGTCAGTTATAACCAGATTTTAAATCAAACCACCAGCCACGCTGACGTTTTGCTTGGAGATATGCCATGCTTGGATTGAGTGGACTACGCAGAAAGCTTGAATCCATCCCGATCCTGAAGTACGACCAATGATGCTCTTTAATTAACATTCTAAATTAAAAATCAGTCAAGTTTCTAGAATTCCAAAGAATGAGGGATAACACTTATATATGAATTAACTAACATGAAACTTTAAACTTTGGTCTTAATAAAGTGTAATAAACATCAAATGTTGTCTGGAAAAAGACTGTCATGTTAGCAAACTATGGAACCTGTTTATGCTGCTTACATACAACATACCTGTTTTCGTGGAACTAGACCAGGTAAATATCTGACCTCAATAAATAAATATTACCCATATTTATCACGTGTTCTAACTAAAGGATTGTCTCCAAAACCTGTCCTCAGGAACCACCAACAGGTTTGGAGTTTCTGTAGCGTTTGTCAGTATGTCAATCATTTTCATTGTGACACAGAAAACTACACTGTGTAGTGTACAGGTAAGGAAAACATCATATGCTGACTGTATGTGGGTCCTAAGTAAGGGTTAAAGTATGTAGAGCAGTATTAAACCGTGTTTACAAAAATATTCTGTGACTCAGAGTAAGTCATTTTTCTCTTGGTCTTGATGGTAACGTATTTCTTAGAACAATGATGGCAAAACTATACCCAAATGACAACAATGGAACTCAGAGGACATACAGATGGCCTTCCATGTGTGCCCATAGTATAGTGTTCAGTCTGAAAGACTTGCAAGGTTATTTACTTAAGTGAGAATTCAAAGTAAATTTCACAATTAAAGGCTTATGTCCATATATATGCTCTGTATGTGCACACCCAGCTTGCTACTCCTTGGGTCACTGCAGGATACAGGCTGATGGCATAACCTTGCTACCCCTAGGGTCACTGCAAGTAAATCCATGGGAAAGTACAAGATAACAGAGTTGTACGTTAACCCTGTCAGTGATGGAATGTTAGACAATGCCATATTAAAGGATCACTATAGTGTCAGGAAAACTATACAACCCTTAGTCGTCACCCCCCACCCTCAGGGCCCCACTCCCTTGGTGCTTAAGGCATTAAAACCCATTCAGTTACTTACATTAATCCAGCGCCGGGCTCCCTGGGCGCTGGTGACCTCTCCTCCTACTCCGACGTCGGCTCCAGAGTGGCAAACAGTCCATAGGAAAGCATTTCTAAATGCTTTCCTATGGACTTTCTGCACGCTGAATGCGATTTTCACATCCAGCGTCGCAGAAGCGCCTCTAGCGGCTGTCAGGAAGACAGCCACTAGAGGACAGGCTGGATTAACCCTGCTATATAAACATAGCAGTTTCTCTGAAACTGCTATCTTTACATCTGAAGGGTTAAAACCTGGGGAACCCAGACCACTTTATTGAGCTGAAGTGGTCTGGCTGACTATAGTGTCCCTATAATCCTTGCAATCCACATGCTCTGTATGTGCATGCCCAGCCTGCTACCCCTTGGATCACTGCAGGAAATATGGTGATGATCTTGCTACCTGTAGGGTCACATCAAGTAAAACCCCCAGTCACTAAAGAGGTATCTTTAGGGAGTCACCCTTGCACAGGGCCATGTACTGAAGACTTTCTAAGAGAGAGGTGGAACTCCCTTGAGGCAGAAGGTAACAACCCACAGGTAAGACAAAAAGTAAAACTCTAGTCTTCGAATGACTAAGTCTGACCTAGGGATAGGACAAGAACAAAATAAACTGAGGGTGTAAAGTTAGGAAGGATTACTCATACTGTTTGTTTTAATTAGGTTCCTGTCTAATTGGGGATAGGGAGGAGCTACCTACTGTTGTGCTGCATATATTACATATATAAAACCAAGCGGGGCTGTACTCACCTGAATATGCATATATTATAGGGTGCTGCTGGGGAAAATTCATACAACATACATGGTCCAGCACACTCACTAATCAGCAACTTCAAAGCTCACAGAATGTAATAGTTAAAAAAAAAAAAAAGAAAACTCACCTAGGTTAAAACTATGGTTAAACTAAACCTAACCTAGGTACAAACAATGGGGGTATGGTTACAGTATATGATCATACATTGCACATGTCTGCCACAATGTACCCCATTTTTTGGCAGGTCCTATCCTATCACTGCAGAGTCCCAGGAGGAAGGCTTTCCAAAGGAAGCTGGTTAATCTCATAAGAGCAGGAATCGGGTTGGACCTGCCAAAAATGGGGGTACACTGGCATTGCTGCAGATTTATGCAATGTATGATCATATACTGAAACTAAACCCCCATTATTTGTACCTAGGTTAGGTTACATTCTGTGAGCTTTGAAATTGCTGTTTAGTGAATGAGTGAGTGTACTGGATCTTGTATGTTATATAAATAATTCGTTTTTGTTTTATTTTACAATTACCTACTGTAAAACCGTAATCCTTTTATATAGTGGAAGCTGTGTCAGTGTCTACTAACCTCTCAGTAGGTGTTTAATTTTTAATCAACTTTTTACAGAAAATAACATTACAACAAATGAAAAACCATTCCATTACGACTATACTCAGTGAAGTACCAATATGTAATCTCTTCTGAGATAAAATGCAAATTTGCATATACAGCACTGAATAATCTGATTGTGAAGCAGGTAACACAAACAGAATTTTATTATGTCATTATAATGTCTTATGTAGTACTGTGCTTGGTCAGTACTTGGAAAATATTAATTCTTCTTGTTAATATTGAAAATGTAATTTATGGTATTTTCTTAATGTTCTCATTTATTTTCAGACCGAATCCTAAACATTAAATATATACTAAATAGCGCTGTAATGCTTTGTGTTGTTTAAAGCCGGCCTTTAAGCTAAACCTTGATTTTAGGATTCCGAGCAAGTTAAAGAAACAATATAATTAAAATGACAAAAAAAACACACACAATGATCAAAGAGTTAAGAAAAATGGTTGAAGCATGATGTATAGATAATATGTCTCATTTTACACTAGCGTAGTCGGCACTTTAATTTACCACTGATCAGCACACTTGACACAGCCTTTCCAAATAAGGCTGAAAATGAGATATTTTCCGATTTGACAGTGATGCATTTATTTAATCCTGCTGTCTGAAGGATGAGCTACCATGTGTTAAAGAAATCTGTTTTGTCGGTTACAATTATGTAATACTTCACATTCTGTTATTGTTGCTTGAAATGAAATTTTCAAGTTTTACAAAGTCAACTTTTTCTAAATTTATTTATATGAGAGACTTTTGATGTTCAATGCATTATAATTATCATAACATGTCTCTAGGTGACATTGTAAAAAAAATATATATATCAACATAAGAGATACCAAAAAACAGCACGAACATTCTTCAGAACATGATTATTGACTACTATTAATTGGACGCTATAGGCACCCAGAGCACCTTATCTCACTAAAGTAGCCTGGGTGCAATTGCAGTTTCTGATGAACTGCAATAATTACATTGCAGGTTTAAGGCTGCCTCTAGTGTCTGTCAATCAGACAGTGACTAGAGGCACTTCCTGCTTGTGTCACATTACTGACGCTAGACCTCTGCATGAGGTCATCCAGCATCGGTAAAATCCCCATAGGAAAGCACTGAAGCAACGCTTACCTATGGGGAAGGCCTAATGCACTTGCGGCACTCACCATGCATGCGCATTAGTGTACCCTCACTTCAGGTGACGTCAGAGGGGGTGGAGGGACATTATCATTGGAATCAGGTAAGTACTGTAAAGGTTTATTAATCCTTACAGTGGGGCGAGGGAGTGATAGTGCTAGGAATACAACTCTCTTTAAGCATTCAGGTTGTTGTGGACTCTAAATTTGAGAAAAATTCTTTGGAGCCAAGATGTCAGTAACATAGTGTAAATGAAGGGTTCTTTTTAGCATGACCTTGTACATTTACAATAAACATGGAAAATGAGTGGAGGAAGAAGGCGGTTGGAATAGGGGAGATGTCATGGTGCATGGCGAAACATGAACCCTGCAATTGGGACTCTGCATCTTTCTGCTTTGTAATGTGTCCAGGGACCCCAGACTTTATGAAAGGATTTAAGGGAATTTCTTACCATTAGTAAGTTTCCTTTCTCTGTGACCTCCTGTAAGGAGGGGACATTAACTCTGGGACGTGTTGACGCGTGCACTGCATGGCAGGTGATGTCATATACCAATTAATCACAATAGACTTTGGTTGACGGCCATGGTGAAGTCAGGGGTTTCCTCTCAAGGCGAGCACCGAGAAACATGCCCTGAATTGACCGAGATTCGTGGTAAATAAAGTCCAGGATGGCAGCTGTTATGTAGCCTTTACTGAGCTGAGGTTATGGTGGTAGCTGCAATTACCATCACTGGTCCAGAAACTCTTAGACTCTAACTCAAACGTTTACACACTAAGATTTGCCCTACTACTAACTCTGACACCCTAACACTGACTCTAGCACACAAATCGCTAGCTATAGCCCTTGGTAGTAAATAAACTGAAATATGAAGACTGTTTCCTATTTACCTTTATTTCTTCTTCGTTCCAATTACTAACATACTGTGCAAAATAAACTTAAAACAAATAACCTATCACAGTGATACCGAACAGATTACTCACACTTCAAACATACTGTGCCTCAGTCATTACACCACTATACAAATAACTGAGTGATAAAACATATACAGCATTTTAATCTTTGTTATCCCAGAAATCCGTACGACTGAAGGAATATAGGTATTAGTATTGCAGGACTCGCCTCCAAAACTCTTTCTACAGCCTCAGAATTTAGAGGATTAAAAAACTCTAACGTGAATTGTGTTTTCAATCATATTCTGAATAATTGATGACACAACCGGTGCATTATTACCCATAATGCCACTGTGCAGAATGGGAGGTCTAATCATAGGGCAGTGAAAGGACATGCATTTCCCAGGCTGCCTGTACTCAGTATGAGCAAGAACACATTCTGTAACCAATGTCAAAGGGGAATAAGAACGCGAACATCATTTTTATCTCAAGGGCACAAAGTTAGTGTTTCTGGTCACTTAACAAGTCCCACAGAAATCAGTGTTATGTGATAATAATATTGCTATAAAGATTACACCTCTTACACTTACAAATAAAAACACACAACATGAGTATTACTTTATAATATTTGAGTCTCAGGTGCAGGGGCGGATCCAGAGTCCAATCTCGGGAGGGGCACTCTGCCAGGTTTGGTTAACATGAGATATTTGAGATATTGTGTTGCTTAACGAACTTCCAGCTTACAATTTAAGAACCTTGGTTTAATTTAAAGAACAGATGAGAACAATAAACCTCATAAAAATGCTCTTTGTAAATCAAGAATCACATAAAATTCATACCTAGCAAGTTTAGCAGCCCACGTATTTTAAAAGAACACCGTAGGTTTGGGAATACAAACCGCTATTCCTAACAACATAGTGCCCTGTCCCCGGATATATATATATATGGCCCCACTCCCCTTTTCTACTAAATTAAATAATGCTTTTTACTTACCTACCAGCTCTAACACTCCCTCGGTGCTGCTCACCTCTCCAATGCTTTCCTATAGGCTTCCACATTACGTAGCAGTTTTACGTGGTCAGTGCAGCTGAAGTGCATTTAGTGGCTATTAGGAAGACAGCCACTAGATGTGGATTTAACCCGGCAATATAAACATTGCAGGTTCCAAAAACAAAAAGCAACATTATACATTGCAGGGTTAAAATGACAGGACCACTGCACCCAGACCACCTCACCATTTGGGTGACTGTAGCGGTCATGGAAACAGTAAAATGCTGCACTATTAACACTTTTTCCAAGCAATGGCTTAACCCCTTAAGGACGGAGCCAAATGTACACGTTGTGAACAAAACAAAATGTAAACAAAACCTGGCATTTGCGCTACATGTCTGTCCAACCGTAATTCACCTCTTTCATAGTAAATGCACCCACCCTTATTATATATCATTTTATTCAGGGGAAACATAGTCAGCCAAATATTTAGCTAATTTAATATGAAAAAAATGGGAGAAAATATGATTTTTATTTTTATTTTTTAGTTCTAAATGACATTTTAACTGTCAATGTCATAATACTGTTTGCTTTTACTGCAATGAAATACACATATTTGTATTCAGTAAAGTCTCACGTGTAAGACAGTACCCCCTATGTACAGGTTTTATGGCATTTTGGGAAGTTACAGGGTCAAATATAGCACGTTACATTTGAAATTGAAATTCGCCACATTGGTTACGTTGCCTTTGAGACTGTATAGTAGCCCAGGAATGAAATTTACACCCATAATGGCATACCATTTGCAATAGTAGACAACCCAATGTATTGCAAATGGGGTATGTCCAGTCTTTTTTAGTAGCCATTTGGTCACAAACACTGGCCAAAGTTAGCGTTAGTATTTGTTTGTGTGTGAAAAATGCAAAAAACGCCAATTTTGGCCAGTGTTTGTGACTAAGTGGCTACTAAAAAAGACTGGACATACCCCGTTTGCAATACCTTGGGTTGTCTACTATTGCAAATGGTATGCCATCATAGGGGTAATTTTCAATCTTGGGCTACCAAAGGGTCTCAAAGGCAACCTAACCAATCTGGCGAATTTTAATGTGAATAAAAGGAAACGCAAGCCTTATATTTGACGCTGTAACTTTTGAAAACACCATAAAACCTGTACATGAGGGGTACTGTTGTACTCGGGAGACTTCGCTGAACACCAATATTTGTGTTTCAAAACAGTAAAAAGTTTTGCAGCAATAATATCGTCCGTGTAAGTGCTGTGAAAAATGCAAAAAACTTCACTTTTACTGGCGGTATCATCGTTGTAATACATTTTACTGTTTTGAAACACTAATATTTGTGTTCAGCAAAGTCTCCCGAGTAGAACAGTACCCCCCATGTACAGGTTTTATGGTGTCTTGGAAAGTTATAGGGTTAAATATAGTGCTAGCAAATTAAATTCCCTTTACTTTTGGCATGGGTTGTGAGGCAGGTCCCGCTAATTGTAATTAATTAAGATACCTAATTATGTAAAAATATTACATAGATATATATGTAGAATTAATATATGTATATATATACGTAGTCTCATGGGGAAGAAGATAGAAATAACAAGAAAGTCCTGGACTGCACTCACGGTCTTTAGGCTGAAAATATTTCTTTATTCCATAAAAAGATCTTTTTATGGAATAAAGAAATATTTTCAGCCTAAAGACCGTGAGTGCAGTCCAGGACTTTCTTGTTATTTCTATGTATATAGATATATATATTATTTCGTTCTACGTGTATTTTGATATATATATATATATTAATATCACAATACAGTTAGAACGAAATAACACACATCTATATATTTTTTAATTATTTATTTTAATTATTTTTTTAATTTTATTTTTTAACGTATTTACATTTTTATTTATTTTATATTATATATAAATATATATAATAATAATTATATATATATATATTTAATCAGTATCAGTCTACGTGTAATTGATATTATATATATATATAATTATATATATATTAATAGTAAAATACACCTAGACGGTGTACGTGTGTGTATGTATATGTGTGTATATATATATATATATATATATATATATATACTTAGATCATATATATATATATAATATATATATATATGATCTAAGTATATATTATTATTTTTTTACACTTTTTAATTTATTTGATTTTATTTCCAGCCAGCAGGGAGACCACCTGTCATTACAGGCAGCCCCCCTGCTGGCAATGCTGCAGCCAGCTACCCCCGGCCATGTGATTGTGGGGTCCTCGCAAGGACCTCACTCTCACATGGCCGGGGGGCTTCCAGGGGGTCGGACGTGCCGCGGGGGGCTCCCTGGGAGTCCCCCCAACCGCGATCGCCGGCGTGGGATCGCCGGCGACCGGGTAAGTAGGAAAAGACCGGAGGGCGTACTATTACACCCGGCGGCGTTTAGAGCCGCTTAGAATAGGGCGTAATAGTACGCCCTCCGGTCTTAAGGGGTTAATGCACTACAACCTTTAGATTTTCTCTAGTAACCATGTACAGAAACTTCCCTCTGCGTCATGCTGCCATTACCGTCTTGTATACACTGTTTAACATATGTATACACACAGTAACACACACCATGTAAAACACTTTCAACGTTACTTTTACAAAGTCAAGAAAAAACAAACAAACAAACACTACACATTTAACGTTATAAAAATACAACTGTTTTCAAAGAGAGAGGCTAATTTAATCTCATCCATTTTATTCAATGCATTGCAGCGGTGGAACTTAAGAAGACAGGGCCCTGGTGCAAGAATTATTTACGTCACCCCTTATCACAAGGATGGCCAAAATATAGATTCCCATCTGTCGTACAGCTCCCACAATGCTTTTGTAGCTCGGGATGAACCATTTGCCCATCCTTGCAGGGTTGTATTTGGCACTGAGCACTGATGCCCATGCAAATACAGACACACACTAACACACATGCAGATACACAGATACACACACTATGCAAATACGCACACACACATACACAGGGTGACACATAGAATGACACATACAGACACACTGATAAATACACAGGCACACACTAACACACATGCAGATACACCCACTTCCTACCAGCATTGACATAAACACAGGGGCCCTTTCGCGCTATTTAAGAGCCGCGTCGCTGAATGGGCCACTGAAGACACTATGATATCTGGTGGCCTTTTACTGAATGAGCCATCCAATGTGCTCCCTTGGCATGTGAGCCCTAGTGCAGCTGCACCGGCAGGAGTTATGTCGCTGATGCATTGCCTTCCTCATCCTCTAACATGGAGGATTGGTGGGAGGCACTGTAGGGAACCATTCATTCCTCAGATTGTCAGTCCCAGTGTTATCTGTGAGACCATTTTACAGCACTCAGCTGACGCTCTCAGTCAATGAATTCAGTCCTGCATAGTGCTGCTTAGCTTACTGGAGCTAACCGGATTCTCAAGGAGAATCTGAAAACAGAGTCTGGAGCTGCAAGCATCCAGCAGGACCCAGATACAAATTACACTGGGAAAGCATCAGGGCACTCCTAGCACCAGAACATGGTGGTTATGGTTATGGTGCTTGGAGTGTTCCTCTAAATATATTTAAGCTGGGTGGTGGGTTAATACAAATACAAAAAGAGAAGTCCTGCGCTCACTCCCATCACTCCTGGGCGGCAGCAACGACCACAGTGCACATCAGCCCCAATACATATAGTAAAAACCAAAGAAAAAAGTTACCTGCGCTCTCTCCTAAATCCCGATGTATATTTAAACAAATGAAGCACAAGGAAGCAAGGTGAAAGGTTAGTGTAGGACCCGCTTAGGGGGGTCTGCCTTGACGTTGGCAGGCGGGCATTCCCTCCAATGGCCCTTGGAGGTAACTAAATAACTTCCATTTGTTTAAATATACATAGGGATTTAGTAGATAGGTAGCTTTTTCTTTGGGTGGTGGTTTAGGGCTGAGCACTCACTGAGCATTGTGACTCACCAGGTCCTCTAATGGTCGCCATTGCCTCCCTTACTTTCAGTAAATAGAGGAGGTCTGCTAGGCCAATTGGAGGAGAGTAGGTGGGGCTATGGCGTCACCACCATAGCTCCGCCTGCTCTCCGATTCGCCTAGCAGTGCTGAGCATGGGAAGCTCTGCCATTGCGCCGCCGAGAAGGAGAATATGAAAGTGAGTTTTCTCCTTCTTGGGCTGGGGATTACCACACACTGCCACCAATGGTATTACTATATGAGCATATTTATTTTACCCCCTTGTAGTTTCTCCGGCAGCTAAGTGCTACTGTAACCTGGAGAAACTTTATTATAAGAAACTATATATAAGAAAGGGGGTAAAATAAATATGTCCATATATTAATACCATTGGTGGCAGTGTGTGGTAATCCCCAGCCCGAGAAGGAGAAAACTCACTTTCATGTGTATGTTATGCTCATATTTTAATTCTCTATATGCTTTGTGCCCCCCATGTGACAGGCAGCTAGGGGGCAGAGGGGGGGCAATTTCCTTGTTGCTCCCCCCACCCCCTGGATCGGCCACTGCTCAGGTGAAGAAAGCATTATATTAATACTCATAATCATAAACGGTCTTCCTTTACCTTGAAACAACCAAATACAATGCTTTTTGTGGACAGAGCACACACTTTGTGGACTGTACAAAGGAAGTGTTTAGGGAAATATACAAATTGTAATCCTTAAAACAAAAACAACAAAAGGATTATAGCTAGGTCAAGGTTCAACAAACATTGGCAAGTGGACTTGACTCCCAAAGTACCTGTAAAATGTGATGCTCAAGACAAAAATCTCAGAAAAACCAAACATTTATTTCTCCATACAGAACCTGCCCACTAACCAAACTATGTGAATGAGTAAGTAAGTATATACATTCTCAAGTGAGACACACATTCCACATGTTTGTGTTTTAATCTCTATTTAAACAAACAAGTGTTTGCATTCTCATGCAGATAAAAATACCATTCAGGAAATGATATCCAGTGCATCCTATTGCCAGTATACGTCTGCCAGTGGGATGTAGATATCAGTCTCAATACGGAGATCACTGGTTCGAGTGTAATTATTTCAATGCCAGCACGTTAACCCGACCTTGATGTGGGTCTCTATGGTGAGCTTATCACTGAAGACATGATAAGCTATGGTAGTTATAGAATTTAATTCCTCTATGTAGGAACCACAGGACAAAGCGATATTACAATAAACAGTCTGTACCTCTCAAATCTCGATTTAATTAACAAAAAAAGATTTAGGATGGAATACTAGGTAACGTCCTCACATACTTCGGTATACTGTTGCTTTACAGCATGTACTGTAGTTTCTGGGATTATTCCCCTAGCAAGTGGGCCTCATTTTTCCCTTGACAAATATTAAAACAGATTAACAGTCATCAGTCAGTTCTCACTCCTATAAGTAAAGCCAGTATGATGTCGTGAGGAAGGTGAACTGTTTGGGTAAGATGTGGGAGCAAGAGCGGCTACACCAATTCTAAATAATTATTTGTCTTCAGTTTATAGGGAAGAAAAATCAGCCTTACAGCAAACATGTAATTGGCTAACATAGGATAGAGTGCATCAGAAATGTAAAAAATAAATGTGAACAACGCCACAGGGCCAGATGGTATTTACCCATGTGTGCTTAGGGAGCTTAGTGCAGAAATACCCGTATCACTGTTTATCCTTTTTCAGGATACATTTCAGGAATTGTACCAGAGAATTGGAGAAAAGCAGATGAGGTGCCCATATTTTAAAAGGGTTCAAAAACTCAACCAGGAAACTACATAATCGTGAGCTTAACATTTATGGCTTGGAAATTATATGAAACTCACTTAATTGCATTCTATGAAAAATTTTGTAGAAATATAGATTATGGTGCTCTAGCAGATGTGATCTGCTTGGATTTTGCTAAAATATTTGACACAGTTCCACAGAAAAGGTTAATAGTAATACTGAAATTAGTTTGTCAAGATGAAAAATTGTGTTCTTGGATAGAACACTGGCTTAAAGATAGAGTTCATTGAGTAGTTGTAAATACTTCTCTTCTCGTTAATCTGTTTATAAATGATCTTGAAGTGGACATTGAAAGTCATGTGTCAGTGTTTGCAGATGACACGAAACTAGTTAAGAAAATGCAATCTGAACATGATATAACTTCTCTACAGAGGGATTTGCATACATTGGAGGGCTGGCCAGGCAAGGGGCAGATGAGATTCAATACAGATAAATGCAAAGTCATGCATTTTGAAATGAAGAACTCACAAGCCACTTATGCATTAAATGAGGTAGAGTTAGGAATAACATTAAAAGAAAATAACTTGGGTTCAATTATAAATCACAAATTAGGCAACAGTGTGCAATGATTCACGTGATCCAAATATAATTTTGTCTCTTTTCAAGACTCCCCTTGAGTATGCATTTAAATTTTGGGCAGTAGTTTTAAAGATGGATATTGCAAAACTAGAAAAAGTGCAGAGGTGAGCTAAAAAACACATGAGGGGGGTGGAAAACATTAGTTATGTAGAAAAACAGGAAATGTTTTCTGTAGAAAAAAGGCGATACAGACAGCTCTGTTTCTAGTGCGAGGCTGAACAGGGGGATCAGAGCTCCCTTGCACGTCTACATTCAGGGCCGGCGCTACCTGTAAGGCGACCTAGGTAGCCGCCTAGGGCGCACCTTAACAGGGGGAGCGCCGGATCCCTGCGCCCGGTGGCTCCTCATGCTGCACCGCCTGAGCGCTTTTACAAGCCTCA